>ML786434.1:565858-596323 GCA_009831015.1 Picea engelmannii
TGATCTATTAGTTTTCAACAATGACAAATTTGTTTTAAGTTATGATCATAATAATAACTCATCATCCTCATCTAATACACAATAGTTTTAAGGGTCGCTTGTTCCTTCCATTGTCACCTTCCATTGTGATTGCAAGTTCTTTCGATATTTCCTATATGTGTTCTATGAGTGAAGAGGCTAGACACTGACACATGTCATCACCTATGTTCATTAATTTTAGGTGGGTACTCATGTCTATTATAGGTTCATTTTGTTATTAATTTCAATATCATATGATGCAAATTTATTATCTTTTTTTAGAATCTCAGATGAGGGTTTTATTATTTTGGATTTCTAATAAATAGTGTAAATATAAGGGAGTTTAAGAAGTATTTTATTTATTTATTCCCCCTTTAATTTTTTGGTGATCTTTGGTAATGTGCATTTATATTACTCTCAATGTTCACAATATGCATTCTAGCAGTCTAATCTCAATAGTATGAATTTGTCTTAACTTTATACCTACAAATGATTATAATCTTCCTCAAATGACTTCTAAGCAAAGAAAGATAAATTCCATAAATTTGTCACCGTATGAAACAATTTATGAGAGAGAGAAAACCTTTTGTAAAATATATAAACCCATTGAAATTAAAAAAAAAATTGAAGGTTATATGTGGATGCATAAACCGAGGAACTTCAAATTAGAGAGGTTGAGATGTGAAGTCTATCGACTTTTGATTTTCCAAATATATATTATAGGAGGCTAGGGGTGGGGGGATTTACTGTGAGAAACGTATATATTATATATGTTTCTCACATTATCTCCCCCCACCCAAGAGTGTGGGGTGGGGGGAGATAATGTGAGAAACATATATATATATATATATTACTCCCCCCACCCCCATGGGAGATAATGTGAGAAACACATATAATATATATGTTTCTCACATTAACTCCCCCCGCCCCCACCATGAAACGGGGCTAATTATGCATTTAAAATTTGAAAAACACATGGACCACTTTCATAATTAAAATCACATTTTGGAATTTTGATGGGATATGTAGAATGTGATTTCATCCTTTTCAATAAGATTTCTCTACATCCTTTATGCTCTACAATGCATAACTAAATTCAGGGAACCAAAGAAATGGAACTATATTCCCTTGTCGTTATTGTGTGGTAGTATGTCATTATTGGTCATAGTTGGATAATTTTTATCTTCAAAATGGATGTCATTATTGTGTGTTAGTATGGCATTATTGATCATAGTTTGATAATTTTTATGTTCAAAATGGACCATAATATGCAAAACAAACATAACATTTTAACACTTTCATAATCGAAAGAAACCATAATATTTGTACTAGAAAACTTCTACATTACTTAATGCGAATGATAAATAAGAGTTGACGATGTTAGTCTGCAAAGCATTATTAGTCTACCCTAAAATACTTTATATATGTAGACATTATATTAATCGAGTAACCATTACTTCAATATAATTATACTTCCTAGTACTTATTTCGGGTAACCATTACTTCAATATAATTATACTCAACCTTAACTTTGTTCTTATATTTCACTTTGATGGTGCATCGAAGAATTTCCTAATTTCTAGTCGCAACCATTTGTTTCGATATTTTCAATGGCCTTATGTATTATTTCATAAATTGATTTTTCATTTTACTTTGATAATATAGAAAACTTTTAGCAAATCTGTATTTGATTTTTTTCCAATGTTATCATAGATTATGTAAATATTGGTTTCAATTTTTTCTCTAGGTTCAAGATAAATCAATTTCTTATTTTCCTCTTATATTGTCAAAGATCATGCCAAGACTAATATATGTTTATACTTTGATACTATTTGAAGTTATTTGAACATTAATATTTGACCTTCCCTTGAAGTTATTGAAAGATTTTCAAGCATCGATCATAATGCATCTTTCGATGGCTTGGTTGTTTTTAATGTTGGACATTTAAAGTTCTCCTTTATTTTGTTTTTTCTCAGTGCCTTCGATTTGACATAGTCAATCATCACCGATTCTCACATGAACCAAAAGATTAATAACAACTTCAAAAAAATCTAGGTCTTATTCAAGATGATACTTTATTGGAATCAAGGTTTGTATGTTCATCTTGGATCTCTAATATACAAGATATCAATGCATTTATTGTTATTGGCATGGTTTGTAAACACCTACTTGGTTTTAACCCAAAAAAATGGTTTGTAAACGCTTGGAGCACTTAATACCCAACACTTGGATAAATTATCAATTCTACCAAAAACTCAATCATGAGTTAGTGAATGGTGTGGAATATGGCACTTTTAAAGACTTCAAATATTATACCAACTATGGTATTCTAGCACATTCAAATTTATTATGGTTTTGGAAATCATTTTAATTTGACAAACTCTTTTTACACTTAAAATATTTTAATTTATGAAACAATATTAATCTACCTTAAAATACTTTATATCGAGTAATCATCACTTCAATATAACTAAAATTATACTGCCTAATACTCAATCATTTTAATTCGACAAACTCCTTTTACACTTAAAATATTGTAATTTATGGAACATTATTATTCTACCTTAAAATACTTTATATCCAGTAACCATTACCTTAATATAATTATACTGCCTAATACTTACCGTATGCAGATCAATAAAATAATTACATTAAAAAACTTAACTTACGTAAAAAAAAATTATAAATAGTGATGGCACGAGGTTGGAAAATTTGTTTTGAATCAAGCATTTTTGGTGATTTCATTGTTGAACACAAAATTTGTTTTGAATCAAGCGTTTTCCAACATTTTGGCGATTTCAATGTTGAACAATTCAACTTTTGGCTATTTCACTATTCAATAGTTTCCACCATTTTAATGTCCAACTTACCTTACTTTGCAGAGTGATAGTTTTCATTATTTTGGTGATGGTTTTGATGATCCTGGAGGAATCTTCAGATAACAGAATCATGAACCAACATAATCAACTATTAACCACGACAACCTCCAAAGTTAATGGGTTCAAGAAAGAAAGAGTCATGTCCATGAACCAACCAAAACCCTATCAGTTATTAACCAGGGCGACTTCAAAATTTGATAAGCTAAGGAATTTCAAGAAAGGAGATACACATTGTCTACTCAAGGAATTGAAAAATTTGTAGCAACATGTGGATATATCCTGCATCTAAGTGAGCACCGACCCACAACCTTGTTCAACGATCTCCTATAGGCCACCCTATGTCTTTTTCAGAGCAATTTCAATCTTTCTGTGACTAGATTTGTAGACATAACTACCTTGAAGTACACTCTACAAATCTCTAGACGTGGGAGGAACAAGAAGACACGTGATCAACGGTTTGTCACAAAATTATAGGCACTAAAAAAATTCAAGAAGGGAGATGAGCACAGTCATATCAAGAATTTGAAGAGATTTCTGACCAAGTTAGGTAACTTCCACATCTCGACCACAACCACAGGTCATCCACAACTCTGTTCGAAAACTACATGGAGGAAAGCCTTTGTATTTACTAGCGCAAGCTCACAGTTTTTGTGAAATGATTTTTTGACACAACCACCTTGGATAGTATGTGGGTTCCCATGTGCGGAAGGAATGATTTTTAAAATGGCTCGACTCACATTCTCTTCCCCAAACAAGAAACACAAATACCTAGTTATGATGGGAGCCCATTGTCTTCACAGCTCCTCCCCAAACAGGAAACACAAATACTTAGTTATGATGGCAGCCCATTGCCTCAACAGCTCCTCCCCAAACAGGAAACATGCAATGTCATCCCATTTCCTTCATAGCTGGAGCCCCTGGAATATAAGTTCATCAATAACAAAATATAGTTGAACACAATAAATATGACCTATGCTTTCTCCAGTTTCATCGAGTTGTCCATCCTATCTAGGAGAGACATTAAGACCGTAATGGCTTCCACCTTACAGAAGTGGAATGTTGTCATTTAGTTGGATTTATGGGAGATCAATGATGTTGAAGAGATGAATATAAATAGAAAGTTTGTGGTGGGATAACACTCAAATGGATGGCCCTTCGACAAAATTCTTGGCATAGTGGCATATGCATTTCCATTAGATGACGAACGATTTCACCTAGAAAACATCGAGGTTTGAACAGTGGACATGGAAGTGACATATGATAAGTTCACAGTGTATCTTGAGAGTGTAACGCTTCACGAGATCGATAATTTTATAGGTTTGGACGATTCCACAATCCATTTTTCCATCATGTTTGGCCATCTTGATCCCAGAAACATAAAGTGTTGGTTGACCTATGATGATATTGAGGGTTCCATGGCTCTCTATGGCTCTCATACTTCCGAAAAACACTATGATATTCCACATCTTGAGCCTGATGGAAAATTCAGGTGGCATCCGGGATGCAAGCAACTTTGCAATGAAAACCTTACTACTGGAGATTATCCGGATCCATATCATATTTCTTCTAGGATGGTATGTTTGATTCTTGTTCTTTGGTTAGCCAAATGTTTTAAGGATTTAACCAATTGTTGGAGGGCTCGGAAAAGTCATTCGGTTGATATATACAAGAAACACGATGAGTGTAACGACCCCTCTGTTATGACAACAAGCGACGTACAACAGGGCAATTTTTGTTTTTTCTCTTTTAGTGTTGCTTTAGGAAATTAAAACATCATAAAAAGAGAGAAACAATCAACCCATCAATCACATGTGTTAATATTCAATTAATCGATGCGTGCAAGAGTAAAAATTCTAGAACATTCACAAGCCAACTTAAATGAAGTGTGAGATAAAACTAGTTACTAATCAATCATGCACAACATAAATTAAGGCACAATGAATACAACCCAATCCGATAATTATTCCAAGGCACGCGAGAAATTTGACACCTAACCATCAAACGTCACAATAATTTTTCAATGCATGTAAGAAGAGTAAGAACTAAACATTATACAATACATTATTCAAGCGTGCATTTAATCTTATTCGCTAAATTAAAACATGCACCATCATTAACAAATGTGCACAAATATCCCAATAATAATCACAGTAATATCCATGGCACCAGTAAATCATCGATTAGGTTCAATGTGCAAAGAAGTCAATCAATAATTTCAATCACAAATTTTCATTAACATCCAAGATGCGCATTTAATCCAAGTACTGAATTGGACATAAATCAACATCATTACAATGAGCGCAGTTAATCTAAGCACTTACGAGTTCATGCATCCACATAGTTATGTTGCGGGCGAGTAATTAAAAGCGTAATCAATTGATTTTTTAGGGCACAAATAGTAAACCAAACCCAACATCATCCATGCATCGCATTTAAACAAGGTGCAAGGTAATTATCAATTTATAATCCAAGGAGTGAGAGAATCATTATGTTTATTCCATAGCGCTAGAGGAAGCGAATTCAAATCCAATCATACTATCACCTAAATAACATTATTAAATGGCGCACAAGAAATATAAGTACTTTGTAAATCATACTCCACATTAAATTAAGGAGCGCCAACAACATTATTCTTAATCTCAACAAATTAATGGCAGAAGGTATATATTTAATTACTTTTTGCGCCACCAATTAGCTACAAAGATCATCCATACTTTATATATTTTAAGCGTGTGAGATTCTATCATGTAGAACAACATCCCTTCATTACTTTCCCAAGCGCAAAATCTAAGATCAACAAAAATCATTCAACCTTATATAATTAAGCGCGAGAGACATCTATCGTCTAAAATAACAATTCTTACCTTACACTTTCATTTGCGTAGGAGTAAATGCTCCTAATAAGGTATAAGCCAATGATAATAATTTACCCAACTCAATCTTCATTGAAGGGGGGTTTCCCTTTTTCATTAACTTCAACTATTAATAATAAGTATTTATTATTAGTAGCCAACTCCACCGAGAATACCGTGACATTTTAGGATCCACAGAAGGATTAAACTTGATGCATATAAGTAGACTGGTTCTATAATAAATCTAAATCTTGCTAATCCCACGTCCCCTTTAGTTATCATCAATGATGAGGATTAATACTTGCAAAATTTCTAAGAGGTTCAACATTCACAAGCAGGGTTAAATATGGTAATTATTTATTTAAAAAAATTTCTATAAGAGGAACCTAGATATCTCCATGGTTGTGAAGTTTAGAACTGGCAGGATTTGTCGGGGTGGTAAAAATTAAAGTTTCGCAGTAAAATTTAAAAGCTTCCATCTTCTACAGGTAAATTCTTCACGTACATACGCTACAAGAACATCCACTTAGCATAAAAATATAACATGCCATTAGATTAATAGCAAAAGGGTGGTAGGATACGATTCCTAGGATAAAGAAAAAGGCTCCCTTGTAATGGAGACTTCTCTTGGAATCTCAGCTAAAGGACAAGTTTAATAAAAATAGTTTTGGCACCAAGGATGGTGCTACCATCCCACTAATCTAATCGACCAAGGGAAGAGGAGGGAGGACTTTCTCTGTGAAACCACCATCTCCCTTGTCTAGAGAATTCCAAGGTAACGTCCCATGCGACACATTAAATGCCAAAACTGAGAAATTAATATGTTGTCAGAAGGCGTCGGGAGTAAATCTCCAAGCTCACGTAGACTATAAACAAAACGAGCAATACATGAATCAACAACATGCCAAGGGTATCTCACCGCTATAGGTGAGGGCACATCCTCTAGGAAATAAAGGATTATGAAACGTTCTGAAGGGAAGGAATATGGAACGTTCTGGCCTTTAAGGAAGACACACAGGTGATAGGGAAACGTTCTGAGCCTTCATAAAATGCAGAGGTGAGATAACGCTTTGGGCATTAGAGAAATACACACAGGAGATTAGGGAACAAAAATGTTTAATATTTTTCTGGGATAAACCCCCAATTGTGGACTGGGTATCACAACATCGAGCATAAAATATTAAAGAGGTAAATCTCTCGACACTCAACACTAGGTGATGGGAGGAGACTACACGGATCACGAGTTACTCAGATCAATCAACGCAATTTAATGGGTACTCACAAAATGTTTTGCAGAAACCCAAGCATGAGCTCCCAAACCAGTTAAATTGACTGGCTTGACCCAAAAGGTGTTTTGGAATCTACAAGAATCTCGACAAGGACACACGAGGCTCTTCCTCTCTCTCAAATGTAAATTCTAAAATTCATTTATTTAACTAGAAATGTTTATCTTATACAAAACTATGTGGTCACCACCTGATTGGTTGGAAGGATGTTTCAATGTAAGGATAAATTTAAAAAGAAACGCTAAGCAACCAGTTGTAGCTCTCAAGAAGGAATTCACGCAACCTCAAATGTAATTACCTTTTAACATAAAGATGTGATTTTTATCTATCTACTTCATGAGTCAATCCATTAGAATATCACAACAGAAATTGATTCGATAGAGTAGTCGGTAAAGGAAGAATTAAAGTTTGCAAAGTTCCATTTCAATGAAAATAGGGGAGGAAAAAATATTATTTCACGTCACCAGATGGTCCAGAATAAGATAAAAAATACAATGAGGATTAACTTAGGTAGCGATAAACCCCTAATATTGATAGTCACTTAGTTTCTTTGTACATAGCAGCAAGGGGAGATTTAAATGAAATGCAACAGTACCCCCATCTTCTTACCCATGATCTTATATAATTACGCAGATATTTAATCCTACCACCAACCAAGATCATCTTCATTACATGCGTACACATTTAAAATAATTTAACTATATTCAATAAATAACTAGCAATTACATACCATAGACGACGACTGGAAGTTGAAGAGGTTCACCCATGCTTGTGCTTCGTCCAACTCCTGCTTGCTAACCATTGAGACCTCACCGGTACCTCCTAGCCAACGCTAGGGGTACTCTTCTCTGCCTTGAGCCCACTGACCCGCAAAGAGTCCATGCACACAAACTAGAGAAAGCTATCTCCCACAATATAAATCAAACAAGAAAAATATCGGTAGCATAACCTTATGCCTACCAGCCATGATGCATTCCCCTTCTCTGCCATTTCTTTTATAGATTTCTCTTAGTGACTAGTTGCCAAAATGCACATTAAATTATTTTTGTTAAATTTTTATTATGAATATTCCCCCTCGTACACTTGTCACCTGATCCCTTAGTTGCATCAGAAATTTATTTAATTAATTTGATTAAATTGCCAATTTCCATCACCCACCTAAAAGCATTCCTAAAAATGCTCCTCGATGCCCCTTTATTCCCTAACATTCCCTTAATGACTGACGTCTTTCTTAAATCTTAGTTAAGTTCATTTTAGGAAATTTCTCTATACTATATTCCTTCTATGTTCCACATTCCTTTTGCAATTAATTTCCCCTTTTGTCTAAGTTCGAATTTAGCAAGTTTTGCACATAAACAACAATTAATCCTTTAAATAATTTAATCCTCCATTTAATTATAAATTTGACTTTTCCCCCTTTTAATTATAATTTGATTTTTCCTCCTTTTATTAATTGCTTTATTAAATTTTTTTCCTCATATCCTACTTAGACCTAGGCTTTAATTTCAACTAGGCTTAGCAAATTTTTAAGGGAAAAGTTATAATTAATATACTTTATTGATGCATAATTATTTTAAAGCTAACCATGTCAAGGTAAGATATTGTTTTCTAGGTACCTAGATTCATTGACTCACCAATGTTAAACCACAACATTCCCTTCAATATGCACTATGTGCTCCAAGGGTGCCACTCACCTTCATTCAAGTTTCATGTATGCGGCATGCCCCTTCAAGACACACTACGTGTTCCAAGGGTGCCACTCGCCTTTTGACTGATTTTGGTAGACGTCCACCCTTGGAGTCAATACTTCGTCGAGTGATCTTGTGGGAGACTAAGGGCCTCTAAGTAATAAGGACCCTACCTTATTGTGTGCCCCTTAGAATCATTGTGAGCAACTGTCACAGTCTTCCCTCACGACATTGTAGATCTCTCAAACTAGGTAATCGTTAACCTATAGTTCGAGCCACGACGGGAATGCTAGTAAGTTGTGGTAGGGATACTGACACACCTGTCCCTCAATATATCTGGTTGTCATGCATGACCTCTTTACTCCAAATGTGAGTCTGGTTAGCAAGTTATCGTTAGCCTTCATCCATCAATGAAACATGTCAGCGATCCAAAATCAACATTATAATATACCAGTCATATGTCACATATGTAATAACAAAAATGCTCAAACCATAAACATTCCACTCCTTGATTCAATCCGGAGTCCAAGGAGGTCCATCGATGCCATCGACATCCTCAATCAGTCCAAAGTCATGCACACTCAGAAGAAACCAGTCAATAGCACCTTTATATACAATATAATCAAATAACATATCATCATATCCACAACATCATCATAATCCATAAGCGAAACACTCAATCATATAATGAACCGGATCACTTGCATGCAAGTGTCCTCAAAGAATAAGTCGCATTAGGCGCACGGAAGAGCGGGATGTTACATACACCCCCTCTTGTTTTATACTTCGTCCCAAAGTTTCACAATATACAAGTAAAGAAATGAAGTATCTGACAATATCTAATGTCTAGCTATAAAAAAAAATGGAAACTTCAGATGCATATCATATGCATCCTCCCAGGTAGCTGAGTTTGTACTATAATTGTCCTCCTGGACCTTGACTTGATTGACAATTAGACACCATAGCCGTCAAATGCAACAGTCCAAAAATTTGATTCGCTCCTTTCTGAGCACACCCTCACCAAAAATCTACCAAGAACTCAGTCAATCTCATGCGTAGGATTACTGACCTAAATTCTCACATAGATACATGATAAAAATTGTGCAACGCCTCAAAGAATGAGGCATGGCTAGCCATTAGGCCCTTCATAATTATGGTCGACGCGATGTGCATCAACAAACCCTTCTATTGATCTTGCGCTTCTTCCATCCCATTTTGTATCATTTGCAATTGTTCTTTCAATTATTGGATCACTTCTGGTCCTACCAGGACCCCATCCTTGAGAAATCTCAACTCAAAGGCGTCTGACACAGTCACCCATAAATAAACTCACATGGTTCCATCTTAATGGCACTTTGATAGTTGTTGTTGTAAGCCAACTATACCAGTGGCAAGAACTATTCCCAACGTTTCTGTCGGTGCAACACGTGCATACCCAACACAACCTTTCAAGTTAGGTTCGTTCGTTCTATCTACCCGTCTGCCTCTGGGTGATACATGGTACTAAAGTTTAGTGGGGTTCCTAAGGCCTCTTAAAACTGAGTTCAAAATCATCCTATAACATCGATCCTTGATTGGATAAGATTCTTTGGTACGTCTGACAGTCTCAATATCTTGTTGATATAAACTCTAGCTACACTAGGTGCTTGATGCATTGTACACCTAGGGTCAAAATGTGAACTCTTCGTCAAAGTGTCAACTATCAATAAAATTGATTCATGCCTCCTTACCATTGGTGGAAATTTCCCCAAAGAATTCCATCGAAATGACCTCTCATTTCGAATCTGGAATAGCAAGTGGTCGTAGCAATCCTGTCAGATGTCTTTGTTCAGCCTTCACCTATCGACCTTCTAGACATATCGCCATGCAGTTGACGATGTCAACTTGTATTCCTTCCAAAAGAATAAGGGCTTAAGGTCTGTCCTCATATTCATGATTCCTAGATGAGCAATGTACACTGCTCTATGAGCTTTACATGTGATCCAAGATTCTAAATTATTCATTGGGATGTAAGTAAATCCAGTTATTATATCTCAAAGATCCATCATTGTCCACAGTACATCCCTCAATTTTGTTACCAACATGACGTCTCACCTGAACAATTACTTACCCTCTTATATAGTCAGCATCGCACTGTAGTTAGAATCTTTTCACGTAGATTCATTTGAAGAGGTATCATTGAAAATACGCATGGTCTCCAACTCAATGCGTCTACCACTCTTTTCATTATTCCTTTTAAGTAGGAAATCTCAAATCATAATCGATCAACAGTTTTGACCAATGCATTTTCCGCGTGTTCAAGTCATTTTGCATAAAAAGGTGTTGTAAACCACAGTGGCCCATTTTTAGTTTGAATTTTTGTCCAATCAGGTAGCGTCTCTACATTATCATGGCATACACGATGACTAACAACTCCAAATCATGTGTCACATAGTTCTCCTCATGCTTTCTTAACTTCCTTGAGATGTAAGCGATCACTCGATCGTCTTGCATCAAGACTCCATCTAAGCATTCCTTGGATGTGTCGGTGCATACCAAGAATCCCTCGCCCATGCCAAGGAATTTTAGTATTGGCGTTGTCGTTAACAACTCCTTTGAGCCTTCGAAATGTTTCCGCGCATTTATCGGTCCATACAAACTTCTTGTTCTTCTTCTGCAATTCCGTAATCAAATTTTCTATCTTCGAGGAACCCTCGACGAACCATCGATAATATCCCACTAAACCCATGAAGCTACGCACTTCTGGGACATTCGTTGATGCAGAGCACTCCATAATAGCCTATACCTTCACTGGATCTACAACGATACCTTCGTCGAAGATAACATTCCCTAAGCAATGACTCCTCGATAGCATTGTGACTGCTTCTCGTATTTTTTTCTCTTGCAACACTATAGTACCAAGCGTAAAAGTTCATCCTGATCTTCCGTCATCCAAGAATATCAAAATGTCATCAAGGAATACTCAACAGTATTCAAGCAAAGTCTCCACGACCCATCCTTCTTTCAAATGACTTCAACAAGAGCACCCCAAGGAGATACACTTAGACGTATAAGTCCTAGGTCCAGCAACTCCTTTAGTTTCACTTTCAACTCTTGTAACTCAGGGGTTGACATCTGATAAGGATTTCTTGCCAAAGGTTTAGTTCCAGGTTTTTAGGTCGATGGTAAATTCCATATTGGCTTTGGGTGACACACCTGGTAATTCCTCTGGGAATCATGTCTGCAAACTCTCGTACTACCAGAGGGTCTTCTAATCCTTCTACCACACCCTTAACATTCAACATTATGTATGCATATAAATTGCATCCTTGAGCGTGCTCTTCTGTAGCTGTAGGGAAGAAATGAACCTCAGGGATACCCCCGTTTTCTTCCTAGAATCACACTTCTCTTCCCTCATCGTCAACCCAACTCAACCACTTCATATTAATATTGAGTATCGCATCATGTGATTCCCACCATTCCATACTGATCATGTCATCATAAGATCTTAATATCATGACGTAGGTCGGACTCTATTACACTATCCCCAAGTTAAAACGACAGTTAATACCCCTTCCTCCAACCATCTGTTGGTACCCAATGCCACATCGACGAATCTAAACTTGTCCTGTTGAATTCCCTTACCTAAATCCCTTCAACATGGTGCTATAAATGTAGCAATGGGGTCTAATAAATACTATAAGTTTGTTTGGCGATGGCACTTGATGCCTCGAGCACAATGGACTAGTGCTTGAACTGGTGGTTATTTACCACAGTCATGAATCCTATGGGCCTTTCCCATCTTCGCCACGATAGTGTGTCCTATTGACTCGACCGCTCTAGCCCTTTCAACTGGACAGTCTTGTTGGTAAGGTGACTCTCCACATGTCTATCACCCACCTATAGGTCTAGTACTCCTGGCCTTGAAATAGAATTTGTTGGCCCACCAGCTTAAGATGTTGGTTTATTATGATGACAAGCCTAAACGACGGCTGCTAGCGGTGTTGTCGCGGATGCGGTGGTCCCCTGTAGGGGAGCCCTCTGTTGAGGAACCTATTTTTAAGGTGTTGTGAGCAAGGGTCCTATAGACGTATCTTGATACCCAGAGGTCTAGTTTGGACGACGTCTGATGCTGAATTGCACCGGATGTTGTCAGTCCATACGGTCTTGTAGGAGTCTTTCCTAGACTCCCGTGGTCAAATATTTCTTATCTAAGAGGCTTATTGGACTGCATCGTGCAACGTCTGAAGAATTTAGATCCTCACCTTCACAAGAAAGATGGATTTAAGGTCGGTCAAGAACTTTCTGATCTCTAGCTTCTTCATGTTCAGATGTGGGGCATACCGAATTAGCTCCATAAATCTGGTCTCAAAATCTAGCACCAACCTCGTCGTAAGGCGCTGAACTCATCAAGCTGGAATCAAAGAATTCCTATGAAAAATACTTCTCCCGGAACCATTCCCCTAACACGGCTTTGAGGACCATGTTTAGTTGAGGTAGGATTGTCTTCCTCCATAGAAGAGTGCTCCTCTTTAGTTGAAGACCGCCTATGCAGACCTTCGTGTTGGAGGTCATAACCGCAAAGCGCGAAGAAAATCGCCTTGATTTCCAACCATGCCTTGGCGACTGAGCTGTCTATGGCACCCCTCAACACTGTACTCATTTTGTAAGGAACGCTCAAAGGGGGGGAGGATTTATTTAACCAATTTTTTTTATCTTATACAAAACTATCCAGTCGCCACCTGATTGGTTGGAATGAGGTTTCCATGTCAAGATAAATTAAAAAAGAAATGCTAAGAAACCCGTGGTAGCTCTCAAGAAGGAAGTCACACTCTACGCATGTCCAAAAACAATAATCAATCAACAGACAACTTAATACACAAGTGGTTGCCTAGGGACGCCATCCCTAATTTTCACACAACCTCAAATGTAATTACCTTTTAACATAAAGATGTGATTTTTATCTATCTACTTCATGAGTCAATACATTAGAATATCACAATAGAAATTCATTTGGTAGAGTAGTCAGTAAAGGAAGTATTGAAGTTTGCAGAGTTCCATTTCAATGAAAATAGGGGAGCCAACAAAGATTATTTCACGTAACCAGATGGTCCAGAATTAGATAAAAAATACAATGAAGATTAACTTAGGGAGTGATAAACCCCTAATATTGATAGTCACTTAGTTTCTTTGTACATAGCAATAAGGGGAGATTTAAATGAAATGCAACAGTACCCCCATCTTCTTACACATGATCTTATATAATTACACAGAGATTTAAACCTACCACCAATCAAGATCAACTTCATTACAAGCATACAAATTTACAATAATTTAACTATATTCAATATATAACTAGAAATTACATACCATAGCCAATGATTGGAAGTCGAAGAGGTTCACCCATGCTTGCGCTCCATCCAACTCCTTCTTGCTAACCGTTGAGACCTCACAGGTACCTCTCAGCCAACGCTAGGGGTACTCTTCTTCCTCTTGACACCCCCAAGCCGTAAAGGGGACACACACACAAATCGAAGAAAGCTAGCTCCCAGCTCGCCTCGCAAGGTCGAGCTACCATCTCTAATCAATATGGGCATCCCAACTTCCACAAGAAAAATCAGTCAAGAAAAATATCGACAGAGTAACCTTATGTGTACCAGACGTGATCCATTCCCCTTCTCTGCCATTTCTTATATAGAGTTCTCTTAGTGACTAGTTGCCAAAATGCACATTAAATTCTTTTTGTTAAATTTTTATTAGGAATATTCTCCCCCGTACACTTGTCACTTGATCCCTTAGTTGCATAAAAAAATTATTTAATTAATTTGATTAAATTGTCAATTTCCCTCACCCACCTAAAATCATTCCTAAAAATGTTCCTCGATGTCCCTTTATTCTCTCACATTCCCTTAATGACTAATGCCTTTCTTAAAGTTTAGTTAAGTTCATTTTAGTAAAGTTCTCTACACTAGATTCCTTCTATGTTCCACATTCCTTTTGCAATTGATTTCCCCTTTTGCCTAAGTTAGAATTTAGAAAGTTTTGCACATAAAAAAAAATTGATCCTTTAAATAATTTAATCCTCCATTTAATTCTAAATTTGATTTCCCCCCCCCCCCCTTTTNTTTCCCCCCCCCCCCTTTTAATTCTAATTTGATTTTTCCCCAATTTAGTAATTGCTTAATTAAACTTTTTTCCTCATATCCTACTTAGACCTAGGCTTTAATTTCAACTAGGCTTAGCAATTTTTAAGGTAAAAGTTATAATTAATATACTTTATTGATGCAAAATTACTTTAAAGCTGAGCATGTCAAGGTAAGATATTGTTTTCTAGGTACCTAAGTTCATTGACTCAACTGTGTTAAACCACGACGTGCCCTTCAAGATGCACTATGTGCTCCAAGGGTGTCACTCGCCTTCATTCAAGTTTCATCTATGCGATGTGCCCTTCAAGACGCACTACGTGCTCCAAGGGTGCCACTCTCCTTTTGACTGATTTTGGTAGACGTCCACCCTTGGAGTCAATACTCCATCGGGCAACCTTGTGGGAGACTAAGGGCCTCTAAGGAATAAGGACCCTACCTTATTTCATTCCCCTTAGAATAATCATGAGTGATTGTTACAGTCTGCCCTCACGACATCGTTTATCTCTCGAACTAGGTAATTGTTAACCTACAGTTTGAGCCACAACTGGAGTGCTAGTAGGCTGTAGCAGGGCTGCTGCCACACCCCCCCTCAATATCTCTGGTTGTCATGTGTGACCCCTTTACTCCAAATGTGCTAAGAATGAATGCCTCTGAGCCTATGGTCAGGTGGAAGGACGAACACCCACAGTCAGTTGGTTGGCGACAACCTGTAATAGATAAGTGATTTCTTACCCTGTGTAATTATCTGTAACTGTGTATGAATTGGCTATACTGCGTATGTTGTAGGAATTAGGCATATTTATTAATGGATATACTATATCCCCCCTTATTTATGCTTGATAGTATAATTAGGCCAATAAGAAAGCATATGGTTAGTATAGGTTTTATACCCGTAAATACTTGTGTCCTATGGTGGCATAAGCCCGAGTCACGAATTGTGCATTCGTCAACCATGGACACAGTTTCATGTACGCATGTAAACCTTCCTAATCCTTTGAGTCCCTTGGAGGGAGAAGCCTGTTAAACTCATGAGAGGTAGTGCAGATATGCACAGGCTCTCTAAGAGGCAAACCGAAACTAGAACCCTTGATGAAGGAACACAATAGTTGTGTTGAAGACTCTTCTAAGAGTCAAGTCCAGGAGAAAGAGCACAAAGCTCTTAAGTCCTTCATAGCCAACGAAGCTCAGGAAGGATAACAAATTTCAATTACCGAAAGAGAGTACCCTTTCGTTTGCTAGATGTACAGATGAGATCTTTTTGGAGTATCTGAGGTCTGTCACGACTGTTAGATTGGAGGAAGGAACATAGGTGTTAATGCCTTGACCCGTTTTAGTCTTCTCAAGTAGTGAAGGAATCGGGACCGTAGATCCCAAGATCCATGGGAGTTACCTGGACCGTCCATTTATAGAGGACACGTGGCTGTCGATCGACGTTTTGGCACCCGATAAACCTAAGGGCAAGACCCCTTATCTTCGCAAGTTGTGAAATCCTGGTATACGAAACCCCGAATAGGTTTAGTGTGAATAAGTCCGAGAAAGCCGGTATTTTATTGCGACTGTTGATCATCCCGAAAAGATCACAACGGTTGATCGTGGCTAAAGGTCGCAACCGTCCATTGGAGGGACACGTGGCTGCCGGTCGACATTTCAGTACCCGGGAAACGAAAGGGCAAGAACCCTTGTCTTCGCAAGTCGTGAAATCCCAGTACCTGAAACCCCGACGCGCTCTGTGGTAGAAAGGAGGAGTCGTGAAAGGATCTGGACCATCCATCAGAGGAGACGCATGGTGAGCGGTCAGAGTTCGAGGAAAGCTCTGAAATCCCGTGGACCGTTGGATCCAAATCATCAAGAGTCGTTGGATCTCATACAAGAACTCGAGTATTGGGTTTCGGGGTTTGAAGAGTCGAAAGGCTTGACTCTCTTGCATTTCGAACTCCCGGTTATCGAAATCCCGACACGGCTAGGACCATCGGATCATGGGGAGACTCGCAGCTGTCGATCTCCTCGAAGGTAAGATTTCGGGTTTCAGGGTTTGTAGAGTCGAAAGACTTGACTCGCTTGTATCGCTGAGTCACGAAATGCGAAAAGGAGACTAGTTTGTTTGGCCTGTGGCCATAGCCAATGATCACATGGAGGTGGAAAAGGGTAGAGCTAGCCTGTGCTAGGCCCCCGTAGGACTTCGGGGATTCTGTCCCTCGAAGAAAAGAGGCGAAAAACTTATTATGTCGTAGTGGGTATGTGTCATGGGTCGTTGTCATTCAGTTGGATTTTCTAGAGATCCATGACTTTGAAGCCACGAATATAAATATCAAATTCATGGTGGGAGAACACTCAGATAGATGGCCCTTCAACGACCTTATTGGCACAGTGGCACATGCCTTTCCATTAGATGACGAACAATTTCACATGGACAACGTCGAGGTTTGGACGGTGGACATGGTAGTGACGGATGATAAGTCCGCAGTGGATCTTGAGAGTGTAGTGCTTCATGAGATCGAGCATTTGATAGGTTTGGACCATTGCACAGTCTGTTGATTCATCATGTTTAGCCATCTTGATCCCATAAAAGTAAAGCGTCAGTTGACTTGTGATGATATCGAGGGCACGATGGCTCTCTATGTCCCTCACACTTCCGAACAACACTATGATATTCCACACCTTGGGCTTGGTGGAAAATTTGGGTGGCATCCAGGATGCGAGGAACTTTGCACCACTGTACGTACATAAATTTCCTCCACAACTCCTCCCCAAATAGGAAACATGAAATGAAGAATTATTATCTACACTATATATATTTGCAAGAGTTTAAAAATGGAAAATAAGCGAAGGAAGGAATGGGGCTATGGTTCTCTTCAAAATCATATCCTAAGCCAGCTTTACCCATTCAAAATATGGTGAGTGGAATGTTAGCGAAATGTTTATTTAACATTTAAAATCCAAAAAGATGACATGAGGCTAATTTGAGGTATGCATTTAAATTTTGAAAAACACATGGACCACTTTCATAATTAAAATCACATTTTGGAATTTTGATGGGATATGTAGAATGTGTTTTCATCATTTTCAACTAGATCTCTCTACATTCTTTATGCTCTACAATGCATAACTAAATTTAGGGAACCAAAGAAATGGAATTGGATTCCCTTGTCATTATTATGTGGTAGTATGGCATTATTGATCATAATTGGATAATTTTTATGTTCAAAATGGATCATTATATGCAAAACAAGCTTAACATTTTAACACTTTCATAATTGAAAAGAATTGTTACATTTATACTAGAAAACTTCTACATTACTTAATGTGAATGATAAAGAAGAGTTGACCACGTTAGTCTACCAAGCATTATTAGTCGACCTTAAAATACTTTATATCCGTAAACTTTATATTAATCGACTTTATATTAACTTTGTTCTTATATTTCACTTTCACTTTGATGGTGCATCCAAAAATTTCCTAATTTTTAGTCCCAATGATTTGTTTAGATATTTTCAATGGTCTCTATTTTTCATTTTACTTATAAAAAAACTTTTAACAAATCTGCATTTGATTTTTCTCCACCTAACAAGGTGCCCTCTCAAGCCAATCACTGGCTGGCTCACTGGCACTGCACTGGATCAACCCAATCACTGGCACTGGAAAAAGAACATCAAAATAGCAAGTCATAATTACAGATATAACAAACAACACCACCAGTAGTTTACCAAGTTGAGTCTCCTGTTGCAGTTTACTCAGCAGTGCATCCAATAACATAGAAGGTAAGGGTGTATAATCATCAAAGGGTTGGGTATGTTATGTTATGGTAGATTATCTAAATATTGATTTAAATGTTAGTTTTAATTTTTGCTAAAATTACATATAAATCAGTTTCTTATTTTTCTCTTATAATATCAAGACCATATCAAGACCATCTCAAGAATAATAAATCTTTCTATTTTAATATATTGTAAGTTATTTGAACATTAATCTTTGACCTTCCCTTGSAGTTATTGAAAGATTTTCAAGCATCGATCATAATCCATCTTGGGATGGTTTGGTTGTTTTGAGCGTTGGACATTTAAAGCTCTTCTTTATTGTGTTTTTCCTAAGTACCTTCAATTTTACATARTTAATCATAATCGATTCGATTCTCACGTGAACGTTTTTGCCAAGTACCTTCTATTTGACATAGTTAATCATAATCGATTCTCACATTAATCAAAAGATCTCACATTAATCAAAAGATTAATAGCACATTTAAATTTATTATGGTTTCGCAATCATTTTAATTAGACAAAGTCTTTTTATACTTCAAATATTATAATTTTTTAATTTATGGAACATTATCACATTAATCAAAAGATTAAAAGCATATTCAAATTTATTATGTTTTTCGCAATCATTTTAATTAGACAATGTTGGAAGGCTTTAACCAATCGCACGAGGGCTCGAAAAAGTCTTTAACAAATCAGCCAAAATGTTGGAATGATTTAACCTATAGTAGGAGGGCTCGAAAAAGGCTTTAACAAGAAATTTGTTACTAGAATGTATGCACACATCGTAAAAGAAAGGTCATCTAAAGTAATATCTACTCCATATATCCAAATTATTTAAAAATTTAGGAAGGATAAATTTAGTTAATTGTTTCAACAATTAAATGGTATATCCATATATCTCTTGGATTAAAGTTGTATTATGATACCATGTTTTAGACATAACCAATGTATAGGTTTTTTTCACAACATATATTTATTTTTAATAAAACTGAAAAATGATGGAATATTTAGTCATCCAAATTAATTAAATTAGAAGGTAAAGAGATGTAAGGAAACAAAATTACATAGTGATGTTTTTTTGTGTTTTTTCTCACACCAAGTAATAAATAATTCTAGAAAGGAGATCTATATTTGAAAAATAAATCACAACACCATGGATCATTCAACATCTATTAGTAGATATTGTGGAAAGATAAGAGATAAATTTACATTGCTCCTTAATCATGAGTACATTTTAACCCACTCAATCCACTACCACTACTTTTCATGTGAAAACATAACATAGGATAGCACACCATCAGAGCATAGAACATAAAAGTTCTATTCTCGCTATAACCCTTTGATTGGAGGGATATCCTTAGTGGCTCTTTACATAAATTGGGAATCTAATCAATGACTAACACAATGGCTTCTTTTGTATAGGTAATGAATGACATGGACAACAACTCTTCTCTCACCTACTCAACAAACACTTTTCTTTCTCATGTAACCCCTTTACAAGAACACATCACTTATTTGTTACACTCATATGCATGTTCCTCATTAAGACGTAGGTAAAAACCTCCACAGTGTCCACTCTCACTCTCACACATTATGTAAACATTACACAAATCCCTTCCTCTATGACTCTTGTTAAGACAAATTCCCTTCAATGTGGCCTCGATGAGAACCTACATTGTATGCACTCTTACTCTCACACATTATGTAAACCTTACACAAATAAATACATCTCCCTTTGTATCTCTCGTTATTTTATATATAAACAAATGGATGGTGAGACCTCAAACTATGTATCAACAATGTGTCAATGCCACTATTCATCTCATAATTGGCATCTATACTTGAATTTGATAGTTGGCATCCATACTCATGTATGATATATAAATTCACATTAATAATCCTTCTATGATCCTTAATGTGAACCTCTTAAAAACACATGCATATAGATTTGTTTAAGAGCCACATATATGGTAGGTTGGCCTTATCATCATGGTTAGGTAGAGGAAGCAAACCTCTTAAGTCCGGTAACAATAAGTGGAATTTGATATTTGTGTAGTTGAACCTATCGATATTGGTTAGGGCCAACCCCCAACCATCATGACAATCCACCATCTTTCCTCCTTGTAATTCAATGATTATGTGTTTATGTTTGGGTGTAGGGTCATTATCCACTCATGTTTTATGGAGATGTTTATATTGTGCTTTATGTATATGTCAATTTGATTTATGCACGTTTTTCTAATGTAAGTTTGTGATGTTCATGATATTTATATATATTTTTAAAATCCCATATAAAAAAAGTGCATGTAAATGTGGTTGGTTGAATTTTGTTGTAGCAATAAATTAGTTGAAGTTTATCTTTATTTATTTAAATTTTATTTTCACTTATCAATTTCTATGACATTATTTTGGATCCCTCTAGTGACATATTCCAAATATTAATTATTTCTTTAAACCTAATTCTAAGTATGCAAAAATATAACATCATATATATCTATTTTGATAATACTAATTGTTAAAACATTATTTATTTATTTAAAAATGTGGTTATTTATATTTAAAAAAAATAGTTGTAGTGTTCCTTGTACATGCATGATACAATACAAAAAAATTACACGAATTAAGAAACTAGGAAGGAAAAACAGAGTTTGTCTACACATAGTTTGATTTCTCTGTCCCTAAATTTGCCATAACACATAGCTAGGAAGGTTTATAAAATATTTAATATGAGGGTCTCTCACCCACTAACGCATACAGTTTTCTCTAGATAGTCCAATTTCCAAATACTAAGAACATTTAAAAACTTAAAAACCTCTTTCCAAACCAACTTTGTAAAAGAACATTTCACAAACAAATGATCCACTGATACTTCCTTTGTCCTACATAGCACACACCTATTCAGTCCCTGCCAACCTCTATTTTGGCCATTGTCCCAAGTCAATATCATATTTTTCATTGCCAACCATGAAAAAATAGGGGTTTCCAAAGGCCTCTTCCATTTCCAAACAACCGACCACCACCATTTGACTTCCCCATCTAACAATTCATGAGATAACACCTCAAATCCCAATTTTGTTGTAAGATCACCATATACCTATTCCAAGTGCATACTAATGGATCATCCTCATATCATAAGAACACTACATTATTCACCAGAAGGCAAGTATAATTGTTCCATTCCATGGCCATGTCACCCTGTAGATCAAGCTCATCCATTGAAAGCCAATATTTTCTCCATCCCCCCATCACATTTTGGACCCCAACATCTGCCAAGAGCCTGTATCCACAATCCCTAACATGAGATCTTAAGTTTTGAGAGATAAAATAACTATCATCCGCACCTACCCAATGATCCTTTCCAAGCCTAACTAGATTACCATGACCTATTTTCCACGCCACTCACCGACCAAGGATCAGAAAGGCTCACACTATCCTTTTCCAAACACTTGATGCTCCATGATGGGACTTGGACTCGACCCTAATCGAATGTTCCACACTAAGGCCATGTAAATAATTACACCTAATTATTGTGCCCCATAATCCTTCATTAACAATCAATCTCCATAAACTCTTGGAAACTAGATCTTGACCGAATAATAAACATTTTTCATTCCACGTCCTCCTCGTTCGTTTGGTTTGGCCAAAGAGATCCATTTGACCAACGATATACTTTCTTTCTATTTTTTTCCGGACCATTGGAAAATGGAACACATCCTTCTAATATTATCTAAAATACTTTTTGGCATGTGACATTGAAAGCCAATAGACCAGAATACTTTCCAGTACAAATTTAAGTAGCACAAGCCTTCCTCCCAAAGTAAGCCACTCATGGAACCACACATTGATTCTTTCTTCCACCTTCTTGAGTAACCACAACTAGTCATCTACCCTATAATCATTTGGCTTTAGAATAGATCCCAAATGCTTTAGCCTGATATCAATTACCTCAATTGTAAATGGAAACATGTGAGACAATTGTGATTCCACCTCGTTCTAGATCACATTACATAACAACAAGGATTTTTCAATACTGATTACTATACTTGTAGCCAAACAAAAATACTTTAGGATTCTATCAAAATTTCTCCATTACTGATCCTAGCCTTCACCAAATAGCAAGACATCATCCACAAATAGTGGAAGGATCAATATTGCTTCATCCCCCACTCTTATCCCCTTAATGGTACCTTCAATTCTAGCTGAGTGTATCAATATACTTAAAGACTTTGCCTTTAGAAGGAAGAGAAGGGAAGATAGTGGGAACCCTTGTCTTATCCCTCATTATGCTTTAAAATACTTTGATGGGGACCCATTAACAAGCACAATGAAATTTTCCAAGGAAACATTGCTCATGATCCAATTGACTACATTCAAATCTAGACTAATATGTAATAACACCAACCAGAGGAAGGTCCAATTTACCTTGTCATACGCCTTGTCCATATCAAGTTTCATGAAATCCATTGGTAATTTTTTTACTTTAATAGTATGCAATCTTTATTAAGCCACTCCTATCACATCCATAATTTGTATATTGAACAAGAATCCATATTTCTCCTTCGAGATGCACTTTGATAACACCTCTTTCAGCTGACATGCTATAATTTTTGTTGTCACTTTATATACGAAAGTACATAGAAAAATGGGCCTATAATAACCAAAATAAGAGGGGTGAGATTCTTTAGGAATTAAGGCTAGGAATGTAGCATTAAGATCTGTTGTGAGGGAAATCCTCTTACGGACTAGCAAATAGGGTTATCTTATGCATGCAGCTATGATCAAAAGAAATCTACTTTCTACCTTCGTCCCTAGACTTAAATCCCATTCCTTTTTAGAAAATACATGGCTTAGACCAACATACCTTGTTCTGGATGGTTGATGTCAATCCTTCCTCCCGCTTGATCACTTGTTAGCAGTCCTCCTTTCAAAGATGACCTGTATGCAAAACAAGCAACAAACTACACATGCATTTTACCTATAGACTAATGGGTTAGAGATTCAAACATAAATTTACCGTATTATCAAGAACTCATAAAGTGGGACGGGAAAAGCATCTCTTTATTACTTTAAATGAATCAACTTACAAACATTGAGATCGGCCACTGTTCCGTGAATTCTGATCCTGGGCTCCTCTTCAAATGTCCTCCAACTTCTTTTCTTTGTATCTCTTCTTGCACAAGGATGGCTAAAGGGTTGGGACAATGGAAATATGAAATTGGGTAGAGTTTCTTTGCTATCATTTTCCTCCTCCAAATGGGACCCCTAGCCCTTCTTTTATAGGTTAGAAGAAGCTAGGTATTTGGATGAACCCTCGGCCATGCATGGCCGGGAGTTTCAGTTAACTCACACAAAGCTCTGTGTTCCGTCGACAAATTTCCTTTTTTCGTGCTTTTGTCAGTCCACGCGGGATGTTTTAGGTCAGCTAGCATGTACACGCATTCAGTAATGGAGTAGGGCACATGGGCCCTTATAAAAGAGGTTTTTTAAATAGTTTGTTCATCAGTGCTTTGGAAAAGAAGGGATCTGAGATGGCCTGATGCCAGGTAAGCATGTATGGTGCAATTTAGGGTTATAACAGATGCCCCCTAATGTGTGAGGGCAAAAGAGCATCTGATGGCCGAAATACATTACCAATCTTTACTGATGTGCCGAATGATTGAGCCCAAGGATCAGGAACCGGGAAGCGTTATCTGCAAAATAACAAATGTCTCACCGAGGCGGGCATACCCATGCTCAGGATAAAATAGAATCATGGCTACCAATCAAATACACTATAGATCCATGTCAAATAACTATATAAGTGTAGCCGTGAACAATACACATCAGAGCTACATCTCGAAATCAAAAAAGATATACATATAGAGTATCCATCTTCTAGAAGCTGATACGGCCTGATGGCTGGAGATGAGATCTTCAGAGCTTGAGAAACAACTTCAAAATCTTCAAAACTCAATGTAGGAGTGTAATATGAGTGTACGACTTCGCTACCCAGAGGTCTTCGCCGGCTCGTCGGTCATGGACTAGATAATCTTGATGATCAAACTGAAGGCTTCATTTATTTCGAACAAGGACTTGATTGGACATTCAGGATGGCTGGGTATGAGGGCAAGAGACAAATTGCATAGGGGATGAATTAGGCTTGGTAGAAACTTCCCTTGGACAATAGTATGACAAATGATGAGACTTAGGCAACATGGCATTAATCATAAGTTTACCAAATCGGTGGCAACACAAACTCTCCATATGTTTGGAAGAATAACCAAATGGAGGAGGACACAACTCTATGTAGCGAGAACAACTTCCTAAGGTCGTACTACATCCCAAAGCTTGACGAACAAACAAACATATGTGCTTTATCCAAGGGTGACTCATTATGCTGCCAATAAAGAAAAAACTTTTCCCTTCCTATTTTTGGGGTATATTTGATTTTTTTTTTGTCTTTTTCAATAATTTTGGAAAAAAGAATAAAGGAATGTTACGTTACAATGGAGGAATGAGTGTTGCAAACATACAAGTTCAATGCACTAGGACAAGACTGATGTTCAAAATAATGATACTCGGGAAAAATCCTCCGGGGGCCAAGGGTGTTAAAACGCAGAAGCAAACTGTTACAAGGATGGCGTATAAGATATGCAAACGCGGTTAACAATACACACAATGGTAACATCCTTCGATGTAAATTTAACGAGTCGAGAGAAGGTAAGCTCAATGGTTTTTCATATTTAGAGAGTCTGAAAAAACATAAAAGGAGACTCCATTGGGGTACCTTTTTCGAAGATAGTCTAGTTGGTTCGCAAAAGGGGTAAAATAGCACCGAAAAGACGTATATTCAAAACCATGTTAATGAGTGTGATAAGGACAAGATCACTCGGCCATTTTTTCATTTTTAAGGAGTCTGAAAAAAGCTTAACTATGGACTCCGTCAGGAATGTTCTTCTGGACTAGTTTAACGAGTGTGAAAGAATAAGGTCACTCGACGATCTTTTCAATTTTAGGGAGTATGAAAAGAGCTTAACTATAAACTCCATGGGGGTTCCTTCTTCGTAAGTTTAGTCTCTCAGGCCCGAAAAAGGGATAAAATTATACCTGAGAGTACTCTTCTAAAGAACTGAAGTTCCATAGAGTATACCTTTGTTTGTACAGTTGACCATCCGGACCGAAAAAGGGGTAAACTACCGCCGGACAGACGTGACTTCAAATTTCAGTTTAATGAGCGTGAAAGGCCACAAGATCGCTCGACAATATTTTCATGTTTATAGGGTCTGAAAAGGGATTAAAAGAAGACCCGTTAGAGGTTACTTTTCTCAGTTAATCTGGACAAGATTGAAAAGCATAAATGTAGTCTCGCCGGATGTTGCTTTCGGATCTCAAAGAAAGCTTGAAAAACAACAAAGTTAGCTCATGATCGACTTTCTATGGGTTGATGCCTGGCATCTCCTCGGGGGAGCAGTATGCACCGACGAAAACATTGTCTATGATGCGAGGGGTTCTGGAGATATTGATAGGTATCATTTCAGCAATGGTTGTTAGATTACACTCAGCATAGATCTCGTGTGTAGCTAAGGGATTAATAGGACAAGACCTATCTCCAGTCATAGTCAAGGTGAATTCTATGGCTTCGATTCTTCTTAACTCTGGGAGGAAGTATGATCTATGATGAAGATCTTCCCAGAGTTTGTCCAAACTAGTCATTGCCTCAATTATAGCTTCATCAGAGGGCAAGACTAAGTCTAATGAATCAGTGTGAGAAAGAGAACCCTAAGCCCAAATAGGCTCTAGAAGTGGATCGAACTCTTGTGCAGGAGTTGGATTAGTGTTGGCTAAAACTTGCTGGACTAAAGAGTACGCTACTTCAACTGCGGACAAGGGCATGGACATGCCCAGGTGCCCTGTCCCATCCATTGTGGTCGATGGGGAAGGAAGTATCCACGGATCGTCAAAGTAAGTCATGCGGAACGATGATACTTGAAAAATATCAACCTTATGGTGATTGGATATAAACTTGATATCGCCTTGAGGGGGCGGGTAATCGAAGGTACCCATCAAAGATGGGCACAAACCAACCCCTACGTTGACTACACCTGGTTGAGGATTATTGATCATCGGGACCATGGATGCCCCCAAATAAGGATCAGGTCTGGAGAAAGACAATTGATCGATGGTCACTATCCGACCCTCGTGTGGAAACAACAAGACCTGGAAAACTGTAGCAACCACAGATTGCATGGCATAAGTCACACTCCTTCCTAACAAGAGGTTATAGACAAGGGGAGCATCGACTACCTCTACCTCGACACACACAGTCTTCCCTCCTAACTTCATGGGGAAAGAGGGAATGATACCATGTGGTCGGAATGAACGACCGTCGAAAGCAGTGAGGAGTGTAGGTGATGGAGACAAAATGGGCTGGCCAACGGCCTTCCAACATGCCAACGACATAATGCATGTCGAGGTGCCCTCATCAACCACCGTGCAGAAGATATTTCGAGTAAATTTTTTCGTGGGATAAGCCACTACTATCTGAAATGCTATGTGGTAAGGTAGACAAGGTTTTAAGTCAATTGTATCCAGCATGATTGTACCTGGATTACAAGTCTCGGTAGATCCTAAAGCGGTTATCAAGGCTTTCCTCTAGGAAGGGCAGCTTTGGAGGACCTCCAAAGAGGACATCGCACAAGGGGTTTGTGATAAATCTTCCACCACAGAGTAGTTCTGGGGAGCCCTTGCGCTTGGGTTATGAGAAGCTTTTTTGAATGCGCCTTTGGGAATGTGTGTCATTATTTCGCCCAACGTCTTCTCAATCTGTAGAGGAAGAGATGGGATTTCAGCTTCTTTACCCTTCTCAGAAGTGCTTGGTTTACTATAGTCATGCGCTCTAGTTGATATAAACACATCACCCTTCACCATATATACATTTGTGGATGTGGGGTTGTTCGAAGACGGAGAGGGTCCTTGGTTTCCCCCTTCCGTGCTTGCAAAGGCTTGGTTTAGATTTTGCCTATGTTGAAATGGATTGGTCAATACAGCTAGCTATTTCTACGTTACAAACTTTTGGGCTTCTACAAGCCGAGGAAATAGATGGGTCAGGTGGTCTTCTGTGCACAAGTTGCATGGATACCTCACCTTCCATTTTTCAGTGTTGTCCCCGCCAGCACTATCGGTAGGTTTTTTATCCCCCTTACCCTTCTTTCGTTGTTTTTTCTTTCCTTCAGGCTGTTGGGTGGCCTTTGGGTTAGTTGATTTCACTGTGTGTACCTCCGACGTTTTGGTAGGGGGAGCAACCAAAGTAGTGGTTTGGCTGGCCACTGTGTGTTGTATAGATAACTGTTGCAACTACTTCGTCAATTGCTCAGCGGGCTTTGCTTGTGTTGAACCAAAAATACCGCCGGCATGTGGTATAGCTCTTTGTCTAGTTTTATCCAGTATTGAGCGTGGAACATCTGGTAATATGTTGTATAATAAACCAGACTGACAATAGATGAGCTCAAATTGTTGAGCTCTCATGATGGCGTCTTCTTTGGAGAATACTTCGGATGTTGCGACGCCTTTGGATAACTGCAGGACCAAAGACTTAAGGAACCACTCAAGCAGGAATGCTGGTGGGACTGGCACCTTAATTAAACTCCTCTGACGTCTCCATTCTTGGATCTGATCAGAGATATGGTCCGTTGTTGTCTATTCGAAATTGGCTAGCAGCTCTTTGCCAGCGTCGTATCTCACAGGTAACTGGAAATGGTTTAGGAAAGCCATTTCCAGCTCGCCGAAGGAAGAGTATCTTGAGCGATCGAGCTCAATGTACCATTTCGCGGCACTCCCAATGCGAGTACATTGAAACAATCGCAATTGTACAGAGTCATATTTCAACGAGTTAGATGAGCACCAAAAATGGAAGGTAATCACATGATCTCCCGGATCTTCGTTAGGCTTGGCTTCGAACTTTGGAATGTTCGAAGACAACTTCGTTGGCATAGGAGGCCAATGCGGATCATGACAAATAGGGTCATTCAACAACCTTGTCAAATCTAGCAAGTGCAAAGTTTCCAGGAAGGGTAGTTTGGGTTGTTGGTGATAACCTGGGAAAAAGGGGCTTGGAGTTTGACTGGCACCAGGTTGCCAGGAAAAGTTCGGCTGCTGGCCTGGATTCTGGTAGAAACCATGGCCTTGGCCAATGTATGGATTTTTCTTATGTGGCGACATCATCGGCTGATTTTCCAAAATAGGACATAGATGGTTGGGCATGCATTATATTCGAGGGACTCTGGGAAGGGTTGCCCCATGTTGGTCCCGTGGGGATGGGCATAGTAGTTTGTTTGGGGTTCCATTGATTATGGAAAGAATTACCCCAGATCGGCATTCTGGACAAGGGAATGGATCCCTGCCAAGAATTCCAAGGCTCTGATGCGGAAGAAGTTCCTAGGTTTGCCCCCTGTGCAGGAATAGTACCCTGCACAGGAATAGATTGTTCAAAACAAGGATTGCCCCCAGTCGGGAAGGCAGCTGAAAAGAAGGCATTGTTACCAAACGTTTCGGCCAAAGAAAACAGTGTCAAACCTACTAACATATTATGTAAAGGTGGTCCTTGACTCCCGGCTCCAAATAACTATGGTATGTAGGTTGTCCGACAGATTGTTGATGCGAGCCATCGAGTGAAGGGGACAAAGGAGGGATATGACCTCCTCCATAAGGGAAAGCATTAAAAGGAGTAGGAGTTCCCCCCATGTGACCTTGCAGAGGATTGCTAAAGCTCCCTGCCCCCAGACCTAAAGTCTGTAAAGTGGAGTAGAAAAGTATAAGACTTGTACCCAAACTAGGCATCTCGTATGAGAATGGAGGGCCTGTCGCACTTGGTGTGAAAGGGGTTGTGGTTTCTGCCGAAGATGGGATCGAACCACTGTGCGATGTAGAGGCAGTCTAGACCACGGTGGCTCGGATCGGTGATGGTGGGTTAGGAGGTGAAAACTCTCCTGTGGTGACAACCGTAGTGGGAATTGAATAATTCCCAGAAGGAGTAACAACATTTGTTTCCATTTCTGTGTGCAACACTATCTAGTGCTCGTAAAATTGAATTTGTAGTGTCCCCAAGGCCGAGCCCCGTTACAAATCATGTTATATGCAAAGAATTGTAAATATTCTCTATAGGCTGGTGAGCCAAGTTTTGTATAAGCTGTAGGCTTATGAGTTTTGTTAGGGCAGGGAGCCTAAGTGTTGAAGGCCAGGAGCCTGTTGATATACTTGTATGTATGCAGGTCAATTAATAAAATATAAATACCACCAGTGCAGACCGTCCACGAGGAAAGAGTGATCGGGGACTGAGCGTCCACAGAAGGGGCAAGGAACTAGGGGCTGGAAAGTGGGAAAGGGGCTGAGTGTGGAGCCTAGGGGCTAAGCCTAGGGGGCTTAGGCNTGGAATAATATTTTATTATTATTCCTAAAAATCCATGTGCACATTATTTTAACCTAAGTCCTTTGAAAGGGCCCGTGATTTCCCAAGTGGTGGGAGAAGGGCATACGGATGGAACACATGCAGTTCCCAGGGTGACAAGTGTCAACCCTGGTGCATGCAAATATAAGTGCCGAGCTGAACCGTGGGTGGGGAATCTTCCTCCATTCGAACCCAAACCCATGGGCGTGGAAGGTATGACCTCTGCCGAGTATCCTGATTCATCTCTGAAACCGTTAGCCATGTTTGCCTGAGGAAAACCGTGTAATACCCTGTCTGGAGCTATGAGTCTGTGTCTGTTCTAGTAAACCCAAAAAGGCATTCCTGAACCCGAATTCCCTGTGCTGGACTCGAGTGGAAGCATCCTGTGATTGTATGGGAAAACTGAGCTAGCCTGTGCGTGAAGCTTGCTCTGAAATCAT
>ML786434.1:602792-641318 GCA_009831015.1 Picea engelmannii
ATAAAAGATAAGTAATCTGAGTTATGTTTATCACACTTGACATGACTGTGTTGTTTATATTATCATGTTTTCCGCTGTGTAAATGAATTGATGATGAATGTTACGGAACATTTAATTATAGCAGTACTCATATATTTTACTCTAAGTTTTAAGTGTGTTTAAATGTGTTAAATGCATTTGTTTATAATTCCATGTAAGGAATGGTAGAACTGAGAGGTTGGGAAACCTGGGTAGTGAAGGGTACAATACAATTGGTATCAGAGAAATTGGTACACTACAAATTGGTATCAGAGCAATTGGTACACTACAGAAGGCCGTGGATTTGGTGAGCTTGGTGTCTAGTAGTGACCAGAGACTCGACCAGAATGTGCTGAGAAATCACCTATCCCGATATGATACAATGGTTTGTGGGATTCTAAAATGTACCCAAACTCGTTCAAAGAAGAGGTTGGCAGTGGCCTCTGCTGTGATGCTCTTCTTGTAGGCAACCAAAATCGCCATCTTAGAAAAGTGATCAACAACCACAAAAACACAGCCATTTCCCCGCTTGGTGGATGGGAGGCCTAACATGTAGTCCATTGAGATGGGTTCCCATGGTCTGTCAGGAGTAGGAAGAGGGGTGTACAGGCCCTGTTTCTTAGTGGTCAGTTTGGAAATAGCACAGGCAGTGCAGGACCTGATATACTTGTCGACCTCCTGTCGAAGTTTCGTCCAGTAGAAATGTTTCTGTAGCATCGCTGTTGTCTTTTCAATGTGTCCTACCACCCGACTGTAGTGGGCTTCCCATATCAGCTTCGCTCGCTCACTTGATGGAACACGGATATGGCCTAGATGACACAACAACCCATCCTAAAGATGGAAATTATCGACAACTGCATTTGCACCCAACATTTGGTACGTGATGGCAAAGTCAAGGTCTGTATCATAGAGTTGGGGCCATCCAGATGTCTCATGGCCACAAGAGTCTAGCACCGTGGTGAGTGCCGCAATTGGCGGTCTGCTGAGGCAATCAATGACGTGATTGGTGCTTCCTATTTTATACTTGATGTTGAGGTGGAATTGTTGCAAGTATGTGGACCACTTTTGATGGCATTCATTCTGTAGTTTTCCCTGTGTCTGCATGAACTGCAGTGGCTTATGATTGGTGTGGATGACTATCTCCTTCCCAAGAATGTAATGTATCCACTGGCGGAATGCTTGCACAATGGAGTACATTTATTTTTCGTAAGTAGGGTACTTACGGACAGTATCAGACAATGTCTCACTATGATAGGCCATGGGGTGGCCGTGCTGAGTGAGAACGACGCCCACAACATAGTCTGAAGCATTTGTCTTGATCTCAAAGGGATGTTGCAGGTCCGGTAGTGAAAGCACTGGGGCTTAGCACAAGCGCTACTTCAAATCATCAAATGCTTGTTGTTGGGACCGGCCCCATGCAAATTTCACCTTACCACCACCCTTGTTTATTTGGCTAAGGGCCCATGCAATATGGGAGAAACCCAACACGAACCTACGGTAGAAATTAGCAAGTCCCAAGAAGCTCTGAAGCTCAGTGAGTGTTGTTGGGGCTGGCTAGTCACGGATGACTTGGATCTTGGATGGATCCACATGTATGCCATGCTGATCAATGATGTATCCCAGGTAATGGACCCTGTCCATGCCGAAGGAGCATTTTTCCAGGTTGGCATATAGCTTGTGCTGCCGCAGGGTGTGCAAAACCTGCTGAATATGCTGCAAGTGTTCGACCCAAGTCATGTTGTAAATTAGAATGTCATCCAAATACACCACTACAAAATTATTGGTGAATGGTCGCAGGATATCGTCCATCATCCTCATGAAAGTTGCTGGAGCATTTGTCAAACCAAAAGGCATGACCAACCATTCAAAAAGTCCTTCCTTTGACTTGAAGGCGGTCTTCCATACATCTGTCTGTTCTATCAGGACCTAGTGGTAGCTAGAATTTAGATCAATTTTACTGAAGTATTTGGCCCCCGTGAGTTGATCAAGGAGGTCATCGATTCGAAGAATCGGGTACCGGTTTCTGACAGTGATTTTATTCAGAGACCAGTAATCAATACAGAGTCACCAAGTTCCATCTTTCTTATGTAACATCACGATTGGGCTCCCGCAAGGTGATGAGCTGGGGCAGATGTGCCCCTTGTGGAGCAATTCTTGGATCTGTCACTTGATCTCCTCATTCTCTAACAAAGAGCGACGATAGACTGGCCCATTGGGAAGCGGTGCGCCAGGGGTCAGATCGATGGGGTGCTTGACCTGGTAGTGCAGAGGTACCCCTGTAGGTGAGGAAAAGATATCTGAGTATTCTTCCACAACCTTATCTACTTGCTTCTGCTATGTGGAGAAGTCAGCCGCAGAGACCCTGGATGTGGCTACGATATTTATCTTATTCTGAGAGTGAATCACGAAGAAGAAAAACTTCCCCGTCTGCGAGATGACCTTCCTGCATTGCTTAGCAGAGATCAAGGAAATAACACTAGGTGGGACTGCATTGGGTATCCTATACAATTTCCTGTTCAAAGTAATAATAACACTACGAGGCCTAGACTCATATACAACATGACGTTTCCATAAATAAGGTTGGCCCAAAAGAACATCACAAACTTCGAGAGGGGCAACACCACACAATACCTCATCTTTGAAGGGCTTGATGCCATATGACATTCATCACTGTTGGCTGACACGAAGATCGCTTCCTTGGCGGAGCCATTCAATGGTGTATGGTTGTGGGTGCGGCGTTGTTGGTAGGGCTAGCTGCTTGATGACCTCTGCTGAGATGAGGTTCTTCTGGCTACCGCTATTAATGATGAAGTGCAGAGGGGTGCCTTTTACCCACATCTGTGAATGGAAGAGGCGCTCTCCTTCTTCTAGCTCGTCTGGTTCACCGGGTTGGAGATTGGTGGTAGAAACTGTGGCACTGGGTTCCGCGTCAATGATCTGTCTTCCCCTTTATGGTTCTGTCTCGGAGTAAGAATATTCATCTGATTCAGAGGCTTTCACTTCGGCCACCAATGACTGCTTTGAGCGGCAATCAGCAGTGTTATGCCAAGGGCTCTTATGAAAGTCGCACCACTTCCTGGTATCTTTATTTGTCTTTCAAGTGTCCTTCTTTTCTTGCGGCTTGCACTGGTTGTCTTTATACTGTCCATATTTTCTCTATCCTTTGTTCGGTGGGTTGGGGCCACTCTTTCCTAGCTTTTGTTGTGATGGGTTTCCAGGACCAAATTGTTGCGTCTTTTGTTTGAGCTTTTGCTCGATTTTGACGACATATCGGTAGGCCACGGCCAAGGATGAGATGTCCAGAAATTCCATTTCAGTATGGATGTATCTATGCAGAGCACCACTATAATTGAGCACCAGATGTCGCTCTGAATCTTTGATACCCAACTTGGTGCGCAAGGTATGGAAGATATTTGTGAAATCTGGCATTGCTTGGTCTCTTTCTTGCCACAGTGTGGTCCATTTGGTATACCGGTCGTCATAACTTCTGACAGGGTAGTATTGTTCCTTAATAGCATCCCTGAAGGATTCCTAGGTGGCCGTGACTGAAAATAATGAGGTTTCCTCTGTTTCCTTTTTCTCACAGAAAGTTTCCCACCAATATTTGACATGGGGAACGACTTTGAGGAGCGCAAAAGTAATATTTTCCCTATTCGAAAATTTATGAACAGAAAAATACCCTTCTAGTAGATTCAACCACTTGTCTACAACATCTGCGTCTATCTAACCTTCAAATATAGGAATATCAAATTTTATTTGTACCTTGAAGGGGGCGGCGCCTCCGTTTGAAGAAGATGCGTCGCCTGTTTGTAGTCGTCGAAGGATTTGCGCGAAACTATCCATCATCTCGTTCCTCTGTTGCATGAGGGCTTCCTCAATCAACAGTTTGAAAGGATATTATGTCCCATCATCTTTCTTTTATCCTACCATGGGAGGTTGATTGTGCGTGTGAGAGCTTCTTTCCTCAAGAGAAACAACCTCGAGACCCAACTTTTTCTACTCCGACCTCGTTGGGGACATGCATTAAGACGACAAGGAGTAGACCGCTCTGATACCACTGATCCAGATTTTATGAGAAGAATTAAATGAATACAAATTATTAACAGGTTCTTAACACAAAATAACAAATATACAGTAAAACTGGTTTTCTATTCAATAACGAAATAAGCTGAAACTGTAAAATGCACCAGAAACAAGTTTGCTGGAATGGTGGCGGCTTATCTCTGAGAAGAGATGTGACGGCAGCGCACATTCGCAAGAAGAAGGTTAAAATGAGGCTTTGAAGGACTTTTTACAATAAGAAATAATGCAAAAAACCCTAGACATCCAAAAACCTAACCCTAGGAGATGAAGCGCCAAAAGTAATGTGGGCTCCGTTTGGGTAAGCTAGTACATCAACTTCCCGGGGTCGTAACTTTTGCATACGATCTCCGTTTTAGGCGTGTGATAGCCCGTTGGAAAGTTATCATTGAGGAGATTCATTTTGGGGGCTCAATTATTCCTTCAACTATCACTAAGGAGGTCGATACTGAAAAACCTTCATTTAGGCCCTCAAAATGGCCCCGGAAGTAAAAACTGCTAAAAATAGTAAATTGCCAAAAATGTCAGAAAGTTGTTTTGAGCCAGTTGGAAAAGGTGGGTGGCCACCGATATCCATATAGATCATCCAAAAGACACTTAATTATATTCAAATTATCCACAAAATGGGTCATTGTTGACTCTAGGAAATCTGGGTTAAAAATCCTCCAATTCCCCTAAACTATCCTCTGAAAATCCTCTTCTCAAATCCATGTGTAATTAAACTTGTAATGCCCCATTGGATTGACATACCCTAAGTCAATATGAAGTAGAAATGGGTTGTGTTTTGATGATTCTCCCAAAGTGATCTAATACTTGTACCAATCGAAGCACTCCACTAGAGATTCTGCCAAAAAGAACCTATCCAATATTTTAGTGACACCATCCAATCCACTCCTACCATTTCTTCATGTTGGGCCTAAATGCATGTGCTCCACATCTACAAATTTAGAAGTATCTAAAAGGTAAACAAAATAATGAGAAAGAGAGTACAATCTATCTGAATCCCCCCACACTTCCTTGCCCGAGAGATTCAAGTTCAGATCCCCCCTAAAATCAAATTTGATTCCTTTAATGATCCTTATGCTTCCATATTTTCCCAGAAACCTTTATTGTCTACATATGGAACATAACAGTTCATAACTTTGACAATCATCCCTAGCTCCTTGACTTATCCCTTCAAAAGGATCCCTGCATCACAGACATAATAATTTAACACATCGAAGGAGTCATCCCCTGCTTAAATTTATGTGCTCAATGGTGTTTCAATGTTTTTTCTATTTTGTTTTCATCATTTTAATGGATTACATTTGCATAGTGATATCCTTTGTTATTTTGGTGGCAATATTGATGATCCTGGGGGTATTCTTAGATAATTGAATCATGAACTACCAGAATCATTTGTTAACCACGATGACCTTCGAAATTGATGGGTTCAAGAATTAAAGAGTGATGTCTAGGAGTGACATTAAGACTGCAATGGCTTCCACCTTCCAGAAGTGGGTCATTGTTATTCAATTGGATTTCCAGGAGATCGATGAATTTGAAGAGGATAATATAAAGATCAAGTTTTTGGCAATAGAGAACTCATACGGATGGCCCTTTGATGGCCTTCTCAGCATAATGGTGCATGCATTTCCATAGGAGGATGGACGATTTCATCTGGACAATGTCAAGGTTTGGATGGTGGCTTCTTTTGTATAGTAATGAATCCTGCCCTCTATAACTCTCATTAAGACACATGTCCTTCAATGTGGCCTCAATGAAAACCTCCATTGTATGCACTCGTACTCTCACACATTATGTAAATGTTATGCAAATAAATACACCTCTATTTGTATCTCTCGTTATTTTATATCTAACCAAATGGATGGTTGATACTTCAAACTAAGTATCAACAATGTGCCAATGCCACTATTCATCTCATAATTGGTATATATATTTGAATCTCATAGTTGGATTCCATAATCATGTATGATATATAAATTCATATTAATAATCCTTCTATGATCCTCAATGTGAACTTCTTCAAAAAAAAATCATGTATCTGGATTTGTTTAAGAGCCACATATATGTCAGGTTGGCCTTATCATCACGGTTAGGGAGAGGAAGCAAACCTCCTAAGTTGAATAACAATAAGAGGAGTATAATATTTGTATAGTTGAGCCTATTGATATTGGTTGGAGCCAACCCCCAACCATCATGATAATCCACCATCCACTCTTGGGGTTTCCTCCTTGTAATTCAAGATTTGTTTAAGAGCCACATATATGGCAGGTTGGCCTTATCATCACGGTTAGGGAGAGGAAGCAAACCTCCTAAGTTGAATAACAATAAGAGGATTCTAATATTTGTATAGTTGAGCCTATCGATATTGGTTGGAGCCAACCCCCAACCATCGTGATAATCCACCATCCACTCTTGGGGTTTCCTTCTTGTAATTCAATGATTATGTGTTTATATTTGGGTATAGGGTCATTATCCACTAATGTTTCGTGGAGATTTTAATATTTTTCTTTATGTATAGGTCAAATTTATTTATACGTGTATTTTTAGTGTAAGTTTGTGATGTTCATGATAGTTATATATATATATATATATTTTTAAAATACCATATAAAAAATATTGCATGTAGATGTGGTTGGTTGAATGTTGTTGTAGCAGTAAATTAGTTGAAGTTGATCTTTATTGATTTAAATTTTGTTTTCACCAAACAATTTTTATGACATTATTTTGGATATGTCTAGTGACATATTCCAAATATTAATTATTTCTTTAAACCGAATTCTAACTATGAAAAAATAGAACATCATATGTATCTATTTTGATAATAATAATTATTAAAAAATTATTTATTTATTTTAAAATGTGGTTATTTATATTTTTTAAAAATTAGTTGTAGTGTTCCTTGTAAATGCACGATTCAATACAAAAAATTACAAAAATTAAGAAACTAGGAAGGAAAAATAAAGTTTGTCTACACACAGTTTGATTTCTCCGGAGCCAAATTCCCCATAACACGTAGCTAGGAAGGTCTATAAAAGTTTTAATCCGAGGATCTCTCACCTACTAAATCATAATTTTTTCTCTAGATAGTCTCATTTCCAAACACCAAGAACATTTAAAAGCTGAAACACCCATTTCCAAACCAACTTTGCAAAAGAACATTTCACAAACAAATGATCCATTGATTCTTCCTCTGTCCTACATAGCAAACACCTATTTGGTCCTTTCCAACCTCTATTTTGGCCATTGTCCCACGTCAATATCCTTTTTTTCATTTCCAGCCATGAAAAAATATGGGTTTTTAAAGGGCTCTTCCATTTCCAAAAAATAGACCACCACCATTTGACTTCCCCATCTAACAATTCATGAGATAACACCTTAAATCACAATTTCGTTGTAAGATCACCATCTACCTTATTCCAAGTACATACTAATGCATCATTCTCATCTCGTAACAACACTACATTATTCTCCAAAAGGTGAGTATAATTGTTCCATTCCATAGCCATGTCACCCTGTTGATCGAGCTCATCTATTGAAAGACAATATTGCCTCCATCCCCCCATCACATTCTGGACCCCAACATCTGCGAGGAAATTGTATCCACGATCCCTAAAATGAGATCTTAAGTTCTGAGAGATAAAATAACCTTCATCCAAACCTACCCAAGGATGCTCTCCAAGCCTAACTAGATTACCATGAGTTATTTTCCAAGCCACCCAGTAGTTTGGGATCGGAAAGGTGCACACCAACCTTTTGAAAACATTTGATGCTCCATGATGGGACTTGGGCTCAACCCTAATCCAATGTTCCACACTAAGATCATGTAAATATTTACACGTAATTATCTTTCCCCATAATCCTTCATTAAAAATCAGTCTCCACAAGCTCTTGGCAGCTAGATCTTGACCAAATAAATAGACATTTTTCAGTCCCCATCCTCATCGTTCTTTTGGTTTGGCCAAAGATTTCCATTTGACCAATGATATACTTTATTTTTTATTTTTTCTGGACGATAGGAAGCTGGAACACATCCTTCTAATCTTATCTAAAATACTTTTTGGCACGTGGCAATGAAAGTCAATAGACCATAATACTTTCCACTACAGATTTAACTAGCACAAGCCTTCCTCCCAAAGTAAGCCACATGTAGCACCAACCATTGATTCTTTCTTCCACCTTCTTGAGTAGCCATGACCAGTCATCTGCCCTATAATCATTTAGATTTAGAATGGATCCTAGATTCTTTAGCTTGCTATCAATTTCCTCAATTGTAAATGGAAGCATGTGAAACAATTGTGATTCCACCTCGTTTGAGAGCCCATTACATAACAACAAGGATTTTTCAATATTGATTACCATACCTATAGCCGAACAAAAATAATTTAGGATTCTATCAAAATTTCTCCATTCCTGATCTGAGCCTTCACCAAATAGAATTACCTCATCCACAAAAAGTGGATGGGTTATTATTGCTTCATCCCCCACTCTTATCCTCTTAATGGTACCTTCAATTCTAGTTGAGTGTATCAATATACTTAAAGACTCTACCACTAGGAGGAAGAGAAGGAGAGATAGTGGGCACCCTTGTCTTATCCCTCATAATGCTTTAAAAAACTTTGATGGGGACCCATTAAAAAGAACAACAAATTTTTCCAAGGAAACATAGTTCATGATCCAATTGACTACATTCAAATCAAGACTAATCTCTAATAAAACCAACCATAGGAATGTCAAATTTCCCTTGTCATACGCCTTGTCCAGATCAAGTTTCATGACAGTCATTGGTAATTTTTTTACTTTAATAGTATGTAATCCTTATTGAGCCACTCCTATCACGTCCATAATTTGTCTATTAAACAAGAATCAATATTTCTCCTTTGATATGCACTCGGATAATACCCATTTTAGATGACATGATACAGTTTTCACTATCATATACATGAAATTACATAAAGAAATGGTCCTATAATCACCAAAATAAGAGAGGTGAGATTCTTTAAGAATTAAGGCTAGGTATGTAGAATTAATATCTCATGAATTCCCCCTCCACCAAGATCCATCCATCATCATAGACATAAGAATTTAACACATCGAAGGAGTCATTCCACGTTGAGATTAAACCCCTTGATATACCCTCAGAGTCTCAGGTGATAAAACTCCAATTGGGAAAATGTTTTGATATAATATCAATAGCCTTATCCCCAGACAACAATTTTCTAAAAAAACACAAACTCTAGTTTGTACAACTCTATCACCCTATGGAGGACTCTTTATTTCGGGGCTCCCCCAACCCACGTTCATAGATAGAAAATTCATTTAGATACCCCTCCCAATGGATTCGGTGCTCTAATGGGCCGGTCAATTGTTTGTTGTTTCCTCTGAATAATATTATGCGTTGTACATGAAAAAAAAATATTAAAACCTTCTTGACGTAATTGGTGGTAGTATGTGATGTCTGGTGCCATATTTAAAATTAGTAGAACTATAAAATTATTGATACAATTTATTGGAATTATAATATTTATTTTATTGAAATTATAATATACAATTATACATTACATTTAATAATTTGTTCTTTGCTTAGTAACTATCTATCCCTATGGTCCTCTTAGACTCCAATATTAAGAGGTGAGATCACTATGACTCCAGATCTCCACACTCTTAGATTTCAATATTAAGAGGTAGATCTCCATCTTATAAGTATTTTGGATTCCACTTCAATATCTAAAGAGTTTATGAGTATTTTGGAGTCCACTTCAATATCTAAAGAGTTTATGTAGAGAGCTTTGCAATGGGTTATATAAATATTTGTATTTATTGGAACTAAGTTATGAAAGTAAAACAATAGGCTTGAATTTTCATTTTATGCTTATTTTATACATTATTAGAATGTCAAAGACCATCTTTATGTTACTATTAAATTATTGGTCTATGTATTGATTTGATAATTGGTAAGATTAGGGAATGGGTATTTTTTTTTTTGGGTATCCAATGGATATGGAGTAAAGATAATGGTTGACTTGGCTCCATGTCCATTAGATACCCCAAACCTACTATCAAAGTAAAACAGACAAGAAAAATATTCATCACACAGCAACACATATTACTAAAATGCTTCCATATAACATAAGCGTATCAATCAATTACAAAATTGATAAATTGGTGGGGAGAGCAATAAGAGGTCACTCACTATGGTCGAAAAAGGTAAATTACTAAAATGCTTCCATATAACATAAGCGTATCAATCAATTACAAAATTGATAAATTGGTGGGAGAGCAATAAGAGGTCACTCACTATGGTCGAAAAAGGTAAATTACTAAAATGCTTCCATATAACATAAGCGTATCAATCAATTACAAAATTAATAAATTGGTGGGGAGAGCAATAAGAGGTCACTCACTATGGTCGAAAAAGGTAAAAATAAAAATATCATTATGTAGACTTAAATCTTCTCTTTGAACTTCACAAGAGGTTGAATCAACCCATGTTTTACAAAGAAAGAAAGTACATCATCCTCTAAGTCTTAAAGATTCATAACTAAAGTAATAGCTATTCATAATAGGTTGATTCTAAGTCTTAAAGAATCAATGTATATAGAGACATGAGTAAAAGTAAGGCCATCCATAACTAAAGTAATAGCTATTCCACATATCCAAAGTATTTAAAAATTGAGGAAGGATAAATTTACTTAATTGCTTTAACAATTAAATGGTATTTTCATATATTTAGTTTTAATAAAATTAAAAAATGATGAAAAGATTTAGTTGTCCAAATAAATTAAATTGGAAGGGAAGGAGATGAAAGGAAACAAAATTACATAGTGATTTTTTTGTGTTTTTTCTCCAACCAAGCAATAAACAATTCTAGAAAGGATATCTATACTTGAAAAAGAGATCATAACAAAATGGATAATTTAATATCCATTAACAAATATTGTGAAAAGACAAGAGATAAGCCTAAAATTCTTGTTAATCATGAGTGCATTTCAACCCACTCAATCCACTACAACCACCTTTCATCTGGAAACACAACATAGGGTAGCACATCATGAGAGCATAGAACGTAAAATTTCTATTCTCTCTATAACCCTTTGATTGGAGGGACATCCTTAGTGGATCTTTACATAAATTGGAAACCCAATCAATGACCAACACAATGACTTATTTTGTATACCTATTAATGAATGGCATGGACAACAACTCTTCTCCCACTAACTCAACAAACACTTTTCTTTCTCATGTAATTGCTCCACAACAACACATAACTTATTTGTTACACTCATGTGTGTGTGTCCCTCATTAGACGTAGGTAAAAACCTCCACAGTGTCCACTCTCACTCTCACACATTATGTAAACATTACACAAATCCCTCCCTCTATAACTCATGTTAAGACATGTGTCCTTCAATGTGGCCTTGATGAGAACCTCCATTGTCTTCACTCTTACTCTCACACATTATGTAAACCTTATGCAAATAAATACACTTCCCTTTGCATCTTGCGTTATTTTATATATAAATGAATGGATGGTGAGAATTCAAACTAAGTATAAGCAATGTGGCAATTCCATTATTCATCTCATAATTGTTATCTATACTTAAATCTCATACTTGGAATCCATACTCATGTATGCTATATAAATTCACATTAATAAGTGTGTTGGGTTGTTATAATCATTGCAGTGAAAGAATAATCATCCGGTTGTCTAGTCGAGGTGGATCGACTAGGTGATAAAATGATCGATGAGTCAAGTTGAGATCGAAGTGATTGACTTGGAAGTCAAATTCGAAGTGATCAATAGAAAGTCAAAAGGTCAGGCAATAGGAGGTTATCATGAGGTCAAGTGGCAACCATTTGAATACTAACTGGAGGTCGGTTGGTAACTAACTAAATTCTATTATAAGAGAATCATGAGATTTTTTGGATTGCAACCAATTATATGCATGAGTCTGTAATAGTTTTAGAGGGCCATGATTTAGGATTTTGCATGTTGTAAAGCCTATAAATAAGGTGTGTTGTACTTTTATTAAGTTGATGTTCCTCCTAATGTTTAGAAGAAGGTTGTTGGTCAAGCAGATGTAAGCCAAATTGGTTGCAGGGTTTTTATTGTGTAAAGAAAGAGAGTTTGATGGTGATTGTGTCTTAGGTGTAGACCAAGGTTAGTCATGTAACTCTTTACTCATTTAATGAATAAGAAAACATGAGAGAAAGACGCTCAAGGAATGCTAGTTTTCCCGTTTGGGTTTCTAGGGTTAAAGCTTTGTGTACTGTGTTTGTCATTTATTTTCAACTTATATATGTCTTCTCCTTCCTAGTTGGTTTAGTGCGGGTGTTTATTTCCTTACAAGTGGTATCATAGAAAATTTGTGGCTATGTACAAGGAGCCATTCTGTTGCAAGTTGTATTAGAACATGTTGAGAAAATATTGGATCTAAGATAAACCTATATCTAGTGGGAATCATAAGTCGTAGATATTTAAAGTTTTTTTTGAAAGAATGGCAAGTAGTTCGAGGATAGAGATCGAAAAATTCAATGGCCATAGTTTTGTTCTTTGGAAGCTTAAAATTGAATATCTCCTTGTAGATCAAGAATAGTGGGAAACGATATGCCCAAGAACCATTTTGACGAGTATGTCGAGAGAAGGATGGGAGAAACTTGAAAGAAGGGAAAGGAGTATGATTTGAATCTTTTTTGCAAATTCAATGTTGTTGAATGTCTAAGGTGAAGACTCTGCAAAAAATTTTTGGGACAAATTGGGAAGCTTGTACCAGTCTAAATCCATGGTAAACAAGCTATTCCTATGGAACAAACTATATATTTTGAGGATGAGTGATGGGATCTTGGTAACAAAGCACTTAAATGCATTCAATACTATAGTAAGCTAGTCATTATTTATGGATATTAAAATCTCTGAGGAGGAGAAATGTATCAACATGCTATGTTCTTTTCTAGACTCCTTGGATAACTTAGTGTTATAGATTAATTTGACACCACATATGCTCATGGTGACTCATTGGCCTTATTTACATCCCTTTATCTATTTGCAAGAGAAAATCTCCCTTTTCCTCCCAAAAAATATCTTAAAAATCCCATTTTGCTTGATGTACGCGACTCTTCGTAAAGAAACTCGCATACATACACAAATTTCTAGTTAGCAACCCGCATACTTGTTTAATTGGATAAAAAAAAAATAACAAATCCCAATATTTTCGGTGGAGTTGACGGGTTCCCCAGGTTCCCGACCTCCTTTCATAACTACTCCAACTATCAAAAGGGAATATGAAAGAGATTCTTGGGATGGAGGAAAATGATATCAAAGAAAGGAATCCTTATTCTTGAATTTTCATTATAGCCCTGCAAGTACCCTTTTTTCCCCTTGCTTTTGATATTGTCTTTCCCCCCCTGAAAACCCTTGTTTTCAGGATTTGTGTTTCCCTCTATATTGTTAGAAAGAAATCCATTGCTTCCTTGGACCTATTGTAACACAAAGGTTTGGAGGTTGTGCTTGTCATTTTTGGCCTTGGGTGGAGGAACTTGGAGCCAAGTGTCGAGACCGTGCCACAGTGGCTACAGGTTGTAACTAATTTCTACGTTGTTATTAATAGAATATCTCTCGTTCTCGTTCTCATCCATTTCTATTTGTTGATTCATGTTTTTAATTAGATTATTTATGTCTTGTTTTGAATATATTATGCAAATTGAAATGATCATGTATAGTTAGTTAGCAGATAACTATTATTTGCAGTTGCATGCTTCTTTGTTTTCAGGAGTTTCAGAGGATCATTGTGTAAGATTTCTAGAGAGAAAGCTATTGACCGGGATAGAATTCAAACATTGGGTTCCGGGTATGTTCTCTTTCCTATATTTTTAAAGTTAGTTATTACAAGTATTTATTTTTAATTAACTACATAATTAGACTCTGAAATAAGTTTTTTAGGGCACCACTCTGTTGTGGCCCTGACCCATATCCATAGGACTTAGTTTTCTATAATATAATTGGCGACTCCACTAGGGATTCTCCTTTTTTGGTCGCTGAGGGTGCTTGTAGTTTTCATTTATTTTTGAATTTTTTTCTATGTTTTGAACCTTGGTTCAACATTGTCTTGATTTCTCTGATCCTTTCTGAGTCTTCCAACCCTCCTCTCTCAAGTTTGAGGGGTTTTTATTGGGCGTACACGGGTTTAATTGAGTAAATTCATGTACATATGCAACTTTCCTTGCACAAATTCACATACATAAGCTTATATACGTGACCTATAGTGGAGACAGTCACGCAAACCTAAAAACAAACTGATTTTTTTGCTTGTTTTTCAGCCTTTTTGAAGCCCTGTTTCAGCTAGTTTGGGTGTCTTTTTCAGGGAGTTTGGTCCCAAAAAAATTTTGTGGCCTATAGGAGGTTGGTAAGGACTTATATTTGAATGGAATTTTTTTTTTATTTTGATCTATCTGTGTCTCTCATTTATCTCTTGCATTGCATGACTATAAGACTAGTCTTGTTCTCAAGATCCCAGTTTTGTGGTCGTTGTTGTAGTCATTTTTTAAACTTGAGCTTGTATTTGAGTTCGATACTTTTATTTTGTGCTTTGCTTGGATTTTTTCAAACACAAAACAACAAAAACATCTTTCTTTTAGCATCTTTTGTTAGTTTTTGCTTTGGTATAAAGAAAAAGAAAATGAAAAAACTGTAGTTTGTTGCTAGTTAGGTTTATTTATTTCTGTTGCATTGTTTTTATTTATATTTGAAAAAGAAAAAGATATTAGCATAGGATTTTGTTCATCTTGAAAGAATTTTAAAGGAAAAATAACAAAGAAAATCTTTGTGTTTTCTTCTTTTTCTTTTCTCAAAAGGTTGCATTGTGCATTTTGTATCAAAAAGAGAAAAGACTACTTCTCAAGATTTGAAGTTTTGTTCATGCATTGTACCTTTCTGAAACTCTTTTTCATTAAAGAATTAGTGTAAAATTTCTCTTTGCTATTGTTATTACAAGTTTTAGTTTTGCAAGAGTCTCAAAAAACATCAGTTTCACTTCCATATCCTTTGATTAAAAACAACCAATAAAATCGACGCTAAACTCAAAATTTACTAGACTTTGTTTCTAGGGTTCACAATCAAGTTTATGGTTAGGGCCTTGGATTAGGATTGGAGATATAATTCTCTAAGGATGGTAAAAAAACATAGGAGTCTAAGTTAGAGAGATTCAAACCCAAATATTTTATAAGTGTTTCCGGTAAAATCCTCTCACCTAGGATCCAAACACGAGGTTGGGTAAGGAAGAGTCGAGATAACCTCTTTGAAGCTTGACTGAATATTGCAGAGAGATCATATTTTTGGGGTTTCGTTAGTGCCCATACCTCCTTGAGAAGTGGTGTTTTCGAGGCTTCAGGATTTGTTACCCTTCCCATATGTTTGATCCCAATTGTCAGCTATTCCCTTGGACGATGACTGTGAGTTGGTATCCTTAGTTTATTTTCCTAGGTATCTCAGAGGGGACTGCGAGGGGTTTCCCATGGTACTTGGGGAAGAGGTCGTATCACGCTATTAGTACCCATGGAGGGTTCCCAACGAAGTGAGGGTTACCTGCATTGGGTAGGGATGGTAAGTGGAGTTCGGGGTAACTACTTCTCACTCCATTCATCCATCTCGAGACTTGATCAGCCTGCGTCAGTATCTGAAAGATCCCTTTCCACTTTTTCATTGCTTTGGCGTTAAGACCTTATCCACCTGGGTTGACATTTTGGAGAAGTTGTTTGTTTGCAATGTTTCTCTTAGGAATTTTTAGTGGAGTGTTTCTTTGCATAGTTTTTCTTAGGTTGTGTCTATATCATCGCTTTTGGATTGTCAAATCAAGGTGGTCGACCAATCACTTCGCTGGTTGGGAAGGACCATTGGTATTTCTTTTGAAAGCATGGAGTTGCATCCTATAAGGCATGGATTTTTATACCATTGGTTCTCCAAAGTCAGTGTGTGATACTTTTTTTACGTGAACAATCTCGCAAGGGATGAACCTGTGCACAAGAACATCGTGGCCAAAGTTCTTGAGGATACCAACTAAGGGACCCATTCCCAAGAGAATTCTTGTGCTTTTCCATTATTTGGAAACATTTGTACTCCCTTGATGTCCACTTTTAACATTCCTGCATTAAATGTTGGGATATCGTTCTGGTTGTGGACCACTATGAATGTCCCAAATTATCTTAATGATTATTAGATAAGAAGCTTATGTCATGGGCATCATATGAATGTGGATCCTTTACCTTCTACATCCATGAAGTCTACTCCTTCTCCTTATCCCTCTTTTGGTGAAATTATTTCTACTAGTAACAAAAAGTCTAAAAGGAATAGAAAGAGGAAGAGTAAGAAGAAGAACTCACCATTCTCTACTAGTCACGTTGAGGACGTGCCACTATCCATTGCTAGTCATGTTGAGAGCACAAATAGAGTCACTGCAATTCATAATGGCATTCGTTATCCATCCTATGGTAGTCATTTTGGAGTTATGTCAACAACCTCTATGAATTATGTTGAAAATGAGAAATGAGCCTCTACGAGTCATGCTGGAAGAAAAAGTCTAGTCACTACACGTCATATTGGAATTCATTATCGATTATTTGTGAGTCATGTTGGAGTTATGTCAAAAACCTCTGTAATTCATGTTGAAAATGAGAAACCAAACTCTTTGAGTCATGTTGGGAGAAAACGTCCAATCACTGCAAGTCATACTAGCATACATTATCCATCCTCTATGATTCATGTTAGGGGAAAAGTCCAGTCACTACAAGTCATATTGGCATTAGTTCACCAACCTTTGCGAGTCATGTTAGAGATCTATAACCAACCACTGATAGGCATGCTGGGGGAAAGAAGCTAGCTATTGCAAGTCATGATGGGGGCACAAGTATAGTCACTTCTAGTTATATTGAACGAAAGTCATCGACCTCTGTGAGTCATGTTGGAGACCAACACTTGACCTCTGCTAGTCATGTTTGGGGCAACCCACCAACTGCTGCAATTCATGTTGTGGTCATTTATATTGTTGAGAAACCTCAATGAATAGGACATAAACCCAAGTTCCCTTGTACGATTTTCAAAGGATACCACCTTACTCATTTGTGCCCTGCTATTCTTGTGGTATCAAGAGCGTGGTCCTTATATGAAGACCCTTATATTTCTAATTCATATTCAGTTTCCCAAAAATATATTCAATCATTGGTTGATGAAGAGGTTGTGTCGATGCAATGTTCAGCCGATACCACTCTCATTTTGGAGGGTGATGCATCTCTTGACCCTGTTTCCTCACATCCTATTCAACCAGTGGTCGAGGAAGTGGTCATGTTGATGCAATCTTCGGTTGATACCACTCTTCTCTTAGAGAGTGACAAGTCTACCAAAGTGGTCGTGTTGATGCAATATTATACCTATCCCACTCTTCTTTTGGGGAGTGATGCAACTTTTGACTGTCTTTAGTATTTCCAATTTAGTACCTTTTGAACAAGGGGTCAATCCAATCTCTTTGAGTACACTCCCTCCAAGTCCTGGGATGGTTTCCTTTGATTGGAATGATCATGTTGAGTATCTTCTTCCTTCTTATGCACCTTTCCAAATAAGGGTGAAAGTTAATTCAATGGGAATTTATCGATGTATTGTAGACGAAGTATCCTTTGCAAGTATTTTATCCTCCTTGGCTTGGAAAGCATTGGATTCTCCCAAGATTTTGTCAACTACCAGTGAGATGTTGGCTTTCGATAGAAGACTTGGTGAATGTTTAGGGATTCTTCCTCAATTTACTATCACGTTAGGAGGGAATATCGTCCTAGTCGATCAGTTGGTGGTGTCAGGGCCTTTAGATTTCAATATGCTTCTTGGGCATGATTATGTGTATGCTATGAATATTGTGGTATCCATGCTCTTTCGTGTGATGCATTTCCCTCAAAACAGAACCATTTTCACTATTTATCAACTTTCATTTAATAATCACCATCCTTGTTTGGATCTATCTCAGGGTTTCCCCTTTGTATTTTTCTAGTGTTCGAGTTGACTCTTCCCCACCTCGGGTGAATTATATGGTGTCTTATCCTAGATGTTCAATTTCTTCTGAGAAGTTTCCTTTACTTTCATGTTTGCCTTCTCGAGACAAGGTCTCAACAATTGATCATGTGTTGTGTCCAATGGGAGCATGTGAGCCTTTCATTTCCCCTTTCATCCCAAGTAATCTAGTGTTTCCTCTCGATTATGATCTTATTGTTTGTGAGAGCTCGAGCCCTAATATTTGTGTGTCATCAAGTCTCGGTTTCTTGGATGTTGAATTTACTTTGGATGAGGCTATCCTTGAAGCTATGATTATGTATATTTGATATTTTCCTGATGTAGAAACTTTATAGGTTGGTTTTTGATGAAACCCTTAGCTCGAGCCTAGCGATGGGCTCTACCTAGAGAAGTAATATGCATAAGCCACAAGACAATGTGATACTTTCTACATATTGTACTTTTAGGGTTTCTTGTTTTCAAGTTTTGTATTCCATAGCACATGTTAGATTCAAGTATTTATATATTGTACTTATTAAATTCTGGGTGAGTGTTGTTGGTCTTATATACAAGAATTTGGAGACATTGTTTTTGGTACCTTTTCGTTCCATGTCGATCAGTTATTACAGGTAATGATATCGAAACTAGAATATAGGTTATATTTTCACCTTCATGAATTGTTGTATTATCCATTTCTTATTTAATTTTTCCTTAGGATCGACCCCAATGAGTTGTGACACAAAACCTTCTTTGTTTTTAGAAGTGTTGTAATTCATGTAGTAGATCCTATCATTCATGGGTTCCCTAGTTAGAAAGTTGTTCACAGTTTGGCACCCATGCTGAAATACTTTCATAGGCTTGGGAGCCTTGTTTAGTCCCACAATGAATTTGTGTTGAAGCCTCATATCTTCTTCTCATTCGTATTCTGGATAATACCAGTCGGGCTCCCTCATTTATGTGTTGATTTGTAATACTGCATTACATTATGTTGCTTATGATTTTGATCCTAATGCCAGATTCAACTTGTTTTTGTTTATCCTTTTATGCATTCTCATCATTTTCTATCCATGCAATATTTTTCCTTTGTGACTTGACACTTATCCCTGGAGGAAAATACCCCCGATTATCCATATCCTGCACCTATTTCCTTGTATTGGGAATATGTGTGTTCCTTGCGTATAGAACTAGTTTTCTCACCAATGATGCTTGTTTCGTCCATTGTACTATAACATTCTTTTATTCTTTTTTCAGGATTTATAATATGAAAAAAAAAAAATGATGGGAATGAGTCTAATTTTATGTATGTCAGCTACTTTCGTCACCCTTAAACAAAACAAAATCAGATGAGTCATTTACCTAATTATTGGGTCTATTATGGATTTAGGAGGTCTTTTTTCTTGTTCTTTTAGCATAATCTCCTTTGGATAGTTATTCTTCCAGTCATAAGGAGTGTTTGTTGATGCTTCTTGTGTAACAAACGTGTCCCAGTTTATAATCCATGTTGGCTAAGTCACTTTTTGTGTCATGTTTCTATTCAAGGGAAGTCATCCTGTGTCATCCATCTACAAAAACTTTGACTCTTCAAGTTACCCTTCCTATATCAGTCAAGTATTTCTCATGTTCACAAGTATATTTGTATCCCAATCATGTTAGTATAGAAGGTCCCCATTGATTTGTTGCTGGAGGGTCTATGTTTTTTGTTGTATCTTCAGGAGGTATTCCCACAAGAGGTCGATGTATCAAGAATGTGGGAATCTTCGTTGGCACCAAATTATCCTTTTGTTTCAGCAAAATTGGACCTGGAATGAGGTTAGGGCCTCATGGGAAAGTTGATGGGATTTTTGGGCTTCTATTGGCATGTTTCACCCACAAAGAGGAATAAAATATTATAATTAATTGTTGATTTTATAAGGGGTGCCTAAACTCACTCATTGGACTTGTATATAAAGGAGAGAGGTCATTGTGACGTTGGATCATTGTGCAATGATGGAGTTAGCATAAGTGAGTTTGCACATGTGCTAAGAGGCTTGGTGTTTTCAACAAAGGGAAATTATACATGATGAAAAATCTGGCCTAGGGTTGAGCACTCTCTATTTTATATTCTTGGCAAGGCAAATCACACCACACGTGTGGGAGAGAGAGGAAACCATAGAAGGAATAAATTGTACAAGTGCAGTTAGTTGTATAGAAGTGTCTGTACATATTTATGTGCATGTACATGGGTTTCAGTGGGAATAGTCCCATACGTACGTGGGTTGCAGTGGGAACAGTTGCATATGTACATGGGTTACAGTCATAACAATTGTGTACATCTGTACAAATATTCCTGTGGAGGTGCAAGTTCATACATGGATGACAGGTGACATCAGCAGGTCATGCTGGTGGTCAACAACACATTTTGGGAAAAAGATGTTTCCAGGATATTTTTTTAGGCTTTGTTTTTTGATTTGTATGGTTATTGGAGGACAAGGTTTTCCTCCAATTTTGGTGATATTTGTATTTCTTGAGAGGACAAGGTTGTCCTCACATTAAGGGATATTATACTTTTTGGGAGGGATGGTTTTTCCCTCATGATTTCTGAAGTTAACAAATTTACTAGAAACATAAACATTGTGTCTCATATGTGTTGATGATTCATCTATGATCTTTTGTGTTTTTGCTGCATATAATTTCGGTCAATTATTTTTAGTGTAAAATTGTTCAATGATAACAACTAGGGTTTTACTGCTAGTTCACTAGGAAGCAATTTTTTGGATCTGAAAATTAGTCACATAAGAGTGTATGTGAAAATTGACATGGTATCAGAGCTTGGGATTTGAAGAGAATGAAATCATATTTGAGACACATAATTGATATAGTTGGTTGCATATTTCTTGTTTTGTTTTCAACAGGTCAACATGGTAAACATATTGAATCTTGAGGACAGGTTGGAAGGGGCAAAAAAATTTCAAGCTTCGAAGGATAGGGTTCCTCTCTTGTTGGAGGAGAATGAATTCAAATAGTATGTTGAGGATGTGGTTCCTAGCCCAACTGATCTAGTATATTTGGCAATCCATGAGAAGAGGGAAGTGAAGGAAAAGAGGGTGTTTCTAGAGTCTGTGAAGAATCACTTGATACCTCACATTTCTTAGAAGACATATTCCAAGGAGATGTATGATTCTCTTGTAGGACTATACTAGAATGGAAATACGGGCATGAGGTTGCATTTTAATCATCAACTTCAGGTTTTCAGGATGTCTAGTGAGGACACAATTGTAAACTATCTTAATAATATTACATAGATCCAATATCATCTTATGGCCATTAGTGATAAGGTGGAGGATGTTGAGTTGGTGAATGTGGTGTTAAGAGGTCTTCCCAGGTCTTGGGAACCATTTTTTCAAGGGATCTATGCACGAGATAAGTTACCAGACAACTTTGATAGACCGTGGACTGATTGTATCCAGAAGGAGACCTGATTAGTGTCTAGGGATGATATGGATGGTATGGTGAAGAGTAGCAGTGATGAGAATCAATCTCTTGCATCCTACACTAGGAAATGAAGAAGAGGTTCTCCAGAAAGGAGAGTTTCTCTTGGGAGAAGGGATTCTCCTGAGAGAGAAGCATATCCAAAGTCGAGGCGAAGGAAGGATATTATTAATATAAGATGTTTTGAGTGCTATGAATTTGGCCACTGTGATTTGCAGTGTCCACACTGGAGGGGAAATGGAAGAAGGAAGTAGGCATCAACAACAGAGGTTGTTGAGATTGCAAACAGGTTCCATAGGGTGATCTTGTTGGTATCCGCCCTTTTAGGTACATTCTCCAGTAGGGGGACTTGGTTGGTGGATAGAGGAGCATATTACCACATGATAGGTGCTAGAGAGTTATTTGAAACTTTCACACAGACTGGATCAAACTTGTGCATGGAGCTTGGCATGTGATCCAAGCATGCAATACAAGGATATGGTACAATATCATTCTGATTGAAGTCAGTAAAGGTGTTGAGGGTGTCAAATGTGTTTTGGTTCCAGAAATCAGGAGAAGTGTTCTCTCAGTCTCATAGATTGAGAGAAAGGGATACCACATATTGTTTCGAGAGGGAAAGGTGTTTTTTTTTCCCAGACGATCTAGCTTCATATCAACAATGATTCTTAGATTTAGGGAGGGAAACCTATATAGGATGAGGGGCCAACCTATGAGTGTTATGGCCAAAAGGAGAATATATATAGATGAGGAAGAACAAGTGGCCCCACTAGTAGCATAGAGGGAGCAAGTGGCTCCACCAATGATGAGGTAGATAGCCCCACTAGTAGTGACAACTTAGAGGAATCCAAAGTTCAGAGGGAGTCAACACTCATGATCCAATAGGGAGGATAATTTTTGGTTTGGTATCTACTCTTTGATTGGTCTAGAGGATTATTTATGGTTTATTTTGATCCTACTTTACCATCCTAGATTGACCCTTGTTCATATTTGATAAGATTCCCAACAAAAACCCTTTAAAACTATTAGCCCCTCTGGAAAACCAGAAGGAAACACAGCAAATAGATTGTACTACACAGTATCACCCGAGATATCTCTATGGGTGGCTGCAATACTCAGGTGTTTGCAACCTGAGACTAAGCGAGATCTTTGGTTGTGCACTATAAAATTTATTCATTCCATATAACTTATAGTTAGAACATTCATTCTATCCATGCATGTGGAATACCAGATCTACTTAGTTACTTCATTTATCTAGCATTCATCAATTACTCAGACATAAAGACACATACATCCATTCACATAACACAGGTTTTACCATGGTTCAACCCCCTTGGGCTACTTCCACAAAGATCTACCTCTCAATATTTTATTATAGTTCAGAAATATATCACATAGCGCGTGGTTACAATATTAGTTATCCCCCTTTCACACAGGATCCTCGAACCTTGCAAGGCTGAATAGATCGCACCATGCCCCTCAGCCTATGATCTAACCCTCTGGATCAAGTCACTCACCCCTCCCCTAGCTCCCCAGCTCAATGACTCATACAATTCTTACAACTCTCTCTCTCTCTTTGTCTCTCCATGTGTGTCCTCTCTATTGCCCCCCACTTTATGTTGCCTAAGTACTACTTATTTATATCCTCGGCTCACCATCCATTACAATGCATTACAAAAACCATAACCCTAACATAATTAAGTCTTACTTGCATGTGTGCTTTGCCTGCTTCTCTTACACGTGTTGATTTTCCTTCCAGCTGTATTTTCCCTCTTGCATGCTTTTCCTCCAAAACTAGCCTTTCTTCCTGGCTAGGCATGCATCCAACAAGTTATCATCGGCACTTGGCCCCGAAGGAGCATTTTTCTCATGTCAAGTTTAGGTATGCATGCTCACTTTCATTTTTATCAAATATCTCTTATATGTTCTTTATCATCAGATATTTTTCACATTGGGTATTTGGTTTTCATGTGTGCAGGTACTTGTTCAACAAAGTTTACAACTCCTTCAGGTATATGTTTGACATTGGCATGTAATTATTCCCTCTATAAATTAATTTCATATCCCAGTCAAACCCTCTGACATTTACCTTTAGAATCCATACATTTGGCTCTGCAGTATCTTCACCTCTACCACATTTTGGTACTATCAACTGATAGCACTCTCCCCCACATGATTTTTCCCATTCATAGTTCCCCTTGGAAACTTGACACTCATGCTGATTTCACCCCCTGGGGATGGGAGTCCCAATAACATTATGCACTTCTGAGAATGAATCCCATACTTATTCTCATCATATTGATAACCTTCCCAATGGAATCCCATGTCATATCATCTTGGTTCTATTGACGGCATCTCTGTAGTTTCGTTATCCCTCCATATTATCCACCATCATTTTTCCCATCTACAGATTGTCCTCCATCCATTTACCTAATACAAAAACCCACTCATGGGGCCCCCAACCTCCATCGATTCTCCTTCAAAAACTTGCGCCCTAAATAGGCCAAGCCATATTTTCACTGGGGCACCCGTTTCTATATCTGTATACTCAACCCAAATTATTCTTTATTTCTTTGGTATTTGTATAAATACTTTGTTTCTAGCATATACATATCTTTTTCATCATCCTTGATGGCCTTCTTTTACCTGGAAAAGCAACCCATGTCACCCTTGGTTGGGGAATTCACCCTTTTTTTCATATCGACATTGTTAACAAACCCAAAGTATCCCAAGTCTTTGTACCCATGATCTATGAGTTTGCACTCTTTTTTAGCCTCTGGCATAGTTTAACCCCATATCTAGTCATCCCCCTAACACTAGATCCAATTTTACAGCTGCTGCCATTCATCCTTCAAACCCCCAACCAAGGGCAGTCTTGAGTCCTATAGCATATTGACTTATTTCATGTTACTCATCAGTACTTGATATCATCTATTACTCAGTGGATTTCAAGAATCCCTTAGCTTCTTGGTGTTGCATCTCCCTTCATGTTGACATCGACATAGTTTCTAGAAGGGAGACAATATCTTGAATCTCATTACCTTTTCAATGAGGAGTCTCGAACGACACATAGATAATCATCATTGATTTTTGATTCTGTTGACCCCCATAACATTCGACTTCAACAAAATCTCATGTTATAGTGGGTCTTACTATGTGACTATTGCAGTTGTTTCATACAAGTCAAAGACCTCTAAATTTGTTAGGCCATCAATGCCTATGAGTCATTGACAATGCTTACAGTCGTCCTTGGCTCACTTCAAAGCCCGTTCACCATTATGAATGGTCATTTTCCATTATCAACTGCCCTCAAGGGATCTGCAGTTATCTACATCAGCATCCATCATCAATTGTCGTCCCACATTTTGGTTGCATGACACGAGCATGGGGCATGCCCGACTCGTTTGTACACAGATTTTATTTTTTTTTAGAGAAAGGTTTGGGTACCACGGTTTTCCCTCTCCCTCCGGTGGATCTCTCTTGTAGTGCATCTCTTCACTCTTCCTTACAATGACACTCTCAACGAAATAAACATTGTTGTATTTCGTCTATATGTATGCTCCTAATCTCACACATCAGGGGGCATTTTTTATCACTGAAAAATCATCTGCAACATTTCACATAATGGTTGAAGAAAAAACATCAATTCCAGTAGCAATTAGTCCATCTACATCACCAAAATCCATCAAAAGTGAAAAAACTATATACTTGGTCCAAAAATTAAAGTGTGCAAATTCACCATAGGAAGCGTGCGCATAGTGTGCACACTAACACAGGCCTCAGCGTGCACTATGCGCAATATGTGCAACTACCTACGAGAAAATCCATGCACTTCCATGAACACCACATTTATGAATCTTGTCGGCCCCTCAACCACTTCTAGTCTGACCCCTAACATGATTTGACACTCATATCTGAGCGAAATCGAGCTTGGAGGCTGGTCAAGGGATAGGAAGTTCCCTAAAAGGCCCCTTGTTCACACTATGAACCAATTATATCTTTCCATGAATGGATGTTATAAATATTTTCCATGGGTGTCCTAGAAAAATAAGAACTTCAAGGTATTGTTATGTTGCAAGAATTATTTTTTAAGAATCCTCTTTTCTCTTTGAATCATTCAAGCACCATTGCAAGGGCCATTCCACTCACCTCTTGAGAGGATTGGCATTGTATTTCTTCACTATTATCACTTCTTCCATTGTATGAAGAGAAGATCTCTCTATTAGGGAACTCAAGATCCCTCCAAAGGAGGAAGAGGGGACTCATAAATCCATGCCTTTCTCTACGGTGTTTAGCCTATCAATATATTGATCCATTGGTAGCTATATATTGGTCAATTTTTTCTTTTCATGGTTCTAGTTCTTCAAGCTTATCTAACATTTATTTCTTAGTTGGTTTTAGTTGTATTTCTTTGTTTTCATGTGTATTTGGTTATCTAATCAAATCACAAACTTATTTCTTTTTTAGCTGGCTTAACTAAGCATGCAAGTGTTGTGTTTTTTCTCACCCATGTGACAAAACCAACACAACACTAGGGTTAGGTTTTTTGGATGTCTAGGGTTTTTGACATTCCTATTTATTGTAAAAATGCCTTCAAAGCCTCATTGTAATTATCTTCTTCTCAATGAGCGCATCCATCACATCTCTTCTCAGAGATAATACGTCTCCATTATAGCAAGCTTGTTTCCGCTACATTTTATAGTTTCAACTTATTTCCTTATTGAATAGAAACCATTTTTGTTGTATATTTCTTATTCTATGTTAAGCATCTTTTGATAATAATTTGTATTCATTTTGTTCTTCAAATATATTCTGGATCACCATGAATGGTCATGTGGCTCCATGCATATCTAAGTACATTGGCAGGTGTTGCATTCAAGTTTGTAAGTGTAGGATGGAATGTTAAGAAAGCTTCATATTTTATTCATTGAATATTCTCTACTCCACCTCACCAATTCCACCTTGTAATATCATGTCCAATACTCAAAGCATTTATCTCTCAGTTAGTTTTCTAGTGTTTTCTATTAATCAATCACATAATTACATGCTCCAAAATCACATTATATGAAGTCTTATCATAATTACAATCATGGAGGAAAACAAGGTTTTACATTCTCTCATATTCATTTCCTTACAAGGAACTTTACAATGGAGTTTTGTGGGAAGTTGAAGGGAAGTGACCGGTTGTCTAAGGAGCACTTGATGTTTACATTGGTGCCAACCCTTTTGTCGAAGGTGGGGATGAAGAAGGCATAGAAGATTAGGCTGTTAAATAAGTTGAGATTTTCAACACCTTTAGGCTTAAGGAAAAACCTTCTTTTGATAAGAATAAATTTCTGGAATTTATTAAGCGATAGTTAAAGAATATTGCTACCAAATTGCCAGAGGAACACCAAGATGAATTTAAGAAAAATGTGGTAGGAGCTTCCAAATGGTTTGTTTCTAAGTTGAGTGACCTCCAATTTTTTTCCAGAGAGAGCATGCATGATGACATCTCTATTGTTTTTTCATACTACAAAGATGGGGCTATTGATACAACATTTTTATACTTTGTTTTGGGATTGAAGGAGGTCAAGTGTTAAACACGGCTTCTACTCGTATTAATAGTCATCGATATGTTATTATTTATACTTTGGTGAGGAAATAAATTATTTATTTTATAGTTTTTTTAACTGGACAACTATGAATTTGTCTATGTTACAACTTGGAACCGTAGTACTATTTTCTAGACTAGCTTTTGGTATCAATGGTTCACACTACCTGTTTAGTTAACTAGATAGGCATGTAGTTGGGTGCATCATGCCTTGGAATAATAGTTATCGACCTCCTAAATACTAGAGTATGAGGATATTCTTCTTCTAATTCTTATTCTTCTGTAGAGTTTGATTCATTATCCTTCAATTCAAACTCTATTTTCTTTGGTTCTTCCTTCCTTGGTCGGACTTCATGTTTAAAAACATCTTTGATTTATCTAAATACCACATCTCAGTTATACACTACCTTCTTATTTTATGGTTTTCAAATATTATAACCTTTCATACCATCTTTATACCCAATAAAGATACAATTTTCATCTGTTTTATCTAGCTTACTCATGTTTTCCTTTGGAATGTTAACATAGGAATCATAGCCAAAAACCTTGAGATGAGTGAGAGAGGCTTTCTTACCAGTCCATAACTAGTGTGGAGTATTCATCTAGTATTGATGAGGATGATCAATTGAACAGGTAACATGCAGTACCCACTTCCTTTTCCTAGAACTCCATTCCTAACCTGGCACCACTGAGCATGCACCTTGATTTTTCCATCAATGTCTTGTTCATCTTTTATGAAACTCCATTCTATTGAGGTGTATATGGAGTAGTCTTATTCCTTTCATTACTTCACTTCTTACATAATTCTTCAAATTCATTTCTGCAGAACTCTCCACCATTATATGTCCTCAACACCTTAATTCTTTTCTCTGTTTGATTCTCCACAAGAGCCTTAAACTCTTTAAACTTGTCAAAGAATTCAGATTTATTCTTGAGGAAATGTATCCATATATTCCTAGAGAATTCATTTATAAATTAGACATATTACACAAATTTTCCCAATGATGAAACTGACACAAGTCCAAACACATCATTTTTCACCAATTGTAAAATTCCCTTTGCCCTTGTTGCACCAGAGGGGAGTCTTACCCGATTCTACTTCCCATAAATGAAATGTTCGCAAAAATAAAAATCTATAAAGATATTAGAAATACCTTCAACCAAACATTTATTGTGTAGTATTTGAAGTCCCTTCTCTTTGATATGCCCTAGTCTTTGATGCCACAACATAGTCTTTTCTCTAGAGATTGTAGGAATTTTTTCTTCCTCATCTCCAATCCCAGGAAAAATGAAACTATTTCACCCATCATTAATAGTGCTTCCCTGTAGCTTATACTTATTTCCAATCTGAAATCCCTTCAACAACACCATTTCTACTCGAACCATATGACATGTTTCCTTCTCAAACACTTTTTTTACCCCTGCATCGTAAATTTTGCTTACATAAATCAAATTTCTAGCCAATCTTGGGATGTGTATAACTCTAGGGAGTGTTCTAATCCTTCCATCCATGAGATTCAACTTGAATTTTCCTCGTCCTATTATTTTCGTTATTGATTCATCACCTAGGAAAACATCACCTCCATCATACCTTTCATATTCACATAACCACTCCTTGTGAGGAGTCAAACGAAAGGATGCACCTAAGTCAACCAGTCATGCCTCATGATCTGCATGTGTGCTTGAAGAAGATAAGCATGCATCCCCTCCTTATTTCGAGGAGGTTTTTGCTTCTGTAAAAGGAGAATCTTCATATCCCTTCCCTCTCTCAACACTTTTGGATCTACATTTCTTCTCGTAGTGCCCTTATTTTCCACATCTCCAACATACCTTTACAAACTTTTCAGGAGATTTAGATCTTCCCTTAGATTTAGATCTCCCATTTGAGGACTTAGATCTATTTATTTCCTAGGAGCGTCCTCTTGCAAATAAGGCATTTCTTCTTTGTCCTTCCATGTTCTTCCACCTCATCTCCTCTAATAATAAGGATGATACGACATCATCGAAACTCAAAGTATTTGTATCATTACCTATGGCCACAACCAGACTATACCACGAGTTTGGTAAAGATCACAATAAACTGATACACTTATCTTCATCATAAATCTTAATATCAACATATAATAACTGACTTACCACAATATTGAAGGCATTCATATGATATGTCACCGAGTCTCCATATTTCATCCTTAGGTTGTACAAATTCTTCCTCATGAACATTTTGTTTACTAGGGACTTATACTAATACAAAGCCCCTAACTTATTCTATAAATCCTTAGTTGTAGCTTCCCCTGACACATTCAATAATACTAAATCTAAGAGACATAATCAGATTATGCTCTTCACCTTTTGATCCAACTTTCCCTAGTATTTTGTTGACGTTCCTATAGGTGCAGTAATTAGATCCATAGTGATCCATTAATATTTTCCCACCAACAGATCTTCCATCTTAAGCTTCCATAACTAAAAAAAAATCCCATTAAATATCTCAATATATATTTTCGAACTACTCGCCATTTCTTTTCACCTGAAGAATCGATATCACAGATCTCCCACTATAACAAGGTTTATCATAGACCCGAGCCAAACCCTTAGTCACAAATGCATGTCATTGAATCCAATAACATCTCTGATACCAAATGTATATTTTAACCTTGTACAATAAATGACTGGAAACATATTCTTAATAAAATAGAAAAGATACAATGACACACACACACACACACACACACACACACACACACACACACACACACACACACACACACACACACACACACACACATTACAGAGATATTTTTACCATGGAAACCCAAATTGGGAAAACCAACAACCTTTTTAGAGCCACACCTCTAATATTCTATTCATCATATCTACATTGTTTACATACAATAAGTATATATAGGATCCCACAGCATCCAAAACCCCTAATCCATTGACCTAGATTAGTCAACAACCCTAATTCTTTAACCAAAATTAGAAAACCATCAGCGAAAACATGTGCTGAAAAAACACAAAAAATGGACGCAAAAACGCCATTTTTTTCGAGGGCTCCATCCCCCTGTGACCTTACTGCATGCCAAGCACAGTGCAAACACTAGAACTATTCATGCAAAGAATATAATACATACCCAACATAAATAAATATATGAATTTCTCCATGTGTTACATTGTGGTGTTTGGGTAAATATTATCTTATCTTTATTTGAATCTACATGTGTTATACTATGTTGTTCAACTAGTAGTATTGTCGTCTTAAAATCAAGTTCTAGCTATATAGTCATATTGTTCTCTTTCTTTACAATTTCTTTTTTTTAAAATAAAATAGTATTCATTGGTTGACATTTCTTGCAAATACATGTGTTATTATTGTCACTTAGACCTAACCTAATCTACCTTATCCTACACTAACCTACCATGAATAACCTAGTCTATCATGTTCCCTAGTAAACCCTAACCTAACCTACCCTACCCTTTACCTAAACAATAGTACTATCCTATTCTAGGATATAGTATCTCAAACTACCTTAGAAATCCTAGATTCCAATGTACATTAAAATACCTTATCTTACCCTAATGTATCATATCCTAGCCAACTATTTCCTACCCACTACATGTACCACTAACCTTTATCCTAATATTCATGTAGAATGATCCACCCTACCTTTAACCTAGCCTAAAACCTACCCTTAATTTAAAGTACCCTTTGCTATTTCACTATACTACTCTATCCAAACCTAGCCTACTAGAAAATCTAACCATATCTTAGTATATCTTATCCTACCTAGCTTAATCTACCTTAACATAAACCAAACTACCCCACTTGACCTACCCTGGCCTTCTATACACTAATTTATCATATCCTACCCTAGCCTATTTAAGTCCTAAATAACCATTTCCTACCTTACTTTAGAATGACATACCCTATCATGGCATACCTAGCTTAATCTACCTTATTTTAGATGAAAGACTTTTGTGTTCCTCTTCCACTTTCCTATCTTTAGTTTGAGTTGTTAGTTTTCTCAAACTTCACCTTACCTATGTCTTGGTTCTTATTTGAAATAAAATTGTTTGGATATTTCTTATTGATAATTTTTTATTTAAGCCCTTCATTGCATTCACATTGTGATCCATGCTTAAAAAAAAACCTTATATAAAAAGATAATACATTAAAAGAAATAGAATTCATCATAGATAAGTATAAGTAGGTACTTTTCTACCATCTTAGTCATATTGCAAGAGAGAAGACAATCAGACTTCACATCTAATGAAGGTAAATAAAAGTAAACTTTTTAAGGTTTCCTTTGCAATAGATTTTCATAATTTGGACTAGAAAATTGCATTTGCATGATTGACTTCTATTTTGGCATCATCCATATATGTGAAGTGGTTGTTTAAAAGGGGAACATGTAGCATATATTCCTATATATGTGCACGTATTACCTCTAACACATATATATATCTTAAACATACATTTATCAATATGCATGACCATAGATCCACTAAACATATCCTATCATATTATATTCTATTAAATGCATCATAGTATTCTTTGCCCATCACACATTAAGTTGAGTCCTTCAACATATTCTATTCTATTAAGTGCAACGTAGTATTCTTTGCCCATCACACATTAAGTTGAGTCCTTGCATTAGTTCATTTTTTAGTATTGAAATCATTAGAGCTAGTTAGTTCAAACATATTAAGTTTTAACCGTACATAAGTTACATTTTCTCCCATACTCTTGGGAAACCACACCTCTCTTTCACACAACTATACTAAATATGGTTCCACATTTTAGGAGGATTATGGAGATTTTTTTTATAATTTGGCTTTTCATTGTCAAATTTTTTTCAAATGCATCACTAGGTAGTCCATACAATGTTGTTATGAAAAATAGATAATGAACCCACATTCAAGAGACACAATTAGGGAACTTAGGTGCATACCCAATACATAATGCATTATGTATGATCAAAATGAGTCGAACTAAATCCTCATAAGATCCCATTTGCATGCCAAGTCATGAAAATATTTGGTACAAATTGTTGAATATGTTTATGGTTAAGAATATGTATCTTAATGCAAATAAATAGATATATATTCAAATTGTACTTTAATATCCACTAAAAAACTCACATCATATTCTTTTAAGTGTATCATAGACTTCTTTGTTCATCACACATTAAATTGAGTCTCATGTATTAGTTCTCTTTTGAGTCTTGAAATCCTTAGATAAGTTATTTAGTAAACATAAACCATGCATAAGCTACATGTTCTCTCATTCTTGTTCTTAACCACACCTCTTTTTCACACAAAGCTAAATATGGTTTCATACTCTAGGATTAAGGAGAATTGTCTTATAGTTTGGCTTCTGAATGCCCAAGATTCTCACATGCATCCCTAGGTAGTCCATGCAATGTAATGCCATGTTGTTTTGAAGATAGACAATTAAATAATGATATAAAGACCTAACTACAACACTTAGATGCATTCTCTATGCACTATGCATGATCCACATTAATCAAACGATATCCCCATGAGATCCCATTTTTATGCAAAGCAACTAAAATATTTGATATGATTTGTAAAATGTGTTTATGGTCAAGAAATTTTACCTTAATGTAGATAAATAGGTATGTATTCAAATTATATTTTACTATCTTTACCTTCTCATGTTCCTCAATGTCTAGTCAACTATATAAGGTTTGGAACTCCAACATGTAGTTTATGATAGAATGAATTAGAAGTCATTGTAAAAGGATTTCCATATGGGAGGTCCAACGATCAATATATTTCATATTAGTGAAAACCACTCACCCATCAAAGTAGAATGTTCCTCCACTTCCACCTTCATGTTTCATGCGATACTTTTCTTGTTAATTGTGACCATACCACCTTGCTTAAATCCCACAATACACCAAACCAATATGAATGAGATTTATCCACATCCCTGTATCATTTATGTATGTGTTTTCTCCTTAAACATTACAAATTCAAATATAGATGGGGTAGCATATGTACACCTTCATATCCTAAGTAGTAAAATTGGTATGCTTAGGAATCTCTTATCCCACAAAAAAGAAATCCACATACATCAATTTAGTGTCTAGTTAAATTGTAACCTTAAATTTTAATTAATATTAATATTATAAAAAAATAAACATCATATATTTTTTATGTTGTAAATAAATTTAATATATATATATATATATATATATATATATATATATATATATATATATATATATAAACAAAAAATCATATACCAAAACCAATGCATTTGGGAAAATTAGGCTTTTTTTCTCCATGGAGTGAGAGGTGGGTAGATCTAAACGAAGACAAATTCCTCAACCCTCATGATTAGAAAGCATCCGGGTGGATAATAATTTGTTTATTAGAGTCTTGTTTCAATGAGATCATTAAGTGTTATGTTTTCCTAGTAATCGACTATGTAAAGCATACAAAGAGCCTTGATATCGGTATTTATAGGGATATCATTGCTACTACCCGACAAAAAAGTTAAAGTGGAGCTACCTTTGTTCTCAATATATTATCTACAAGGGGAGTGTGGGTTCTTCTTATTAGACCCAAAATCTTATGTAGAGGGAATATATATATATATATATATATATATAAATTTTGTTTTACTATCTACTAAAAACTCCATATCATATTATTTTAAGTGCATCGTAGGATTCCTTGTTCAATACCCATTAAGTTGAGTCCCTTGCATCAGTTCTCTCTTGAGTTTTGAAATCTTTAGAGATAGTTAATTAGGACAGATAAACCATACATAAGTTATACATTATCTCATACTCATAACTCCATATCATATTATTTTAAGTGCATTGTAGGATTCCTTGTTCAATACCCATTAAGTTGATTAAGTTGAGTCCCTTGCATTAGTTCTTTCTTGAGTTTTGAAATCTTTTGAAATCTTTAGAGACAGTTAATTAGGATAGATACATAAGCTATACATTATCTCATACTCATGCTTAACCACATATTTTTTCCACACAACTTATCTAAATATAATTCCACACTCTATTAAGGAGAATTCTTTTATAATTTGGCCTCTTATTGCCCAAATGCATCATTGGGTAGTCCATACAATGCAATACCATGTTTTTTTCAATGAAATATGACAATGCACCCACAATCTAAAGAACCAACTATATAACTTAGATATATTCCCTATGTGTTATGCATGATCCACATGAGTAAAACAAATCCCCACTAGATCCCATTTTTATGTAAAGTAATGAAAATATTTGGTATCAATTGTGAAATGTGTTTATGGTCAAGAACTCTTATCGTAATGCACATAAATAGATATATATTCAAATTATATTAATCTCTAAAAACAATGCATTTCAAGAATACAATTAACAAACTTACTTCTATATCATACTCACACAATTAATCTAACATTTTAAAACACCCATAATTAAAAACTCAACTTCAAAAAAATGACATACAACTTAACTTTACGTATAAATATATAGATATAACTATCATAAATACCTGCAACTCTTATAAATATCTTCTTTCTTAATGCTTGAGTCATTGAGTTCATCCTCAGAATCAATAAATGTCTTCTTTCTTAATGCTCGAGTCATTGAGTTCATCCTCAGAATCAATAGACGACACTTCATTTGGTTCTTCATCATTGCTTGGTATTATCAATTCTTCAATGAGGTCCTTTGCTGGTCCATCAGAGTGCCTAAGTGAGTTTGAAAGGGAAGAATAAGGATTACTATCAATGCTAAATTGTTGTAAACATAGCTATTATCTATTTTCAAAACATACCACTAGAATCTTACTATAAATTCATTTGATTATTTATTGAATGGTATATTTTTCAAAGCCCCTTCCTACTAATGATTTCATTATAATTGAACCCCGGGTGGATTACTAAACACTAAACATACAATCACAAAGATTCCTGGTGAAAATGTATTTCCTACTAAACCATGGAAATCAAGGCCAAGGAAACCATAATCTTACGAGGTCAAGAGTTTCTCTTTGAGTCCAAATAGACATGAATTTTAATCCCACGTGAGACGTAGCTCTTTCTCCCACTAGAATAAATAGCCACATGTAGGAGAACCAAACAAAGAAATTGCATATCGTCCTCTTCCCCAACCAGAAATTATATGAAATAGATCCCACCTCTCATGCTGCAAGTGAATACCAAGGGAATATTTACATGAGCTAGGTTTAAAGTTTGTGTACCTTGCCCCAAGAGCCTTGTCCTTGTTTCATAGATTGAGGTGGATGGAACTTTGTTCAATGCACTCCACCTGCTCCATTAATTGATGTATGTGTGAGTAAATATAACACTTCCCCACTGAACCTAATAGAAGAGAGGAAGAAATATTTAAGCTATAAACAAAAGACAAAGCAAACACACAGTACACAGTGATTTTATCCTGGAAACCCAAATAAGAAAACCAACATTCCTTGAGCATGCTCCTCTCTTGTTGTCTTATTCATTCAGAATAAAAGGTTACATGCCTAAACTTGGTCTACACCTAAGACACAATCCACATCATACCTTCTTGCTTTACACAAGAATAACCCTATAGCCAATTCAACTTACATTTACATGACCAAAAACCTCTAAATTTTTTTATCTAAAGATAAGTTTTTACAATATTACAACACACCTTATTTATAGGATTTATAGTAGGAAAAACCCTAAAGAAAGGTGCCTAAAAAATGGTTACATATCCACGCAGATCATTGTCTACAAATCCCACAAATCTCGGGATTCTATTACAGTCGACTACCAAGTTAGATTACTAGTCGACCTTCATTCAGTCTTCATTCGGTTTCCACATGACCACCTGTCGACCTCTTGTTGGTTGACCTCTTCAACTTGTTTTTGATTACTTCAAATTCAAATTTACTTGGTTGAACCACCTCGACCTTTGACTTTCACTGCAAATAATATAACAACCTAACATTCTCCCACTTGTTGTCTTCTTTATTGAAACAATGAGATTCTTGAACTCTCATTCACAGACCCAGGGAAACAATGCCCATTACCTCTCTGTACCAAGAGAAATTCACAACACTCATAGAATTGGTCAAAGAGTCTCTTATGTTTTTCAACGTGTATACTTTATCCGACAACACCTTGTTGTTTTTCACCATATCTCTCATGAAATGGTATGTACATCAATATGCTTAATCTTGGAATGATAAGTTGGGTGTTTTGCCAAAAATATTGTGCTTTGGCTATCAAAACTTATCTTCATAGCTCTCTGCTCAAAATTGATTCCTGAACACAGTGGTTGCATCCATATTGCTTCTTTGTTTCCATGAGTGGCTTCCATGTATTCAACATTTTTGTTGACAAGGGTACAACTACATGTCGCTTACTCATCCAAATGACTACTCCACCGAACATCTTAAACACATATCCACTACTTGACCTTCATCAATCAAGATCTACAGCCCAATCAACGTCAAAAATCTATGTACATTTAATTCACTTTTACCTCTAGTTTTTCCTTGGTAGCATATAGAATAATATTTTACCTGAATACTCTCTTGAAAGTTGTCCATTTCTCTTTTCCCGGTATCAACATGTATCTTGTCATCACTCCCACTACATGGGAAATGTCTAGTTGAGTGCGAACCATTGCATACATTAGACTACCAACAACACTTTCATAGGGGACATGTGCCATATCCTCTATTTCTTCTTGTGTCTTTGGAAATTGTTCAACAATTAGTCTTGCTGCCACAAGAATGGGCACCTTTATAGGTTTGCAATCCTACATGTTGAAATGTTTCAAAACTATTTCAATATACTTCTTCTGGTTTTAACCAAAGATTCCTAGCTACACTATCTCTATTGATCTCCATTCCCAGAATAAAGTTTATTGCACTAAGATCCTTCATGTAGAGCTTAGAGGATAGTTGCTTCTTCACTTCCTTTATTGTGTTCATGTTGTTTCCAACCGACAACATATCGTCAACATACAATGCTACATAAATTAAATTCCCACCTTCTTCTTTAGAATATATGCAGTGATCAACTTTGCTTCTCACAAATCCTAAACTAAGTATGTATGTGTGGAAATTTTGGTACCACATCCTTGGTTATTTATTTAGACCATAAATGGATCTTTTCAATTTTCATACCAAATATTTATTACCCTTTACTACAAATCCTTTACGTTGTTTCATGTAGATTTCTTCTTCCATGTCCCCATGTAGGACCATTGTATTTACATCCATATGTTATATTTCTAGATCAAATGTTGTAGCCAGAGACATCAATAATCTAATGGAAGTTAATTTTGCAACAAGGGAAAAAATCTCACCGAAGTTGACTCCTTCGACTTGGGAATATCCTTTCGCTACCAATCGAGCTTTGAATTTATTGACTTTCCCTCTTGCATTCATCTTCTTCTTGAATACCCATTTTCTACCGACGATATTTCTTCCACTAGGAAATTTGAATAAATCCCATGTCTCATTCTTGTGCAAGGATTCCATTTCTTCGACCATGGTGTCCTTCCAGAGTTTACCCAATGTCGAGTAGATTGCCTCCTTGGCCAACTTGGGATCTTTGTTAGTGGAATTTAACACAAATGTAGAATGAAATTTGGGCACACTATACATTTCGACTGGTTTTCTTACTCGTTTAGACCTCCTTACAACTAGGGTCTATTGTTCCACCTCTTCATTTGATTCAATCGACTCATTTGAATCATATTCTACGTTCCTCGGTTCAAACCACACCTTCTTCGGATAATTCTCTATTTGAACCATAACTTCAAACTCAGACTTCCTTCTAACTTCTCTAAAGAACACATCTTGACTGTGCATTATTTTCCTTGATGTAGGATCCTAGAGCTTATATCATTTCATTCCCTCTTTGTATCAAATGAAAATACACTTGACTTCCTTCTTTTCCAACTTTCTTCCTTTTTCCCTGGGCATGCATCAAAGACAAATAATTTGAGATGTGAAACAAAGGCTTATTATCAAACCATACCTCATGTGGAATTGTGTCGACTATTGCTGATGAAGGAGACACATTCACCAGATATTTTGTGTTGGAAAATGTTTAATGTTGGTCCCCTGTTTTGACCATGTTCTTTGCCCATACTACATACCATTGACCTCCAATTATATGCCAGTACCACCCTTTTTGACCCCCTTTTGCTATAATCAATAGCCCTTTCCCACTCAAAGGGGTCACCTAAGGTATCTTTGAAATTCAAGTTATTATTATGCACTTTTAATACTTTAATTTGATAAATGAGCTAATATCACTTGGGTAGGTACCATTGCTATTTTTGGCGCAGGGTTCCGGTAC
>ML786434.1:662728-677143 GCA_009831015.1 Picea engelmannii
GGTCCATTACATTCCCACTACAAAACAAATTGCAGACATCTTTACTAAGCCCGTGGCCAAGACACCGTTTGAATATCTCAGACAGAAGCTGGGTGTCATTTCATTTAACACCTAAAAGAGTCCATCTTGCTAGGGGGATATTTGTATTGTTTGATTATCTAATGCCTCCTAAAATTACTGCAATAGCTCAGGGGGATCATGTATCTTCTTTGACATTGATGCCAAAGGGGGAGAAAAGAATTCGGGTGCCTTAGTTGCCATCAATGCCAAAGGGGGAGATTGTTGGAAAATGTTTAACAGGCAGCGAATGCTTGTCATTGATGGTAACAGTGAAGATGACATGAGAACAACAATTTTGTAATCGACTGGAAAACAAAAGATAAGTTCATAAAGGTGAATGATCGAAAGCAGTGAATGATCGAAGGCAGCGAATGAGAGAAAGTTTGAGAAGAATGTGAATGATCGAAGGCAGCGAATGAGCAAAAGTTTGAATCTCTTGAGAATAAGAATCTCTGATCGTTGAAGAGGGAGACAGATCTCAGCCGTCAGATCCATGCACAGTGTCCGACCACCATTGGATCAAGGAGAACCTACACGGTCTTTAAAGTGGAAGGAAAAGAGGGTGTAATCGCAATATGAAAAATCACGATGAAATCTGAGTCGTCAGATCAAGCTTTAATCTGAACCGTTAATTCCAGTCAATGTCGGAGTTTCAGGGATCGCGTGTTGGAGATGTCAAATAAACAATACAACAGAAACCCCGAAATCGTGATATACGAATTCACGATTTAATCACAGTCGCTGAATAGAGATCAGATCTGGACCGTTGATTTAACTCCTTATCGGAGTTTCGTGAATCGAGACTTTGAAGTGACAAAAACACTTGACAACAAGAATGTCGAAATCACGATATACAATATGGCGATTCAATCGTAGTTGTTGAGTCAAGATCATATCTGGACCGTTGATCCAAATCCTTATCAGAGTTTCACGAATCGCGAATTCAAAAGGAAAAGAAACAAATGCAACAAGAATCATGGTTTCGCGATATGCGATATCGCGATTCAATCGCAGCCATTGAATCTAGAATGAATCTGGACCGTTGGTTCAACCCCGTGTCGGAGTTTAGCGAATCGCAATATGGAGAGACAAAAGAAACAAAGCAACTTGAATTACGAATTTGCGATATGCGAAATCACGAAAGCGCCTTATGCATAAGGCTGTGGTCACAGCCCTTGGTCACGGGAAGAGAAGGACTCGGTCCAGATAAGCTCCATATCGGAGTTTCGAGGATCACGACTTCGAGGGCAAGAACACAAATGCCGAAATGCCGAAACTCGATTTAAAGGCAAAATTAATAAAGCTCATCCAACGGTGTAGATTAACCTAAAGGAGATCTTAGGGCTACTATTGCACGACACAGTGGAACTGCCAGAAACCATTGATGGCATCTGCTAGAGAATCTGAAGAGACACCTGTGTGATCGCTAGAGGAGATGAAGAGTCTCCGAGCTTCGTCCAAGTGAAGGAAGACTATTCTCAGAAGGGATTGACAGATGGATGAGCGTGGAAACCTGTAACTAAAACAGAGAAGGTGAGATCAACTGTCACAAAGAAGATGAAGAGTCTCAACTGCCAGAGAAGCTGAAGAGTCACGATGATGATCAGACAGAACACTCGAGAGTTGGAGGATAATAGCGTGGAGTCAACATGCAGAGGCATGGTGAACATTGCATGCACAAGGTGCACAAAAGCTATAAATACACAGTACAGAGAAGAGAAAGGGGTTGTTGTTGTTGTTGGAGTTTGCAGTGGTTGTTGTTGGTGAAGGTGATTCATGTGTGAAGAAGGATCAGAGTGCAGCAGCTGAATAGCACAGAAGAGGAACTGTGCAAGTAAATGGAAATGGTGCACCGAGCATAAAAAGCGGAAGATCAGACAGCGCAAGAGATATGTGCAGAGAGGTAATGAGGCAGACAGAGAAATAAAATGCAACAGAACAGTGATGAGTCTGGTAAGCCATCACTGTAATAAGTTTCAGTAGCAAAGATTTATATTTCAGGGTGGTTGGGAGGAGCTAGGGAGGATTGGTGTCCTCAAAGGTTCAAGTGGGTGCTTGAACACAGGGAGTTGGTGCTTCCTTATAGTTGGTGCTAGAGAAACCAGGGAGTTGGTGCTTCCTTCTAGTTGGTGCTAGAGAAACCAGGGAGTTGGTGCTTTCTTCTAGTTGGTGCTAGAGAAACCAGGGAGTTGGTGCTTCCCTCTAGTGGGTGCTAGAGAAAACAGAGAGTTGGTGCTCTCAGCAAGTTGCAACTTGCAAAACTGAGGTTGTAGACTCATTATGAGTTGGTGCTCATATGTATGATACTGTAAAGAATGTAAGCATTACTTATCATATAAAGGAAAAGATGTTTTTACCCTGCATGGGTTTCCTCGGGAAATATTTGTCTCTGTGTTTCTCATATATGTGAATGATGCTGAAAGTGCCATTGTTTATTTCCCTGCATTATTGTGATCATCATTTAGAGTCTCTACAAAGAGTTTAAAAGAACCATAATTTTTTAAGCACGGTATCAACTGATTCCCCCCCCCCCCCCTCTCAGTTGTCTAACATTTTGTAGTGTTGACTGCCTCTGTCCAGAATTCTTGTGTGAGCCCAACACCACTAAGCATTCTCCTTGCCCTGTCCATAAACGTTCTATTCATTCTCTTGGAAAATCCATTTGTTTTGGGGTATATGGTGTGGTATTTTGGTGTGTTATGCCACAATTCTTGTAGAAATGTTCAAAATCCTTTCCATAGAATTCCCCACCATTGTTAGTTCCCAACATCTTAATCTTCTTATCTATCTAGTTTTCTACAAGAGACTTAAACTCTTTGAATTTATTGAAAACATTTGATGTCTTCCTAGAAAATCACTTACGAAGGGGACATAATACAGGGATCCACCAAGTGAAGGCACTAAAATAGGGTCAAACAAATCACTATGAACCAATTCTAGAATCCCATTTTCCCTTGACACTCCATATGGGAACCTCACCCGACTTTGTTTTCCATATATACAATGTTCAAAAAAATCGACTTCTAAATTATATTCGGGAAAGTATTCGAACATACCTTTGTTATGCATAGCTCGAAGTATTTTTTCTCCAATGTGTCCCATCCTCTCATGCCATAACATGGTCGGGTTGACTTGATGAAGACTTGTCGATTCATTTTGAATCGACTCAGCCTGAGTTGGGATAATTCAATTTGAAGTCAAGTCGACCTCAAGAATAATGATGTTGTTGCATCTAGTCGAGTTGAAATTCCATAACAACTTGTATAAGGTTCCAATCTTAACTCCTTTCATTAATACCATCACACCTCTGACCATCTTGCATGTATCCTTCTGAAATAGAGTGTGCACCCCATCATCACTCATCTTACTGACATATATTAGGTTTTTTTCCAAACCTAGATTATGTAGCACACTTGGGAGAGTTCTACTCCTCCCATCCTACAATATCAGTCAGAATCTTCCTCGTCCAAAAATTTTGGTTGTCGATTTGTCCCCCAAGAACACATCTCCTCCTTCATATTGTTCATATTTGCAGAACCATTGTCTATGTGGTGTCATATGATAGGATGTTGTTGATTTGATCAACCAAACATCTTGATCTGACTATGTATTGGTCGATGCTAGGTACACATCGTCTCCCTTATCTAGAGTCGTCTTTCTCTTAGTCAATTGCTTCTCACTGGATCCTATACTGACTTCAATTTCCTTCGAATTGCATTCCATTTTTCAATTCCCAACTTTACCACATTTCCAACATCTTTTCATCAACTGAACAGTGGATTTATATATACCGTTTGACTTAGAATTTATATCGGAGAATTTTCCTTTATCTCTTTCAACCGATTGACCTCTCATCACTAATGCATCTTTGGTCGATCCTTCCAGGTTCTTCCTTTTCATTTATTGTGACAGTAAAGATGAAACCTTGTCTTCTAGTGCTAATATGGTTTAATTACTCCCTATATATATGACTAAGCTATCCCGGGAATCTAGCAAAGAACATAATAGGCTAATGCATTTCTCCTCCTTAGTGAGATCTTGATATCCACAGAAGATAACTAGATTATTATGGTATTAAACACACTTAAATGCTCAGTCACTAAAATTTTCTCACTCATTCTTAGAATATGTAGTTTCTTTCTAAGGAATAGCTTATTTAGCAAGGATTTCGATTGGTACAAGATTCCCAACTTGTCCCATAGTTTCTTGGTTGAATCTTCACTTAAGACATTTAGTAGCATCAAATTTCCAAGACAAAGTCGAATTGTACTCATTTCCCTTCTCTCAAGTTTCTCCCATTCTTCCCTTGGCATACCTACTGGAATGGTACCTAGACAAAAAATTGCCCATTGTTCTCAATCTACAAGGAGATCTTCAGTTTTAATCTTCTACGGCTCAAAATTCTGTCCATTGAATTTGTCGATCTCTATCCTAGAGATACTCACCATTATTTAAGCACAAATTTAAAGATATATTACTTACGACTCTTACTGAACCTAGGATTTAGCTCAGATCCAAATTTGTTAAACCATGCTCTAATAACACATGTGAGGAAATAGAACACTTCCATGAAAAAAATAACATAAGAGAGGAAGAAATATTTAAGATGTAAAGAAATGACAAAGAAAACACAGAGTACATAGATATTTTACCCTGGAAATCCAAATGGGAAAAACAAAATTCCCTGATCTTCTTGATCTCTTGTTGTATTATTTATTCAGAATAAAAACTTACATGCCTAACCTTGGTCTACACCTAAGATGAAATCGACATCATACCTTATTTATTTACACAAGAAAAACCATGTAGTCAATTCATCTTACATCTACATGACTAGGAACCTATAAAAGGATTTATCTAAATATTATCTTTTACAACATTACAACATGCCTTATTTATAGGCTTTATAGTAGGAAAACCCTTACAGAAAGGCACCCAAAAAAATGGTTACAATTCAATGCAAATCATTGGCTACAAATCCTGTGAATCTTGAGATTCTGTTACAGTCGACTACCAAGTCCTATTACTAGTCGACTATCAATCGACCTTCATTCGGTCCTTAGTCGATTGTCGCATGACCACCTATTGACCTCTTGTCAATTGACTTCTTCAACTTTTGGTCGACTACTTTGACTTCGAATTTACCTGGTCGAACCACCTCTACGTTCAACTTTCACTACAAATAATATAACAACCCAACAATATGATTCTAATCAAAACTAAAGGGGTACATAAGTTTATGGAATTAGGGAATGATGAATAACCCTATTTGTACACAAATTTACTTATGGAAGATGTAAGGGGTCCATAAACTTAGGGAATTAGGGAATGATTAATAACCATATTTTTACACAAATTGCATTATGGAATATATGAAACTTCATTGGCTAAACTATCAACCATACCATTATTCTCTCTTAGGACATTATGGAATGAAACCTTAGCCAAATTTTGAGAAGCCTTGTTGATTCTAGAGATGATTGAATCCAACCTAGTGTTTTTTGGAAGTATTTTATGTCATCATCGATTTGATTATTACCTTTAAATCTCTTATTATAGCTAGAGATTTTATTTTGGAATTGAGAGTTGTTGATATGCCTTGTAAGAGAATGTATTCCTCCGCTTGATTATTTTTTGAAATCTCTAGTCCCCAAGCAAAGGTGGCTCCTTGTTTTCCTTTGTAATAAGAAAATATCCCTCCCACTCTTGCCACCCCTAGGTTTCCCTTCAAGGCACCTAAAAAAACAAAATATGAAATTTTGGATTTCTTCTCCACTACAAATTCATTATCTCCTAATTTGATCTTCTAGCTAAATCTTGTTGGAGACTTTTTAGCATTTATTGTCAATGTTGATATTTCAAATTTTCTTATCGATGTCATCTCCTCACTATCAATAATTTGTTGGTTATGCAACATTAGATTCTTATCTATGAATTTTTCCATCATGAGGCTTTTTTATTTAACAACCACCATTGGGGGAGATTCAAAATTTTGTCTAAAAATAGCTATGTTTCAAGCTAGCCAAGTCTTCTGAAATAAATATGTTGGCAGGGTTGTCTAGTACCATCAAAACAAACGCTTACATTGGAGAGTCCCCCTATAATTTCTATTTTGGCGTGTAAACACGTCTCTCTAGTAAGACACCCTGAAAAATATTTGGTTCACACATGCGAAAGCTAAATCCCATCTTTTTTTCAATAGGAGCATTCCAGAAAAAGGTGTCTAACATTTTCCTATGCATTCCTACACAATACACACCTACTGGGTTCTTGGATTAATCTTTTTTGGAGGTTTTCATTAATTTAGATTCTTCCATGAACCATATGCTATCAACATGCATTTACTTTAGGTAAACTATCAAAGAATCATAAATTTTTCTAGATAGGTGAATATTAACTTAGCGATAGAGATAGGGGATGGTGTAGATATCCCTCTTTTACATTATAGCCAAAGTTGCCACACTCTCTCTAATATGATTTTTTAATATTTTGAGATGGGAAACCCTTGAGAAGGTTGAGAATGATAGGGAGAAGATGTCTCAAGTGATTCATAGGATCCTCAAAATACCAACCCAACCAATCACTTGAGTTGTGGGACTATCTCAATATGTCAAAGAGATAGGATTAATTTCTCTCATTAAACCAAGATCTCAAGGCAAATAGCTCCAGCCTACCCTCCAACAATTGATTACCTATTATTCTATATTTCCATATCCTTATGTATTTACCATTTCAAGGTACCCATGTGAGTCTTGATTAGATTAAATGGGTTTCTAGTTTGATGAGCCTCCATATGTGAGATCCTCTCTAGTTTTCTTGCTCCCCTTGAATCCATCTTTTTATTTTCTTATTGAGTTACTTGCTAGCGGGAAACCCCCCCCTATGACTACACCAAGGTTCAGAATGTAGGCAGATCAACTAACCGTCTAAAATTCAACTACTTCTCTAACTACCCCAAACATACCCAAAACTCATAGAATAAAATCAAAGATGAGGAAGGTCGGGCAACTATACCTCTACTCCGCGTCCAGTGATGACCTCGTCGCGCTTGGAATTTACGCTGACTACGCGAATCCTCTCAAGGTTGGCCTACATCCAAATATTGACAAGCAAAAAATGACAAGCATGTTATTCCATATACAAATTAGGGTTAGATATTAGAACATAAACCAATAAAAGTATTCAGTACACCATGATTTGGGACAGGAAAAGTAATTCTTTTATTAATAACTCAATGATTATACATTTATAATCAAGGTCGACGACTACTCCATGAACCTGGTCCTGGCTCCTCTTCACCAAGATCGAAGTGCACCTTTGTATGGATTCTCCTCTCAACCTTCTGATCTCTTATTGGGAAGTGAATGGATTCTGATGGAGGAAGAAGGGGTAAATGGGAAATGCAAAGAAAATTCTCACAAAATCGCTGCAACAACTTGGGCAAGCAAGGGATGTGAAATGGGCAGAGTTTCATTGTTCTTATGTATAGATGTAAAATGAGACCCCAACACCTCCTTTTATATGGGAAAAGGATGGTTATTTGGTTGGGTGACGCGCTATAGGCAGTGGATTAGTTGGGAAACTACCCAATAGCCCGTAATCTCAACAAATTCCTTACAACCTTTTATTTTTTGAAAATTTTGCAAGTATACGTGGGTTGTAGTGGTGCAACACGCATATGTACACGAGTTGTAGTGGTGAAACAAGAGTATGTACACAGGCAGTAGTGGTGCAGAGTGCGTACATCTTCAAAAAAAAAAAATTTAGAAGAGCAACTCAGCAGTACTTTGGAAACAAAATGAAAGTAAGAGAGACAAAAGCTAGGTATGCATGTGTAGGTAAATTTAGGGTTATAACATATGCCCCCTAATGTGTGAGGTTAAAAGAGAATCTGATAGTCGAAATACATTACAAAATCTTCACCAATGCACAAAACGAGTGAGCCGAGGACCAGAGTTCGGGAGGTGCCATCTACAAAATAACAATTGTCTCTCCAAGGTAGGCATACCCATGCTCGAGATGAAATAAATCATGGTTTCCAATCAAATACATTGCATATCCATGTCATATAAATATATAAAGTGTATCTGCGATCAATACACAACGAATATACATCTCAAAATCAAAGATATACAAGTAAAGTATTCATCTTCAAGAAGCCAATGACGCCCGATGGCTGGAGATGAGGCCTTCATAGATCAAACAATAGCTTCAAGATCTTCAAAACTCAGGTAGGATTACAATGTGAGTGTATGAATTCACTACCCTGAGGTCTTTGATGGCTCGTTGGGAAAAGACATGAGGATATCGATGATCATTCAAAGAACTTATTCAATTTTGAATCAAGACTTGACTGGACTTTTAGCATGGCCGACTCATGAGGTCAAGAGACAAACTGCAGAAAGGTCGACTTAGGTTGGGTGAAAATTCCCTTGGAAAAAAGAATGAAAGATGATCAGACTCAAGCAGCATGACATTGACATAAGTTCACGATGCAGCAGGCAACACAAAATATCCATGTGTTTGGAAGAGTAACCAAATGGAGGAGGACACAGCTCTATGTAGAGAGAATAACTTCCTAAGATCATACTAGATCCCAATGCTTGACGAACAAACGAAAGGATGTGCTTTGTCTAAGGGCGACTCATTGTGCTGCCAAAAAAGAATATATATTTCCCATCCCCTCTTTTTGGTTTTTTTTTTTTTATTTTTTTTTTGTCTTTTTCAATTTTTAAAGAGATTGAAAAGGAATAAAAGAAAGCTACGTTACAAAGGAGGAATGAGTGTCGCAAGAAAGCATACTAGTTCTAGGCGCAAGGAACACACTAACGCTCAGAGAAAGGAGATATGTGTAGGAAAAGGACACTCGAGGAAAATTCCTCCATGGGTCAAGGTGTCAGGTCACAGTGGAAAAGTGCTACAAGGCTTGTGTATAAGGCATGCTTCAAAGGTTCAATTGAAATAAATATGGAGACAGAATTAGTCCAAAGACGCAGAGATGCAAATATGATTAACAAGACACAATGAAACCACCTTCAATTTATTTTTAACGAGCCCCGATAAGGTAAGCTCAGTAGTTTTTTCACGTTTAGAGATTCTGAAAAAATGTAAAAGAAGACTCCAAGGAGTACCTTTTTTAGAGATAGTCTAATTGGTTCAAAAACGGGGTAAACTGGCACCAAAAAGACGTCTATTCAAAACCATTTTAACGAGTGTGACAAAGACAAGATCACTCGACAATATTTTCAATTTTAATGAGTCTAAAAAGAGCTTAACTATGGACTCATAGCCTTTTTCTGAGTTTAGTCTCATTAGCCCAAAAAATTATAACACTTACTAAGGATAACTCTCCCAGTGAGACGTATCTCCCAAGGTGTACCTTTTTCCTCCATAATATACCGGTCAAAAAAAGGGGTAAACTCATGCCAGTAGATTTTCTTCTGGTCCAATTTAATGAGTGTGAAGAAACAAGGTCACTCAGAGGTCTTTTCAATTTTAGGGAGTCTGAAAAGAGCTTAACTATGGACTCCGTGGGGGTTCCTTTTTCTAAGTAATTTCCAAGGCCTGAAAAAGCTGATAAACCAAAACCAAGAAGAATGCTCCTTTTTCGTAAATTTAGTCTCTCAAGCCCAAAAAAGGGTTAAACTTATACCTAAGAATACTCTTCTAGCGAACCAAAGTTCCTAGAGTATACCTTTGTCCGTACAATTGACCATCCGGACCAAAAAAGGGGTAAACTACCACCGGACAGACGTGCCTTCAAATTTGATTTTGGCGAGAGTGAAGGGAAACAAGATCACTCAGAAATATTTTCATGTTTAGAGAGTCTGAAAAGGGCTTAAAGAAGACTCCAAAGGATACTTTTCAGAGTTAATCTAGATAAGATTGAAAAGAATAAATCCATTCTCGTCGGGTGTTTCTTTCGGATTTAAAAGCGAGCTTGAAAGACAATAAAGCATGCTCATTTTAGGAGTCCCGAGGGTTAGGCCAAGAGTGATGGTACATTAGACGAATGAGGCTCAATATCATAATCATAATAGGACTAACAAGGACTCCTGAGCCTATAGTCATTACAGACAGCATGGACGCCAAAAAGAAACAAGGATCTATCTAGGGCATCCATGTAAAGGTAGGATCTACCACCTAATTACGACACTTCTAAAGAAACAATGACAGTTTTTTGTCGCACTTCGGTGGGATCGATCTTGGGGAAAAGAGGAAAATACAACGAGATGTAGAAAGTGGAGGTGAAGCCCTAACTTATATGCAAAATGTTGAAAAAACAACTTTTGACCAAAGGACCTTGAAAGTGACCCATCTCCCAAAAGGTCACCAAACCAAAGAAATGTGTATCGTAACATCCCATAAGAAACTCAAGAACCGAATTAAATGATTTTCAATCCAGAACAAACGACAAAGGGGGTCAAAAAAAGTGGCAAAAAGGGCCAAAACATTCTATAAATAGAAGCTAACAACTCATTTTCACCATTACATTTTGAAAATTAACCAAAAGGTAAAAAACAAATCCCCTTTGCTAAAGAAGTTGATTCCAAGAGCTTTAGAGGATGAAACAAACTTCTTCTCGGACCAAGTACAAACCATCCCTCCTGCATTTCAATTCTTCCTTTTTGAATTTGTTTTTTTTTTGAGGGGGCACACTCCCCTAAAAAGGGAGGCCCTGCATGTACACGGGTTGTCCAAGGACAACCCACATATGTATGTAGGCATAAAATAGTCTACCAGCGTACATACATGACTGTGGCTAAAACAACCCACGTACACCCTCAAAAGCATGGAAAAAATTAATGATGCAAGAGCTAACACCCTTTTTAATTGTCATGGAACAGGATGTATGTCCACTGGAGGGACATGGAACATGAGGATATTGATATCTTGGTCAATGAGGACCATGTTTCCATTGCCGCATTGAAACAATGTGGGTTGTGGAAGTTCTTCCAGTGTCCATTTATGAGGGCACAACCCAAGTTGTTGAACACCTAGGTTGACTATTGGCATTCAGATGCAGAGGCATTCATGATATAGGGGCAGTCATTGACTCCAATGACTAAAGACATATACTTCTTCACTAGCCTCTCAAGGAGAGGGGAACCAGTCAATCTGTGCACCTTTCCCCCTGGACCCTTCAACATCAAGGATTACATCAGGATGTATTGTGAGGTCAGCATTGAGAAGGTAGGTGCTCAAGTTCCTATTCACAAGATCACCATCTTGACACTGAGGGTGATCTTACTACTCATTGGGAGGATCATTGGATCCACATTGCTTCACCAAGATTCTCAAGTGCATATGCATTGTCCTATTCAGTGCCAGGAGGCATATATCTATGATTGGAGTACGATCGTGCTCACATGCATGAAGAGGCAACTGACAGAGTGTTGATAGCATAGCAACAAGAAATTTGGGTTTGACACCATCTTATGCTCATTATTCTTCAAGAGGGTGCCCAATCTAAGTCCCAGATAGATTGTACGAGGGCATTTGGCCTCCTTCCTAGCGGTATGTAGATGGGTAGCACTTCTACCACGACAGGGGGGAGGGAGGACTATAGAGGCCTTCGACGACAAATTCTTTGACTGGTGGGAATGACAGATTCCAGCCATAGAGGACTACCCCTATGCTGGAATCAACTTCTCCAGAGATCCAAACATGCCCATACCTCTCGTAGAGGAGCGAGGAGATCTAGGTACATGTTTTTAAAAGTTATATAATTTTTTTTATTTTTTTTTGTGTGTCTGGAGGAATCAGCAACTAGTTGGGCACGTGCTCATGTTACACGTGGCCGTGTTATCCAACCGCTACCACTATAACCTCCAGATGTTCCCACGATGCCCCTTACGTGGCACACAAGGTAAGTCGGGGGGAATTGAACTCGAAACCTCATGGAACTTCATTTTCACGGCACTTGCCAATTGAGCTGCCCCCCTGGGGGCAAAGTTATTTAATTTTTAATTCATTTTATATATATCATTTTTATATTTGTCAGAGTATTGACTTATTGTCTCTGTTATGTACATATGTGGGACCAGTACACCCGATATACTTCACAAGGACTGACGTCCTCAACCAGAGGCGGGACTAGCAGCAGTCGGTGGACCAACAGTTCCGGGGGGACCTCCATCAGGAGAGGCTGAGAGAGTATTGAGACTAGTGGAGCACAACCTCACCACACTCACTCGCACAGTTACTATGGTTGAGATCGAGGATCTCCCACCTTCTATGCAGCCTCATGTAGTGGGGGTGCCACGAAATTGGGTCCATCTTTTCCAGTATTTTTCCAACGTCCTCGTTCACTATGGCAGGGTCGATAGGCCTCGAGTTTAGATAGGCTAGACTATTATGTGTCGAGGGAAATGTTTGTATATTTTTGAGGGAATAAGCCCCATGATGTATATTGAACCTTATTTTTTGAGGCGTTCACTCCCACTTATATACTCTTGACACTTTTGACACACACACACACACACACACACATGCATATTTATTCGTCTTATGGATCACATTTTTTACAAATGTATGTACATATGTATGTGTGTGCTTCTTTTTTATGTGTGTGAAACATGCCAATCTAATACTTGATTAGCTAGAGTATCCATCATTTGATTTAATCTTCTAGGAACATAGATATACGTAATGTAATCAAATTTGTTGGTTGTGGAGCCTGATTATCTTCCTGATTCAGAGGTCTTTTACTTTCAGCTGTGTTTATACCCCATGAAGTATTTACACCCTAGAATTATGTACACTCTTCCATGCAAGGGAGTGCAGAGGGGGGGTACCCCCTCTACGGGGTTCGGGGGGGCTATCCCCTCGGCTGGAGAGTCTGGGGGCAAGAGAGCCCCCAGAGGAAAAATTGCCTTGTAAATGTATGTTGTAATTTCATTGTAAATATGGAGCGTTCATTATAAGGTCACAGATCTAACGGTAGACATTATCTTTAGGGTTTTTTTCCCTAGAAGGCAACCCTCTTTTATGAGGGAAATGTATTGCGGATATGGTTGATGGAAAATATTGTATTATGAGAGAGGAGACTGTGAGAGAAAGAAGAGGAAGTTACAGCGGGTTTTGCTGTAGGTTGTATCCCTTCGTTTGATGGATAATAATAAAGGAAGGACCTGGAAATTTCTCTGTTGGACATAGCCCACACTGGGTGAACCACGTAAATCTGTGTCTCTCTTGTATTATGCATCTTCTGTGTTTTGTTTCCGCATTTGTTTTATTTTATTGCCCCACGGTCCTATTTTTCTAACAACTTGTATCAGAGTGAAAGGTAACTCGCAGGAAAAGAGGGTTCCTGGTTCGAGTGGGAGCCATGTTGGAATATGGAAAGTTTAGGGTCAAGAAATTTAACGACCAAAACTACCAGTTATGGAAGATGCAGATGGAAGATTATTTATATCAGAAGGATCTATTCCTACCATTGGGTGGAGTAGCAAAGAAGCCGACGGCAATGAAAGACAAAGAATGGGAGATTCTTGACAGAAAGGCTCTAAGAACGATACGGTTGAGCCTGACAGCATCGGTGGCCTTCAATATTTCCAAAGAAAAGACAACGAAGGGTTTGATGGACACATTGGCCAAATTGTATGAAAAACCCTCGGCATCCAATAAGGTATTTCTAATGAAGAGATTATTTAATATGAAGATGTCAGAAGGTGGGTCTGTTGCAGATCATTTAAATGAATTTAATAATGTTACTAATCAACTAAGTTCTATAAAAGCGGACTTTGATGATGAGGTCAGGGCTCTTCTAATATTGATCTCATTGCCAGAAAGTTGGAACAACTTGTTCATGGTTGTAAGTAACTCTGTCTCTGGTTCAAATACTTTAAAATTTGATGATGTTGTTGGTGTCATCCTTAGTGAGAAAATGCGATGGAAAAGCACAGGTGAGACATTAGGTAATGCATTGAACATGGAGAACAGGGGAAGACAAAAGGATAGTGGAAAGGGCTCAGGGAACCGCGGAAATTCTAGGAAGGGCATATCCAAATCTAGACTTGGAAAGATAGAGTGTTGGAATTGTGGGAAGAAAGGACATCTGAAAAAAGACTGCAGAGCTCCAAAGAAACAAAGAGACGGACAACATGAGAGAAACCAGAAAGCAAATGTAATAGGTGATGTGTTACAAGATGCTTTGATTCTTTCTATAGATAATATTTCTGAGTCTTGGGTAGTATATTCATGGGCTTCATTCATGCCACACCCCATAGGAAACATTTTCTAGATTATGTTCAAGGTGATTTTGGACAGGTTCATTTGGGTGATGATGCACCATGCAAAATTGTTGGAATGGGAAAGGTAAAAATAAAGCAACGAAATGGAAACAAATGGTTG
>ML786434.1:682006-746116 GCA_009831015.1 Picea engelmannii
TTAAGTCTTGTGGCAGTAGAAGATTTGCATCTTGAACAGTTAGATGTAAAAACAACTTTTCTCCATGGGGATTTGGAGGAAGAGATTTATATGCAGCAGCCACAGGGGTATGAGGTCAAAGGGAAGGAGAATTTGGTATGCAATTTGAAGAAGAGATTGTATGTCCTAAAGAAAGCTCCAAGGCAGTGGCATTTGAAATTTGACAGGTTTATGATAGAATAGGGTTATAGTAGATGTCATTCTGATCACTGTGTTTATTTTAAAAAACTAAAAAGTGGAAGCTTTATTATCTTGCTATTGTATGTAGATGACATGCTTGTTGAAGGATCTAATATGCAGGATATAAATGTGCTCAAGAAGAATTATCCAATTCATTTGTGATGAAGGATTTGGGTGCTGCAAAGAAAATCCTTGGCATGAGAATAACAAGAGACAGAAAAAATTGCAAATTGACATTATCTCAGGGTGAGTACACAGAGAAGGTGTTGGAGAGGTTTAGAATGAAGAATGAAAAACCAGTTAGTACACCTTTGGCTATCCATCTCAAATTAACTAAGGAAATGTGTCCCAAGACACAGGAGGGGATAGAATACATGTCCAGGGTCCCTTATTCATCAGCAATTGGCAGCTTGATGTATGCAATGGTTTGCACAAGACCAGATATTGCACATGCAGTGGGAGTTGTGAGTAGGTTTATGAACAATCCAGGTAAAGAACATTGGGAGGCAGTAAAGCGGATTCTCAGGTATTTGAGAGGTACTACTACTCATGCATTATGTTTTGGAGGTTCAGACACTTTTCTACAAGGATATGTTGATTCAGATATGGAAGGTGATAAAGACAGCAGGAGGAGCACCACAGGGTATGTTTTTACTATAGGTGGAACATCAGTAAGTTGGATTTTGAAACTGCAAAAGGTTGTTGCACTTTCAACAACAGAGGCAGAGTATGTTGTTTCTACAGAGACTAGTAAAGAGATGATTTGGTTACAGATGTTTATGGAGGAATTGGGAAAGAAGTAGGAGAACAGCAGGTTGTACTGTGACAGTCAGAGTGCCATTTACCTTGCAAAGAACTCAACCTTCCATTCGAAGACTAAGCATATACAGTTGAGGTACCACTTCATACGATCCGTCTTGGAAGATGGACATTTGAAGTTGGAAAAGATACACACTAACCAGAATCCTGCAGACATTTTAACAAAGGGAGTCACCAGGGAGTAACTGAGTTCCTGCTCATTTTCATTTGGTCTTCAAGAATGAAGATGAAGATGAGAAATTTGCCAGGTCCAAGAAGGTTCAGATTCCAACATATACAACAGCGATGGAGTTGTTGAGATTAGTCTCCAAGTGGGAGATTGTAGGTTGTGGAGCATGGTTATCTTCCTGATTTAGAGTTCTTTTACTTTCATCCGTGTTTATACCCCATGAATTATTTACACCCCAGAAGTATGTACACTCTTCCACGCGGGGGAGTGCAGAGGGGGGGTACCCCCTCTACGGGGTCTTGGGGGGCTATCCCCCCGACTGGGGGGTCTGGGGGCAAGCGGGCCCCCAATGAGGGTTCGGGGGTGAAGCCCCTGAAGGAAAAATTGCCTTGTAAATGTATATTGTAATTTCATTGTAAATCTGGATCGTTCATTATAAGGTCACGGATCTAATGGTAGAGATTATGTTAGGGTTTTTTGCCCTAGAAGGCAACCCTCTTTTATGAGGGAAATGTATTGTGGCTATGGTTGATGGCAAATATTGTATTCTGAGAGAGGAGATTGTGAGAGAAAGAAGAGGAAGTTACAATGGGTTTTGTTGTAGGTTGTATCCCTTCATTTGTTGGATAATAATAAAGGAAGGACCTGGAAATTTCTTTGGTGGACGTAGCCCACATTGGGTGAACCACGTAAATCCGTGTCTCTCTTATATTGTGTATCTTCTGTGTTTTGTTTCCGCATTTTTTTTATTTTATTTCTCCACGGTCCTGTTTTTCTAACAAAAGTAACATTCTAAGAGATGTACCCTAAGGAAACGTCGGTACAAGCTAGGATCACATATGTAGTAAACTCCATTTAGCTGGGACACAACTAGCTGCGCATATACGTAGACCCGAAGGTGAGAAATTCCATGGTACAAAGCGCCATGAAGCAACTCAATCACTGTGTTGTACTCGTCGACATTTTTGTGGCATCACCTAGATAGATACCTCTGAAAGATAACAACTAGCCTCCAGGTGTGAAAATTGCCCAAGCTGCGGAAGCAAGCCTCTTAGTGTGTCTGCTAGCATCGTCCATGAACCCAAAGAACACCCTTGATTCACTTGACATCTGCCACAGTAAAAAGGAAGATGTAAATAACTACGCGCCGATAAAACAAAAAAAGACAAAAAACTGTATAAGAACTATACTTATGTACAAGAAGTCACCCAGGCGACCAACCTAAGAGTAATACTTCTTGAGGTAGAGCCCATTTCTAGGCTCCGCCAAGGAATTTCCCTCAAATTCAACCAGACGATAAGTGCCCTTATTTAAGACATATTTCACGATGAAAGTTCTGAACCACAGGGGTTTGAAGTTTCCTGCCCCCAGGAAATCCTTGTCTTGGTCATAGACCAGGACAAGATCACCTTCAGATAAAATTCGAGGATGAACAGACTGATCATATTGACACTTGAATAATTTCTTATGAGCCTCATTGGCTGAGGCTGTATCATGACACTGTTCATTGAGCTTCTCGAGATATAATAGGCGTTCCTCAAGCGGTGAAGTGTCTGGTTGTAACTCCACTTCCAACTTTAAATATGGGATCTAGCACTCAATAGGAAAGACTACTTCCAACCCGTATACGATTTGAAAAGGTGGGAATTTGGTGGTAGTCTTTACAGACGTTCGATAGGGCCATAATGTCGAGTACAACATAAAATGCCAATTTGACATGGTAGAATTGATCGTTCACTGAAGAATAGTCTTGAGTGACTTATTCACAGCTTCCACCTGACCATTCCATTGTGGGTAGTAGGGTGATGAATGTTCTTTACTCAACCCAAGATTTGATGTTAACTCAGACATCATTTTATTCTGGAAGTGACTACCATGGTGAGTGAAAATCTCCTTCGGGATGCCAAACCTTGCTACTATCTGGTTTAAAATGAAGAGAGTCATTGTTTCTCCATCACTGTTGAACGTTGGCATAGCCTCAACCCACTTTGTGAAGTAGTTTGCCGCTACGATGATATAACAATACCCCTGGCTAAAGCCAGGTGACATGTAGTAAAATCAATCCCCCACTTCGTGAAGGGACCAACAATGATGACGGGAAACATGGGAGTAGGATGTGTCTGCGTCTTCCGAGAGAAGATTTGACATGGGTAGCACTTCTTGACCGGCTCAACACAATCCTTGATTAGCGTTGGCCAAAAGTAACCGGCACGTAGAATATTTTGGGTTGTTTCCAACCCAGAAATATGACCACCACATGCTCCAGTGTGGCAGTCATTCAGAACAAGTGTCACTTCCTTGTGTATAATGCACCGATGAAGAATGCAATCTACACCTCGAGAATACAAAGTGTCATCAAGTATGAGATAGCTTTGTGCCTGATGGAGAATTCGTCGACGCTCATCTCGGGAAGCAGAGGCAGGGAAATTCAAAGTCCGGAGATAGACTAGTATATCTCCATACCAGGGGTCTAAAGATGCAATCAGAAAAATATATCCTTTGATATGAGATTCTTCGGGCATGTCATCACTAGATTCAACTGGAAGTTCTAAAATAATTTCCGCAAAGACCAACGACTTTTTGGATTTCGTGGAAACAAAATCCAAGTCAAATTCCTAGAGGATAACAATCCACCTACTAATATTTCTGCCAATGATCTGTCATGTCAACACATATTGAAAGGGATTCACAACGGCAATGGCACTGGTATGAAAATAAGAACGTAATGATAGAACCATTGGACAACATGCACTGCTTCCAAAGCAAGCTTCTCAACATGGGAATAGTTGAGTTTCGGCCCAACCAGGCCTCGGATTAGGTAATAAATAACATTCTCCTCAAGTAGATCATCCTCCTGAACCAATACCATGTCAATGGTTGACTTTGCAATGGCCAGGTACAAAAAGAAATCTTTGTTACAATCGGGAGGCCAAAGCAAAGGGGTAGATGTAAGGGTGTGTTTCAACGCTTCAAAAGAGCGATGAGTGGCTTCGCCCCAACATAAAGGGACTCCCTTTTTCAATAAACACATGAACCCTTTACTAATCTCGTCATAATTCGTGACAAAATGTTGAAGAAAGGTTGCTTTCCCCTATAAGCTTTGAATTTGGGGCATTGTTCACTGAGGAGGAAACTGAACTATCACCTCAACCTTAAGAGGATTGACCATGATCCCTTTTTTCAAAACAATGAAACCTAAGAGATGACCCAACGTCACACAGAAACTGCATTTGTTAGGATTCAAGCGAATCTGATTGTAGCGACATCGTTTGAAGATTAATCGAAGGTGTGCGGGATGATCGAATCTCTTGCAAGAGAGTGATGTGGGATCATCAAGATAATCCTCGACTATATTTCTATGGTCGTGGAAAGAAAAATACATCGCCTGCTAAAAAGTGGCTCCAGCGTTCTTAAGGCCAAAAGGCATCTTGTGATAAGTGAATGTGCCCCAAGGACAGATAAAATTTGTTTTATGTTGGCCTTCAGGTTTGATTTGAATCTAGTTAGATCCCAAAAAACCATCCATGAATGAAAATACCTCACAGCTTGTGCATTCATCGACAATTGGATAGATGAATGGGGTGGAAAAATTATCTTTTGGACAGGCCTTGTTCAAGTCACAGAAGTGCATGCACATGCGAATCATACCCTATTTTTTGTTAACCGGAACAGGGTTTGACACCCATTTCGTCAACTGCACCAGGTAGATAAAACCTGCTTTAAGTAGTTTCTCTACTTCATCCTTAATCGTTGCTTCTTTCCGAGGATTCACCGGATGAAGCTTTTGTCGGACTGGCTTGGCCTCAGGATAAGTAATTATCTCATGTTCGATAATTCTTGGTTCTATGCCTAGCATTTCCTTGTAAGACCAGGAAAACATGTCGTGGAATTATTTAAACAACTTTGTATAAATTTGAATATATTCAGGGGAGCAGTCTGCTCCGACGAAAAAATTCTCCATGATGCCAGGGGTATTGGAGATATCTATAGGGATTGTTTCAGTGATACTTTCCATATTACCCTTGACATAAACTACATGAATAGCTAGAGGATTAATAGGACGAGACCTATCTCCAGTCATAGTCAACACAAATTCACCTACCTCCATTCTTCTTAACTCTAGGAGAAAGTAAGATCTATGATGGAGATCATCCCAGGGTCTGTCCGGACTAGTCAATGCCTCAAGAATTGCCTCATCTAAGGGAAATACTAGGTCTAAATAATTTGTAGTGGCGAGGGAACCTTGAGCCCAGATAGGCTCGAGAATGGGATCTAAATCCTATACGGGAGTTCGATCAAGGTCGGTCGAAGCTTGCTCAACAATGTTGTACACAACTTCTGTCACGGACAAGGGAATGGACATGCTAGAATGCCCTGTCCCTTCCATCGAGGTCGATGGGGAAGGAATATTCCATGGATCATGAAATTAAGTCATGCAGAATGATGATATTTGAAAAATGTCATCCCTAGGTTGGTCGGGGGCAGCCGATATGAGCTTGACATCGCCAGAAGGAGGCGGGTAATCGAAAGTACCCAACAATGATGGACACAAAACAACCCCTATGTTAGCGGTGTCAGGCTAAGGGTTATCAATCATCAGGACCATGGATGCTCTCGATGAAGGGTCAGGACAGGAGAAGGACAATTGGTCAATGGTCATGATTCGACCCTCGTGTGGAAACAACTATAGCCGAAATACTGTAGAAACCACTTCATGCATTGCATAGGTCAAACTCCTTCCTAACAAAAGGTTGTAGTCAAGAGGCACATCGACCACTTCAACTTCGACGCACATGGTCTTCCCTCATAAATGCATGAGCAAAGAAGGAATGATTCCATGTGGTCTGAATGAATGACCATCAAATGTCATAAGCAATGTAGGTGACGGAGATAGAACGGGTTGGCCAATGGCCTTCCAACACGCCAGTGACAACACGGAAGTCGAGTCTCCCTCATCAACCACCGTGCGGAAGATATTTTGTGTAAAATATTTTTTGGTGTAAGCCACTACTATCTGAAACACAACATAATAAGGAATACGAGGTTTCAAGTTGGTTGGATTGAGAATGATCGCTCCCGGGTTACAGTTCTCTGTAGATCCCAAAGTGGATAATAGGTCCTTTCCTATGAAGGGAAGCTCTGAAGGACCTCCAAAGTAGACATAACTCAGGGGGGTTTTTCCATATCCTCCACAACGGAGTAAATCCAGGCAGCTCTCGTGTTTGGATTATGTGAAGCTTTCTTGAACACACCTTTGGGGATGCGTGTCATTGTTTCTCCCAATGTATTCTCAATTTCGAGAGGAAATGATGGGTTTGTGGCTTCTTTACCCTTCTCGGCAGATTCTAGCATGTTGTAATCTCAGGACCTGGTTACTATATGAGCGTCACCTTTCAACATGTAAACATTCGTGTTCGAGGTATTACCAGTAGATGTGGGGGGTCCCTGAATGCCCCCCTCCGTGCTCAAATATGCTAAGGCTTGAGCCATGTTTTTCCCATGTGGGAATGGGTTCGTCAACAAAGTAGGTTGTTGTTGTGCCAATAGCTTTTGGGCCTCTGCAAATTGAGGGCACGGGTGAGTCAGATGGTCCTTTGTGCAAATTTTACATGGATACTTCAACTTTCTCTTCTTTTTTTTTCCCCTGCCAACATTGTTATTAGCCTTTTTGTACCCTTTACCCTTCTTGTTCCATTATTTTTTCTTTCCTTTAGGCTACTGGCTAGCCTTCAGGTTCATCAACTACACACTATGTACGTCTGACGTTTGGGTAGGGGGAACAATCGAACCAGAGGTCTGGTTGGCCACCGTCTATTGTATCGACAATTGTTGCAATTGATTTAACAATAGATCAATGGAATTTCCTTGTGCTGAGCCTAGTATACCATCGACATGTGGTCCATACTTTTGTTTATCCTTGTCAAGGATGGACCGTGGCACATCTAGCAAGATCTCATAGAGTAAGCCAGACTGAGAGTAAATTATTTCGAGCTATTGCACTCTCATTATCGCCTCCTCCTATGAAAACACTCTCGAAGTTGCAACGTCCTTGGATACAATTGGTACCAAAGACTTCAATAACCACTTCGGAAAGAAATCTAGTGGGACTTGTACCTTAATCAAGTTTTTCCAACGTTTCCATTCTTAGATGTGATCAGAGATATGAACGGCCTTAGTCTACTCAAAGTTGGCTAGCAATTCAGTGTTAGCATCGTATCTCACGAGAATCTAGAAATGATTTAGAAAAACCATCACCAGGTCGTTAAAGTAATAATATCTTGAGTGGTCGAGCTCGATGTAACATTTCGCGGCACCCCCGATGAGAGTGTGTTGAAATAGGCTCAACTGTACGAAGTTGTCTCATAGTGAGTTGGACGAGCACCACAAGTGGAAATTTGTCACATGATCACTTGGGCCTTTGCCAGGCTTGCCTTTGAATTTTGGAATATTAGAGGGAAACTTAGTCGACATGGGAGGAAAACGCGGATCATGAAAAATTGGTTCATTAAGCAACCTTGACAAGTTTTCCAAATGTAGTGTTGCCAGAAACGATAGTTTGGGTTGGGTACTATGTACAGGAAAAAGGGGACCTGGAGTTTGACTGACACCAGGTTGCCATGAAAATTTGGGTTGTTGGTCAGGGTTATGGTAAAAACCATGGCATTTACCAACATGCGGAAATTGCGTTTCTTGGGAAATCATTGGTTGACTCTTATAGTTGGACAACATTGTTTGGGAGGGGATTTCTCCCTACATTGTGTTCCAAGGATTTTGGAGGGGGATTCCCCCAGCTGATCCGCTGGGCATAAATACTGAGACCTGCATGGGGTTCCATTAACCATGGAAGGGGTTGTCCCCGACTGGAATCCCTTGCAAGGGGACTAATCCCTGCCAAGGATTCCAAAGTCCTTGTGAGGAGAAAACTCTTGTATTTTCCCCCTGTGTAGGAATAGTACCCTGCACATGATTTTGTTGTCCAAAATTGGGGTTGCCCCTAGCTGAGATGGAAGCGGAAGAAAAGGAGTTATTACCAAATGCATTGAACAAAGAGAATGGCATGGATCCCACCAGTGTAGTGTAAGACAAAGGTCCTAAACCACCTACTCCAAACAAGTTGTAGTTAACACTCTACCCAATAGGTTGCTGGAAATCATTACCGAGCAAGGGGGACGGAGGAGGTATGTGACACCCACCATAAGGGATATCATTATAGGAGACTGAGGTGCACCCAATAGACCCTTGCAAGGGAGAATTTAAGCTCCCTACCCCCAGACCCGTGTTTTGTAAGGTGCAGTAGGTAAGGACGAAGTTCGAATCGAAGTTGCGCATTTCATATGAAAACGGAGGGCCCATCGCACTCTGCGTAAACAAAGCACTAGTCGTCGCAGAAAACGTTATCATACCACTGCCCGAGGTAGAGGGGGTCGATACCACTGTGGTCCGGGTGAGTGAAGATGGGTTAGGGGGAAGGATACCCTCTGTGGTAGTAGTCGTAGAGGGAATGTGAGGACTCCCAGATAAACTAGTAGCATTTTCTTCCATGGATGCTTGTAAGACTATATGGTGCTCTGCAGGTGTCACCTTAGGATGGACAACTTGTACTAAGATGGGCATCGAAAACTCGGTGGTCGGAGGGTTGGATGGACTGAGAGCTTCTGCTCCAAGGTCAGAAATAGTAGGTTCCTCTGGAGTTAATTAATCTCCTCTCAGAGTGGGCTCAGGCACTGTTTCTTATGGACCCTTCGCTTCGAATGACCCTTGTTGTTCAAGTTTTCACCGTAATGGTGGAGGTGGTGGCTCTAATGCAACTAGAGGCAGGCCCTGAAGCCTTTGTGATCGGTAGAGCTCTTGATATTCCACTTTGTGAAAATATCAACGACAAAGTAAGGCCTTTACTATCATTTAAATCAAGCACACACTAGAAAAATTCCTATAATATAAATCAATCAAACCACTATCTAGTTAGAAGAACAATTATGCTAGCCAACACTAGAACAACTTACCAGTGCAAGTGAAACTCGAACACAGAATCACCCTCTGGGTATACTCTTCAAAGTGTGACCTAAAATATACCTTAGGTACCATGGTATACCCCCGCAGCCACCTGTGTAAGTCCCTAGAAAACGAGAAACTAAGTTTCCAACTCGTGAACAGTCATCAGGCGGGTATAGTCGATAGTTGAGAAGTATGCAATGAGTAGGATAACAAGTCTTAAACCTATCAAGGGTATCGAAAGCAAGTGGTCTAGAAGACAATAGAGGATCTCGAATGGATTTGAGGTCCATGAAGCTCTGTAGGAAAATGCAGTCGATAGTATTCCCACGACAGATCCTCAATATTCATTCCCCACTATGTTTAGTCTGGCTTTGGAGGGGTTATCTCCACTACCTTTCCTCATGTAACCTCGTGTTTAGCCCATGTGTTAGAGGGGGGTCCTGAATAACTTTCACGTCATTAAACTTTAACACTCCCTATATCTAACTCCAATGTTTGTTTAATGGCCTTGAAGAGTTTCCTCTCCAACCTAATTCAAGGCCCTAACCCTAAACTAGTTGGTTGACCCTACAAACATAAAAATTCTAATTAATTTTAGGTTTAGTGTTTGTTTTAATGGATTAATTAACTCAAATGATATGGCGGTGAAACTAGTGATGTTATGAGAGACAAAAAGAGGAGAAAAAGATGAAATTCTAAAAGAAAAATTACTTCTAGTCAGAAGTAAAGATTTACAACTAACTCTTTGCAACCAACTTTTTTGTAACTAACTTTTTTCAAGATCTTTAAAAAGAAGACCTAAAGCAAGATTTTGATTGACTACAACCTACTTAAGTTTCAAGACATCAGTAAAGAACTTAAAAAAATGAACTCTTTTTCCTTTCTAGAACTAACTCCAACTACTTAACCAAACTGAAAATGGAAAAATCTTTTTTTCTGAAAATGCTTCAAATAGAAAAATTGAGCTAAATTTTTTTCTCTTTTCTCAATGCAAACAAAAGGGGTAAAAGAAAAAAAAAGACAACACTGAAATAGATCTTTGTCCTACTGCAGATCACAGGGAATCACAAAAGAAACCAAACAGGCATATCAATCACTCAAAGACTTGTTTAAAAACACTTTCAGAAGTAAACACAAGAAAATTTCAAAAAGAAAAGTAAACTAAAATCTAACCCAAGTGATGACTATAAAAATAGAGACTCTAAACTATATCAAGAAACCCTGAGAAGTATAAACCTCAATCAGGGAAGAGGTTGACTGCCTCTTTAAAAAAAAAAAAAACTTGAACCAGGTATGCTATTGTTGTTTCAGCAGCCTGCGTATGTACACGGGTTGTCTACTTAGCAGGATGTGTATGTACGCGGGCATTCCCACAGTAGGGTGCATACACCTCTGTACTTTCTCAAAAAAAAAAAAAACAGACAATTTGATAGGGCAGGGAGAACTGGTATGGAACCTGAAGGTGACCAGAATCCCTTAAAAGACTCAGAAGACTCAACATAAACGCGAAAGGTAGAAAAACCAATCAGACAACCCGAAAATCCCCTAAAACCCTAGAGGCTTCCCTAGCATGGTCGCCAGTTCTGCTAGCGGGAAAAACCCCCCTATGACTACACCAGGGTTTAGAATGTAAGCATATCAATTAACCATCTAAAAGTAAACTACTTCTCTATCTACCCCAAACATTGTTAATGTTTAGGCCATTATTATAGTTCTTTGCATTTCAATAGATAACAATAGCATAATGCAAGATCACTGAGAAATACACAATCACAAGAGACATAGCATTTATCCTGGGAAACCCTCTAGGGGAAGAAAACCCAACAAAACTTCCTTATTATAGATAGCCAATACAATGCCAAGAGATAACTTAAACTAATGCAGAAGATCCTCTCCCAAAATATGTGCCACTCTCTCTCCTTCTTCTTCAACTACAGTTCCGAAACTTGTCTCTCAATGAGCAAGTGAGGTGTGTGTCTAAGTCAGGCGCTAGCCTCCTTACTTATACAAATCTGGTACGTGTGAAGTGTCTCTTCACTGGCAGGGATGACTTCTCAAACTGGGTGGTTACAACCACCTTTATTATATTTCGGGGCCTCTTGATATATTCTTGGGCCAACTTCTTCTTTTGCCTTTTACAATTACAATATGACCAATCCACAAAAGGGGATTTGGTCCTTATACAATAGCCGACATGATCAATCCACAATGGGGATTGATCCAATGAGTAATATATCAAATAATAATAAGAATACACTTTGCAATTACATTATTTTAACACTCCCCCTTAACAAGAAGGGTATTCTTCAACATCATCATACGAGAGAGAGGACAACATAATCAACAACATCAAGTGGGTGAGAGGACAACATCATCAATATCATCTTAGAACACTGACTGGGATATCTATAAATCATCGAAAGTTTTCTTCATCGACAACATCGTCATTCTCAAAGGAATGCAATCATCATCTGCATCAATATGTATTAGTATAAAACTAATACATCATCATCATCATCACAGCATGAGGTTGGCTCATCATAATACAGGACTAGCTTTACGTCACAACTGTAAGGCTGGAAGCTCAGTACTCGTCTTGATTTACGTCACAGCACTCAAGCTAGAAGCAAGATACTAGATTGGCTTTATGTCAAATCTTCTCAAGTTGGAAGCATAGTACTAGTCTCATCTCAATGTCTTGCTTTACGTCACAACACTCAATTTGGAAGCAAGATACTTGTCCTACTTTACGTCACAGCAATCAAGCTGGAAGAAGGATACTAGACTGGCTTTACATCACATCTATCCAGCCGGAAGCATAGTGCTAGTCTCATCGTATCATCTTGCTTTATGTCACAGATGTCAAGCCGGAAGCAAGATGCTTGTCCTTCTTTACATCACAACAATCAAGCTGGAAGCTGGATACTACACTGGATTTACGTCACAGTTGTCAAGACAAAAGCTTAGTACTAGTCACATCACATCTTTTTGCTTTACGCCACAACCATCAGGTTGGAAGCAAGATACTAGACTAGCTTTACGTCACAGCTATCAAGCCAGAAGCAAAGTACTAATCTCATTAAATCTTCTTGCTTTACGTCACAGTTGTCAAGCCATAAGCACAGTACTAGTCTCATTAAATCTTCTTGCTTTACATCACAGCTGTCAAGCCAGAAGCACAGTACTAGTCTCATTACATCTTCTTGCTTTACATCATAGCAATGAGGCTGGAAGCAAGATATGTCTCATCACAACAACTACTCCCCCTTTCGAGGAAGGTCCTTTTGGACTATTCCAAGATTATCTCGAAAGTGCTCAAACTTTACACGAGATAGAGGCTTGGTCAACACATCAGCAACTTGTTCATTCGTGCTAATGTACTAGAGCTTTAAGGCTCCTCTCTGCACCATGTCACGGATGTAATGATATTGGATCTCTATGTGATTTGACCTTTCATGGAATACATGATTCTCTGTCATCTTTATGCAGCTTTGCTTGTCACATAGGATTGTGTTTGCTTCCATCTCTAGGTCAAATAGACCAGTCAATGACTTTCGAAGCCATATAGCTTCGCAGCTGGTAGAACATACAACAATTTATTCTTCTTCCATTGTGCTAAGAGAAATGTTGGATTGCTTCCTACTCTGCCATGAGATCATGGCTGATCCCAAACTGAAACAACATCTTGAAGTGCTTTTCCTGTTAGAAACACTTCCTGCCCAATCTGCATCAGTATATCCACTCAATGTGAAATCATGATATCCATCATAGTTGAGACCACAATCTATTGTACCCTTAAGGTACCTCATCGCATGTTTTGTAGCCACTAGTTGAACATGTCTGGGTTCTACCAGAAACTAACTCAAGGTGTTCACGGAAAAACAAATGTCTGGTCTGGTGTTTTTCAGGTACATCAGCGATCCAATAATCTGTCTGTGCAGTGTGGCATCAATCAATTTTGACGAAGTGTTGACCAGCAGCTTTAGCTTTGCTTCTATGGGTGTATTCATGGACTTGCATTCCAACATGTCGAATCTATTCAAGATTTCAACTGCATACTTCCCTTGGTTAAGGAAGATCCTCTCTGGACTCTTTCATACCTCAAGACCTAATAAATAATGCATTAGGACAAGGTATTTCATCTCAAATTCTGAGGTGAGTCTCTTCTTACATTCGGTGGTGATATTTTCTTCTCTAGTTAAGAATAAGTCATCCACATATAGCAGTAATATTACTATCTCATCATTCATACCCTTGAAGTAGAGGTTAGAATCTGCTTTACTCTTGGTAAAGCCCAAGAAATTAAGGAAACTGTCTATCTATCCATACCAAGCTCTAGGAGCTTGCTTTAGTCCGTATAAGGCTTTCTTCAATCTGCAGACATGAGACTTCATGTCTTCAACTTCAAATCCTTGAGTTTGCTCTATATACACTTCCTCTTCGATGGAACCATTTAGGAAAGTTGTCTTTACATCCATTTGGTGCAACTTCCACTTCATCTTAGTTCCAATAGCTATGATGGTTCTAATGAAAGTGTATCTGACTACAGGAGCGAATGTCTCTTCATAGTCAATGCCTTCTTTCTGAGAGAATCCACGAGTGACAAATCTTGCTTTATACTTCTCAATACTTCCATCAACAACGTGTTTTATTTTGAAGAGCCATTTGGAGGATACCACATATTTACTCTTCGGTCTAGGAACGGTTTCCTATAATTCATTCTTTAATATGGATTGGTATTCCTATGTCATAGCATCTGCCCATTCTTTCCTCTGAATGGATTCTTCAAAGCAGGTAGGCTCTTCCTCTAAAATATCACACATCAAAGCCGTATAACTGGAGAATGGCTTTTGTCTTTTCACCTGTCTCATAGTTCCTTCGGGAAAACCATACTTCTCTCCATCTTGAATAAGCTCTCTAGCCCAAGATAGCTTCCTTTTATGGAGGATCGTCATCTGAGGAGGTTCTTGAACTTCTGATATATCATGGTCTTCTAGAATTTCCTCATCAGGGGAAGTTATGACTTCCCTCACTGGTTCTGCAGCTCTGGGAACCTCCCTCACTGCAGTTATGGGGATTACAGGTTCCTCTTCATATACTTCTTCAAGCTGGCATCTTCTTGATTTCTTGAGCACTGTATCTTCATCAGAGTTCACATCCCTACTGATCTCAATGTTATGGTGACCTAGTATATAGATTCTGAAGGCCTTAAATACCTCACAGTATCGCAAAAATATTCCCTTCTTTCCTGAAGGTTCTAGCTTGTTTCTCTTCTCTTTCAGTATATGAATAAATACTGGGTAGCCAAATATTTTGAGATGACTTACCTCTGGCTTCTTTCCAGTGAATATCTCTTCCATGGTCTTGAGCCCAAGTGCACTATGGGAAAATCGGTTCTGCACATATACAGCTGCCATTGTTGCTTCTTCCCATAAGCACATAGGAAGATCTTGATCATGGATCATAGTCTTCACAGCTTCCATTATCGTTCTATTCTTTCATTCAGCTACACCATTTTGTTGGGGATTATAGGGAGTAGTGAGTTCCCTCTTGATCCCAACATCTTTGCATAAGTTCACAAACACTTTTGAGGTATATTCTCCTCCATTATCTTACCTGAGTATCTTGATCTTTCTTTCAAAAAGATTCTCTATCAAGGCTTTGAATTCCTTGAACTTGCTGAATACTTCATCTTTAGGTTTTAAAAAATGTATCCAGGTCTTACGAGAATAATCATCAATAAATGATAAATAATAACATACCCACTAATGGATGATGATGGCATTGGGCCACATACATCTGAATGGATGATCTCTAGGACTCCTTCTGCTTTGTTATCTCTCTTCGGAAAAGGGTTGTTGATGTTTTTCCCTTGCGCACATCCATTGCATACACCTTCATGGTCACCCTTGAGTTCTAGTAAACCTGTGACCGCTTTGCATATGTATGGTAGTGCCTTGTAGTTGATATGAGCTAATATTATATGCCAAAGTTCACATGAGTTTTCAATGGTGTGGGTCATGGCAGCCTCTGAGTGACCCTTTAGTTTATACAATCCATTTTCTTCACTTCCAATGATGATTGCTTCATTTAAGGTTTCCCCTTTAGACCACATAAGAAATTCTCCATATATAAAGGAAACTCTGAAGCCTTTCTCTTCTAAAGGTGAAATGGAGAGTAGGTTCTTTGTCAAACCTAGTACATATAGTACGTCCTTCATTTTTAGTGAATTCCCTGAATTCAGTTTGTGGTTTGATTCTCCCACTCCCTTGATGGGATATTGGTAATCATCTCCAAGTGTCACTTTCTAAGAAAAATTCTTTTCTGAGATACAATAGAGAATGTTTCTTTGTCCCATCATGTGCTTGGATTCACCACTATCAATGAGCCAAGTGTCCTCTCCAGGTGTTACAGGTCCTGAGAGGGCTGAAATTAAGACATGGTCTTTGATCTTCTCTCTTATCATCTTTGCGGGTGGCTCTTCATCTTCAACTACATGGCCATGTTGCCTCTTATATTTTCTCTTGTATTCTTCTCATCTAGATAGACAAAATTTCACAATATGTCCCATCTTGTCACAATGGTATAATTGTACAGATGAGTAGTCTCTTTCCTTTCATTGTCCTTTCTTCTGAAATCTCCTTGGATGAGATTCTTTATGATTGAATTTGTTTGACTAATGAGGCTCTTTATTAGTCTCCTTTTGGAAGTAGGGTTTCTTCCTTCCTCCTTTGGTGTGAGTATCTAGGGCTTGATCATCATCTCTTGCTAGTAATGCTTCACGGTTAGCTACTCTTGTTTCTTCGTGGATGTATTCTTCCCATAAACGATCAAACAATAGTTTCTCTGTTCTGGCACAAATTGTTTGGATGAATGCATCCCAAGGTATTGTGAGACCATTTAGGGATGTCGTCACAAGTTTGTCTTCATCTATAGTATCTCTGATTGCTTCTACTTGTTCTTTCAATTGAGATATTCTGGAGAAATATTCCTAAATCATTTCTCCTTTCTGCATCCTTGTATTCTTCAGTTGAGTTCTTAGATTCATATTCTGGTTTATGTTCTTTCCTTCATACAGTCTGGTCAAGGCATCAAAAATTTATTTTGGAGTCTTCTTAGATGACACATAAGGAATCAGGCGGTCTTTGATTGAATTTGCAATGATTATTTTGGCCCTAATTGTGTCCTTTTGATGCTTGGCTTTTTCTGCAGCATCGTCGGGTTCCAGAATTTCTCCTTTGATGAATTTTGCTAGGTCATTCTCTTCAAGAATGAGTCTAATACTATACTTCCAGGCATGGAATGTTTCCACACCTTCCAGCTTGTCAACAAGCTTAGTGCTTGCAGACATGTTTTACCTGGAGCTAGGAAAATGACTGAAAAATGAAAGTGCTCAAAATCAAATTCTGAACTTACCAAGAGGTGCGCTTGGATGAGGCGAGTATCCTGGTGTGTTTGGATCTGAGAAAATACAACTTTTTCTCCTCCAAACTTTATCTGCAGATTTCCTGACTGGTGCTTCTAGTTTTCTGGTACCTCTGGTACTTCTGGTACACTGGTTTTCTGGTGCTTCTGGTACTTTGTGAAACTAGGGTTTCACTTTCTGGGAGATCTAGCCACTGAAAAGGTGCATTGAGAGTGCCAAAGTAATCTTTTGGGGAGGGCACACTTTTCTAGATGGTTTTAGGGATAAAAATATTCACCATTAGAAAACCCTAATTTGCATGTATGACAACAGTGACGTTTTTCAGTCTTATGAAAGATGCTCTCTTTAGCTTGGATCTGAAACCATGTTAATGTTTAGGCCATTATTATAGTTCTTTGCATTTCAATAGATAACAATAGCATAATGCAAGATCACTGAGAAATACACAATCACAAGAGACACAACATTTATCATGGGAAACCCTCTAGGGGAAGAAAACCCAGCAAAACTTCCTTATTATAGATAACCAATACAATGCTAAGAGATAACTTAAACTAATGCAGAAGATCCTCTCCCAAAAGATGTTCCACTCTCTCTCCTTCTTCTTCAACTGCATTTCTGAAACTTGTCTCTCAATGAGCAAGTGAGGTGTGTGTCTAAGTGAGGCATTAGCCTCCTTATTTATACAAATCTGGCACGTGTGAAGTGTCTCTTCACTGGCAAGGCCGACTTCTAAAATTGGGTGGTTACAACCACCTTTATTATATTTCAAGGCCTCTTGATATATTCTGGGGCCGACTTCTTCTTTTTCCTTTTACAATTACAATATGACCAATCCACAAAAGGGGATTTGGTCCTTATACAATAGCCAACATGATCAATCCATAATGGGGATTGATCCAATGAATAATATATCAAATAATAATAAGAATACACTTTGCAGTTACATTATTTTAACAAACATACCCAAAACTCATAGAATAAAAGAAAATATGAGGAAGGTCAGGTAACTATACCTCTACTCTGCGTCCAGTGATGACTTCCTCGCGCTTGGAAGTTACCCTGACTACACGCCTCCTCCTAGGGATGGCCTGCATCCAAAGATTGACAAACAACAAATGAAAAGAATGTTATTCCATATACAAATTAGGGTTAGATTTTATAACATAAACCAATAAAATCATTCAGTACACCATCATTTGGGACAGGAAAAGTAATTCTTTTATTAATAACTCAATGATTATACCTTTACAATCAAAGTCGACGACTGCTCCATGAACCTGGTCAGGGCTCCTCTTCACCAAGCTCCAAGTGCACCTTTGTATGGATTCTCCTCTCAACCTCCTGATCTCTTCTTGGGAAGTGAATGGGTTATGATGGGGGAAGAAAGGTTAAATGGGAAATGCAGGGACAATTCTCACAAAAGGGTTGCAACAACTTGGGCAAAAAGGGGATGTGAAACGGGTAGAGTTTCATTGTTTTTATGTCTAGATGTAAAATGAGACCCCAACACCTCCTTTTGTATGGGAAAAGGATGGTTATTTGGTTGAGTGACGGGCTATAGGCAGTGGATTAGTTGGGAAACTACCCAATAGCCTGTAATCTCAATGAATTCCTTGCAACGTTTTATTTTTTGCAACTTTTGCAAGTATAGGTGGGCTGTAGTGGTGCAGCATGTGTATGCATACGAGCTGTAGTGGTGCAGAAATCATATGTACGCAGGAAGTAGTGGTGCAGGGTGTGTACATCTTCAAAAAATTGCTTTTTTAGAAGAGAAACTCAGCAGTGCTTTGGCAAAAAATGCAAGAGGGCCAAAGGCAAGGTATGCATGTGTAGAGAAATTTAAGTTTATAATAGTACTTCTTCCACAAAACATTTTCCCCCCATTCCTCTCTTCTCGTGATCAATATCCAAACTAATTTTCCTCCCAAATCTAGGTTAAGAAGTGCAATATCTTTTCCCCGAGGTGTAGGGTAGTTGGTGATGGAGTGTGTTGTTCGGGCACTTCGTGATGTTAAGTCACCAGTTTGAAACCTGGGAGGACAAAAAATCTAGCCATGTTAAGGGTTGGTGTGGCTCAGGCCGCGTGTGATCCCTGGGTGATTTTGACATCTTAGATGCCCTTGAGTCACAGTTTCTCATCCATAGGCTAGTCCCGCAGGTCACGGACAAACTAGCAAACAAAGAAAAAAGTGCAATATCTCTAATTCCTATGTCTCCTCTTTCTTAGGGGATCTTACCACTATCTAACTTATGAGATGGAATTTTTTAGCATTATTTTTCCCTCCTTTCCACAATAATTTTCTTAGTTTTTGTGATATTTTTTGCATTATCCCAATCGGTGCTAGCATAGTTGAGCATTGGAAAATTGGAAGGGAAGAGAGGATACATTTTATTAGGATGATACAGCTAGCTGTATTTAACCATTATTAACCCCATTGTTGAAATTTTCTTTTGATTTTATCCAAGGTACTCTTCCATGACTGAGATGAAGGGTTATTGAGAGAGAGTGACATACCTAGATACTTGAAAGAGGACCACTTCTCTTGAAAAGGATTGTAGGATTATAAAAATACAATGAAGGCACTGATAGCTTACATTCCAAAAATTTGCCTTTTTCCCACTCGAAGGACATTAAAGAATCTAGAATTGTCTTAAATTGAGATGAAATAATGGTGGAAGCCTCTCCTATTAGAATGGTGTCATCGAAAAACCACGAGTGATTGATTCTCTTCACTCCTCTTAAAATTTTAATTCCCAAAAGATTGCTAATACATCTTTCATGCTCCAATTTACTACTCAGATATTTTTCCACCAATATGTAGAGTAAGGGGGAAAGGGGGAATACTTGTGTTAGCTCTCTACTAATTTGTAAAAAATGGATAGATATGTCATTAACCAATGTAGATATCCATGGCGTGCTTATGCATGTTTAAATCCATCTAATAATAGAATCGTTAAAACCAAATTTGTGCATAACATTAAAGAGAAATGAGTGTCTTACTCTGTCAAAGGCATTTTCCATGTCTATCTAGATAATAATTCTTTTTTCCTTGTTGAACCTGCTTAAATGAATAGTATCTTGAATCATAACAATGTATTTGAACCCAAATTTTTGGGTTTAGTTTTGCGCGTGTGCACAAACAAATTTGTGCATGCTCATTCCATAGTTTTACATGTGCCTGAGTAAATGTGCAAGGAATGACATAGAGTGTGCATCGAACTAAGTTTTTTCAGTTGTGTGCAAAGATTAAAGACTAAAAAGTACATGTCAGTATGAGTTTTTTCATTTGCACCAAAAACAAGAAGATTCCCATCAGAATCAAGAAAGGAATCATTGGGAAATCTCCTTGAATGATTACTACAAGCAGCATACAAAGATGTGGGACGTCCAAAGAACGAGTTGGTCAGGAAGTTAAGATTTCCCTTGATGTAGGACGTCTACATGGAGCATTGGTAGGCACCAAAAGCGTGCAAGATAGATTTATCAAATAAACAAGTGGAGCAGGTAGAAAGAGACAGCACTCTTGAACAGAGAAAGATATAAAAGGAAGCTCTAACATCATAAATAGAGCTAGTTAGCTCAGTAAGATTAGCGAAATAACTGGTGAGACTAGTTGGACATTGAGAATAAGAGTTTCATTGAGTCTTCATTATTGATCTCACTTTGCTCCTCATGTAATTTTGTAATTCTTTGAATACAATTATGTGTCTATTATATGTCTGAGTTTTGAGCAAGGGTGCATGGCGCAGCATGTTGTAATTATGAGGTTTTATATAGAAAATATATGAAGTCCTATGGCTGTCATATGTATCTTTATTGGGAAATGTATATCTCTCATGTGATGGAAGGCGTCTATTAATAAAGAGATGAAAATTCGGATCCATTATATGTATGTTATGTATGAGTTGAATATGTGTGTGTATTTTTTTAATTCTTAGTCCTAATAGTTTATCATACATGAGTTGCATGGATACCAATCCTAGTTATTTTCTATGTGTTTAGTCTTCATCCTTGTCACGAGACCTTATGGTCTCTCTGATCCTATTTTCATCTTGGTTGAGACCTTCCTCGGCCTTGGTCGAGGATTGATATGTTGTTGCTTTGGGGGTTTTTTTGGACAACTTTGGATGAACCATGGGTCTAAAAATCCCCAGCATTAAGAAGGATGGGACACACATAATTGTGGATCAAAAACACCAAACAAATGGTTATTTTGACAGGACTTGAAGTCTTGTCAAGATAGATGAAGGAAAAAAATGAGTTGACATCCTTCTAAGGAGGAGATTCAAGGATGGATATAAGAAGCAAAAGAAGATGAGTTTTCCCTATGAGAGACTCAAGGATTGATATTTTCTTCATGGAATTTCCTTGTGTTTTTCATGAATGGCTAAAGAGGCAATCTTCTACCAATTCTTCATTTTGTTCATTGGATCCAGTGGTTCGAGATCAATCCAATCTTGAAGAACTAAAAATGTTGGACAATAAGTGGACTCGAGCTATTGATTTTGTTGGAACATTTAGTAGTACTGAGAGGTGGGGAGTGAATTGGTATTGTATACTTTTTATAATATTTAACGCCTTAATAACACATCATTAATACATAGAATTATAACAATCACATAAATCCATGTACAATACACAGATATTTTACGTGGAAACCCAAACGGGAGGAAACCACAATAGATGTTCTTTTATAATTCATTCATTACAATATCATGCTATGACATGAGAGGGACACCCATCCCTGATGCAAGCTTCAACTTACACAATCTATAGATTTCAATCTATCTATAGTAAACACTCACTTACTAATTTGGTGAAGGCTTCAACCCTCACTGCAATCTCCAACTTGCAAAACATAATTCAACCTATTGAGTCCATCTCCAACTAAGTGGTTTGGTGAAGACTCCAACCTTCACAAGAAAACTCCAACTTGCAGAAAGGATCCAAAATGTCATTAGGATAAGGAAACCAATCCTCTTGAGCACCAACTTGTAGAGTGAGGAAATCATCGCTCTCCCCTGCATCACCATGCCTCCCTCTATTCAGTTTTCTCTAAAAACTCCTTCCGCAACTAAACCTTTCATAATACTTTTCTCTTCAATTCAAAATAAATCTGATATATCTTCAATTCAGTTCCTTTGAACAGTTTACATAACCTTTTTCTTATTTCCTCATGTGCACCCCCCACAAATTCAATCAGTGCACATCCCAATTTATATTATGGTTTCCTGAGTTTAACTAACTATATGTGGATGCATAACAGTTATATTATGGAAAAATATTGACCAGATCAAATTCCAATTATTTATATGTGGACACACTTCTATCAAAATTAAGTATGTGGATGCATAACAGTTATATTTTGGACATATATTGACCACATCAAAGTCTATTTAGTTATATGTGACATACTTCTGTCTAAATTAAGAATATTTCTTATTCAGTTATGGCTAGAAATTCTTTGACTAGATCAAATGGACCAAATCTTGCATCTCATCAAAATTGATGCAGTCATTTACATTCTAGTTTACAGAGCGCCCAATGCGTAGATAGAATAGGAGTGAAAAAATCAAGTTACAAGTCTTCAAATTGTCACACTTTCCCTACAGTTTTCTTACCCAATCACCCCACTGGACTTTGAGCGTGCCCTGGTGACTCGCTTACTTGATTGTTGAACTTCCACTTGCTTCATCACAATCCACTACATTTTTCATCACACTAGCTCAAGGCACGATGAATATTTTCTTATGTACCATTGACAAGCGACTGACTTTGTTTCGTCACACTCCTATTGAAGTTATATGTTATCACCAAGACATTCTTCCTTGACCGATCATCTATGAAATTAATTCCTATATGTTGATATTCTTTTGTGCCATTGATCCTTTCATCCTTTGATCCTTTTGTGCATTGTTGTTTTTATCCTTTCACGACTTACTATGTATGTGCATCATACTTTGTGACATACCTTCTATGCCATTAATCATTTCCTATGTGGTTGACTCTTTCATCCTTTGATCCTTTTTCACACTTTTGTTTTCATATTTTCATGAATTCCTCTATTTGTGCATCATGCTTTTTGTTATTGTGTGCATTTGTCATACTTTATGTTATTGTGTGCACTTTTCATACTTTCTATTATTGCACACACTTTTGTTTTCATCCTTTTCTGTTATTGCGCTATAACTGACCATGTCCATGACCACTCGGACATCAATGAAAACATATGTGCAACAAAATCCCCCTTTTTAATTGATGTCAACCAAAAGAGAATAACTGCCAAGTCAATGGCCTTGATGCTAAGATGTTCCCCCTTTCAATGGGTGCAAAAAACTCCTCCTTTCAATAAGTATCAACATCCGGGTTTTTTTTTTTTTATGATTGTTACTCGCCCCCTTTGACAACAATGACAAAGAGAGACTCTGTATATTCTACCCCTGGGAAGAAGGTCCTCTTGAATTCAACGCTAAATCATTCTCATGGACTCTTTATGCACAAAAAATCAACCTCAAATAACTAACTTCAAATGTGCATGTCTTCCACAAAAGAAAAATTATTTTCATGAGTAATGTAAATATTAACAACAAAATCACTTGAACTTGATACAACATCAAATGGGGCACCTGTAGATGTAGTGAATGATTTTCTTTACTAAATAAATGAATACTATATCACACCCAACCTCTGTCTAAGATATTCAAAGGTTTCTCTTGGTAATGTCTTAGTAAAAATATCTACAATTTGATCTTTGGAAGGAACATGCTCTTTCTTCATTCTCCCCCCCTATGTGTCACTCCATTGCACACACTTCTATCTAACTGATGTTTTATTGCATTCTCTACCCCTTTGACAACAATGACAATGGGGTTCCTTTGATATACTGATAAGGAAATATTCCCTTATTGTTTTTTCTAAACTTCTAGAATGTTCCTTCAATGGTCATAGGATCCTATAACCTATCCGAAAATTCCCCCCCTATCAAATATGTTGTTTCCCTTATAGTTTTTACATTGTTGGTGTTGCTAAAAACCTTTTTGGAAAGATTTTGAATACACTCTATTTTCATTGACTCCTCCTTCTATTGTACTAACTCCCCTTGAGATAGGGCTTCTCAGTATTGATCTTCAAATATTTTCACTTTCTTGCTACAACAATTGTCAACACTTTTTTTCTTGTTCTGGAGCTCCTATGATGAATATTATGCAAATTATAAGAATAAGGACATGTCCCTCATTCCTAGACCAATTTGACAATTTATCTACTCAACTTGTGTGACTCCTTTTCACATTCCTTTTGGTACTCTTTGTTCTTCATCTTGGGCCACTTTGTCATCCTTGGGTGCAAAATCCTCAACACTTATGTCTCAAACATTTTTCCAAATTAGTCTCTAAATTGTCCACAAAACCATACACAAATATGTAAAGAAAACACCTTGAAATATGTGCTTAGAATCATCTTCAACTCAACAAACAAACTCCTTTAATGACAGTCTTCTATAAAATTTGATCATTGGATTTAAGTGAATCTTAAATTATAATTCAATAATCCTTTTAATGTTTTCCTAACAGCAACTCCGAAGCATTCCTAATCATTGTCAACTTAGGTCTCTAATTATCCATAAAGGTAGTCCCCCAATAGTCTAAAAATGTTCATATATCTTCCCTTAAACAGTTCTAAATGTGTTCCTCAAGATATGACATTTCATCTCTCATCTTCCAACCTCATGCCTCATTTTGTTCATGATCATATTTACACCATACAATTATCCTTGAGCACATCTTTCATTGCTCGGGATTGTCTCGAGTGATAAATGTAAGAAGTCTAAAATAGACATGCTAAAAAGAAGCCTTCTTCTTCTATTGAATGCACAAAACCATTAGGTCCTTCTCTATCTTTTTTTTTCTCTTTTATTCTCCATACCATATTCGATCTTTGGTTGTAAGATCTGAACTTGTTAAGTTATACAAGATCCTCATCCTTTTTTTTCTCCTTCCAAGTTTTTGCATTCCCCTGTCTAGGTAAGCATATGCAATTTCGAGCTATGTGTCCATAAGTAAGACATGTATAACACTCAACATTTTGAATATTCCTCCTTCTCATGTATTCACCTTTTCCATATAACCTACAATTCACTACCATGTGACCAAAATTATTAGAAGAATAACAAACACGAAGAAATATACTTTGATACTTGGGTATTGTTGGTATTCTTAGAGGGGTACTCCTTCTTGGTCCTTTATGATCACAATTCCTTTATTTGTTGCCTCTATGACTTCTAGGTTTCTTTTCAGTTTTTGTTCCTGGGAGTCTAGAACTTTCTCCTTCAACTTCTTGAGTGATGCCAAAACCGATACCTAACTTGTCAAATAGTGATCTTTGTTGGCCAAGGATATCATGTAGGACTTCACTTCTCTTCCTAAATCTCTCATGTGTCCTTTACTTTATTTTCATCCTCTCCACTTCTTATTTTAGATCAGAAACTCCAATCTCTAACCTTTCAATCTTTTCTTCCTTTTCCCTTAGTAGTGTATTTTGATCATTACTACTATCTACCATCTGCCTTTTTAAATTTTGAACTTCCTCTTGGGTCTTTTGCAGTTTCCCTTTCAGTGACTGATTTTCTTTTGAAATCTCTTCTTCATGTTTAGTAGTCTTGGTTGTCTTCTACAAATCATCCTTTAAGGACATGATTTCAACCTCTTGAGCATCACAAATCTTTGTTTTTTCCTCTAGTTGGTTCATCGGGATTTGTTCCACTTTCAATGCTACTTATAATTGTACTTTAGGAATAGCATCATATTATTCCTTTGCTTCTTCATACTTTAGTGGTTGATGCCTAAGTTGCTCATTTTTTCTTCTCTCTTTTCTTAACTTAGCAAGAGCGAAATGAGTTCTTCTTCCTAGACAATTTCATCAACTTCTTCATCTTCATATACTTCCAAGCTACCTTCATATTATGAGTCAATACTACTTGTCCCTTTTGAGATTTCTTCACCTTTGAATGAGTCTCCTTTTTCCTTCACTAGAATGGCAGGTGCTTCCACTATGGGGGTTTCTTTTGAGTAGAAACTTTCAAGGTTGTCCCAAAGATTTTTGGCTGAAATTTGTTTCTCTACTTTGGCCTTCACAACATTAGACAAACTGTCTAAAATTGCATTCTTTACTATTGCATGGAATCTATATCTTCTCTTTGTAGTTTCCCCTTTTGGTCAGCCTTTAGGAGGGGTGTATCCACTCTTGAGTAAATTATAGAAACCAGTCTCAAGAGCTTGCAAGTATGCCTACATATTTACACTCCATGAGAATAGTCTGATCCATCAAACCAGGGAGCTCTTTTTGGAGAGAAGTCTTCTCTTCCCATGTTTATTGCATGGATCTTCCTTCAAGTGGTTAAACTATGTTTGAAGGAACCTGGATTTGATACCAATTGTTGGAACCTTTAGCAGTACTTAGAGGGGGAGTGAATCAATATTGTATACTTTTTATAATCTTTGACACTTTAAGCATGCATCATTAATACATAACATTATAACAATCACATAATTCCATGTACAATACACAAAGAGTTTACGTGGAAACCAAAACACGAGAAAACCACAAAATATGTTCTTTTATAATTCATTCATTATAATATCAGGCCACGACGTGAGAGGGACACCCATCCCTGACGCAAGCTCCAACTTATAAAATCTAGATATTTCAATATGTCTATAGTAAGCAATGACTTACTAATTTGGTGAAGGATCCAACCCTCACTACAAGCTCCAACTTGGAAAATAGGCTTCAACCTATTGCAGCCAACTCCAACTGACTGGTTTGGTGAAGCTTCCAACCTTCACAAACAAGCTCTAGCTTGCATACAGGCTCCAACATGTCACTGGGATAAGGACACCAATCCTCTTGAGCACCAACTTGTATAGTGAGAACACCATCCCTCTCCCCTGCACCACCTTGCCTCCTTGTATTGAGTTTTCTCTAAAAATTCCTTACACAACTAAACCTTTCATAAAACTTTCTTTTCAATTCAAAAGAGATCTAATATATATTCAGTTCAGTTCCTTTGAAAAATTTACAAAACCTTTTTATTATTTTCTCATGCGCACCCCCCACAAATTTGATCAACACACTTCTTGAATTATAATAAATTTTCTTGAGTTCAACTAATTTTATGTGGACAAATAACAATTATATTTTGGACAACTATTGACCAAATCAAATTCCAGTTAGTTATATGTGGACACACTTCTATCTAAATTAAGTATGTGTATGCATAACAGTTATATTTTGGACATATATTGACCACATCAAAGTCCAGTTAGTTATATGTGGACATACTTTTGTCTAAATTGAGAATGTTTCTTGTTTAGTTAAAGTTGAAAATTATTTGACTAGATCAAATGGACCAAATCTTGCATCTCATCAAAATTGACACAACCATTTACATTCTGGTTTACAGAGTGCCCAATGTGAAAATAGAATAAAAGCACAAAATTCAAGTCACAAGTTTTCAATTTGTCGCACTTTCCCTATATTGCACTCGCCCATTCACCCCACCATATTATGAGTGTGCCATGATGACTCGCTTACATGATTGTTGAACTTCCACTTGTTTCATCGTAGTCCACTATGTCATTCATCACGTTAGCTCAAGCCACTATGCATATTTTCCTCTGCGTCATTGACAAGTGACCAACTTCGTTTCTTCACATTGCACTACACTATTTGTTGCACTAGCTCAAGGTACCCTGCATAATTTCCTCTACACCATTCACAAGCAATTGGTTTCATTTTGTCACACTCCACTACGTCATTCGTCATACTAGCTCAAGGAACCCTTTAAATTTTCTTATGCACCATTGGCAAGCAACCAACTTATTTTTTTCACACTCCACTACACCGTTCGTCGCACTAGCTCAAGAAACCCTGTAGTATTTGCACATCCATCATCGCATTGCAGCACAAGAATCTGTCACTCCACTTCATAGTCGTGGATAGGGAATTCTATCTCAATCTACTTCATTGCATTTTTATCCATTGTACTTCACTTTTGAACTGCATCAGAGATCATCCCCCTGTTGATCTTCCTACAGTTATTTGTTATCGTCAATAATTTCTTCACCGATCGATCGTATCTGCAATCAAGTACTATCAATTGATCTTATTCTACGTCATTGATCCTTTCGTCCTTCGATCCTTTTGCGCATTATTTTTTTCATCCTTTCATGACTTACTCCATTTATGAGTCATACTTTGTTCCATACCTTATGCGCCATTAATCCTTTTATGTGCAGCTAATCCTTTCGTCCTTCAATCCTTCTATGCACTTTTGTTTTCATCTTTTCATCACTTCCTTTGTTTTTGTGTCACACTTTTTGTTATAGCATGCACTTGTCATACTTTCTCTTATTGTGCGCAATTGTCATACTTTTTTTTATTGTGCGCACTTGAGTTTCTATCCTTGTCTATTATTGCACTATAACTAACCATGTCTATGACCACTTTGGCATCAATGAAAACATATGTGCAATATATTTTTGGTTTTCTCGAGCAAAAGAAGGCTACATTATTGAATTCGTCATGGAATACATTGATTCTTTTAGCAAGGTGGAAAGAAAGTTTGCAAAAGGACCGAGAAGGTCGATGTTGGAAGAAATTATGCTTTGGATAAAAATGTTGTTCGTGGAGAATGGGTTGATGCGCATGGATATTGATTGAATGGTTGAGTAAACTCCCTGAGGGCTCACGGGTGGGAGGGTTCAACAAAGATGGGGAAATTCAGAAAAGAGAGAGAATGGGTCTGATGAGAAGAATCCAAATATTTTCAAGATGGGGTGAGGTATGGAATGGACCCAAAAGAGAAAAGGAGAAAAAGAGTTTACAGGAAAGCAAGAAGAGTTGAAGTAAGACAAAGAAAAGAAGAGAAAGGTAGAAAAGAATAAGTTAAGGTCGTGTGACGAAGGGTCGAGTCTAAGGTTAAGAGAAAAAAAAAACATATTGAGTGGTAGTTCAAATGTGTATGATGTGTCAGCGTGGATCATTGATGAGGATATGTCTGCAAAGAGGTGCGGCATAAAGGAGATGGTGTCTAGTAGGGATACCGGTAGTGATACTAGTATAGACCTAGGTGATGAAGTCTGCACCCCTTGGTTGTTGTGAAGTGTTGCAACCTTAAAAGAAGATGTAGTTCAGAGTAGTGGTGCGTTGATAAGAAGAGAGAATGGTGTGTAGAGTAGTAGTGTTCTATTTGGAGAGAGTGATTTTGAGCAAGGTGGCAGTGCACATATCGAACCAAGAGATGAAGTGCGTATTTGTTGTCCGCAGATCATCCCGGAAGAAGGAGTGCCCATTTGTGGTGCATAGTCGAGACATGAAGGTAGAGCACAAAGTGTTGGTGCGCAATAAGAAAATAAATATGGAGGCTCCCCTAGTGGTGGAAGAGATGAATTGATAGTAGCATATGATCTTGTGTAGATGCATGTATAAAACTCATTGGGTCACCTCACAAGAAGTTTTTGAAGAATACGGACTTACCCCCCTTTAATACCATCCCCCTTACACATTTTTAACCAAGAAGAAAACACAACAAATAGTGGCACAATTGGAGTAAAGGAAAGAGAAAAAGAAGAGAGAAGTTACGAGAAGAATGAAGAAGAAGGTAAAGTCAACAATACTTTACCCCAAGCAATAGTGGTGTGGAAAGTTCCAACCCCTAATAGTCAGAGAAGAGGAACTAGTTCAAGTTCAAAGATGGTGAATCAACACAGTACAGTGAGGTTTCCCGTGTTCCATGGAATGGGTAAGGATGATGCAGAGAAACATTGGTTTACATGTGAGGCAATATGGTCTATAAAGAGAATTAAAAATGAAGTAACTAAAATCATGCAACTATAGACCAAATTTAGGGATAGATCCATGATGTGGTATATGAAATACAAGGCTATTGCACCAGCAAGATAGGAAAGGTCCATGTCTAAGATTAAGAAGGATCTACTTAGGGATTTTCAGAATCCTAAGTTAGAATCTCAATGCATTAAAAAATTCAAGGAGATCAAACAAAAAGAAGGAGAAATCATTTGAGACTATGACCAACAGTTTAAAATCTTGTTGGATAGGTTGATGTTCCAAATCTAGGACTTGCAACATAGAGAATGGTTCATTGTGGGGTTACTCCCCCATATTCAAGTCTCGTTGACCCAGCGAAAGGTTGTATATTTTAACCTTGTACAATATTTACTGCAAACAGATTTTCAGTAAAAGAATAGAAAATACAATGGCAAATACAAACATTACATAGAGATTTTCCCCCTCAAAACCCAAACCAGGAAAACCAGCATATTCTATATTCATTCATAGTGATACATTGTTTACAATACAATATACATATAGGAGACATCGGCATCCAAAACCCTAACCCAATGACCCAAATTAGTCAACAACCCTAATTCCTTAACCGGAAATAGAAAACCATCGGCAAAAAACCATGTGCCGAAAAACCACCCAACAATGGACATGAAAATCGAGGCAACATGAAAAACGAGGCAAACATGTGACATGTTTTCCAAGGAAAAAACAATTATCAGTGGCGTTGACCCTGCACCCCCCCTCAAACTGCCCTGCACACTTGGCACAACATAGACACTACTACTCGTGTAAAGAATATAACACATACCCAACATTCTCCCACTTGTTGTTTTCTTTTCATACAGGGGGTTACAGGGTTACATAGTCAACAATCCAGGGCAAAAATTCCCATGGATGCTCTACACCAAGAGAACTTCTCAGTGCTCATAGATTTTGTTAATGAATTTTCAACATTCTTCAAAGTGTCCACCTTCATCAACAACACTTTCTTTTCTTCAACCATATCTCTCACAAAGTGATATTGATTGTCAATATACTTTGTATTTGAATGATAAGTCGAGTTCTTCAACGGAAAAAATTCACTCTGACTATCACAACCTATCCTTACATCTTGTTGTACCAACCCAATACTTGAACACAATAATTGTAACCATAATGCTTCCTTACTTTCATGAGTGGTTTCCATGTATTCAACTTTTGTAGTTGAAAGTGCCACTACAACCTTTCTTTTTCTCACCCAACTTATTACTCCTCCAAATAGGTTAAACACATACCCACTTGTAGATCTCATATGATCTAGATCTCCAACACAGTCTGCATCCACAAAGCCATGTATATCCAACACTTTGTCCAATCCCAGTCTTCCTTGGTATCACAATCCATATCTAGTAGTGCCACACAAATACATGAAAACCCTTTTTACTGCTATCCAATGCTCGTTTCCTGGTTTTGACACATACCTGCTCAAAACTCCCACTACATGTGCAATGTCTGGTCTAGTACAGACCATTTCCTACATCAAACTTCCAATTGCACACGCATATGGAACACAAGACATGTCCTCTTCCTCTTCGTATGTCTTGGGACACTGATCTGCAGATAACTTTACACCAACAGGAATAGGAACCTTGATCGGTTTACATTCCTGCATTTTGACCTCTACGATATTGTCTCAACATATTTTCTCTGATTTAACCAGAGTTTCCTCTTTTTCCGATCTCTTTTAATTTCAATGCCCAAAATGAAATTTGAAGCACCGAGATCCTTTATGTCAAATTTAGAGAAAAACTGAGTTTTCACATCTTGGATAATCTCCTTGTTGTTTCCTATCAATAACATGACATCCACATACGAGACCAAATAAATTAAATGATCACCAATTAATTTAAAATACACACAGTGATCCTCTTTTCTTCTTGTGAAACCAAGTCCCAACATATAAGTATCAAATTTTTGATACCACATCCTTCATGATTGTTTTAAGCCATACATGGACTTTTTTAGCTTGCATACTAGCTCCTTCTTTCCCTTCAAAACAAAACCTTATGGTTTCTTTCATATAGTTTTCTTCTTCCAAGTTCCGATGTAGGAATGTTGTCTTCACATCCATCTGTTCTACTTCAAACTCAAATGCAGCAGCAACAGATAAAAAAAATATTATAGAAGTTAACTGGAAATGGGAGAAAGAATATCACTAAAATCAATTCCCTCAACCTAGGAATAACCCTTTCCTACTAACCGAGCTTTATATTTCTCCACTTTTCCTTCTGCATTCATCTTCTTTTTAAATACCCATTTGTTGCCAATGTTATTTCTTCCAGTTGGCAACTCCACTAGATCCCAAGACACATTCTTATCCAAGGATGCCATTTCTTTGTCCATGGCATTTTTCTAGAGATTTTCATCCTCTTAATCCACTGCCTCCCTGACAATTCTAGGATCATCAACACTAATATACAAAGAAAAATTTGAACGAAAATCAGATGGACTATACCTTTCTGGTAACCTTCTCTCTCGAACTAATCTCCTGAATACTAGAGTATGAGGATATTCTTCTTCTAATTCATGTTCTTCTATAGAGTTTGATTCATCATCCTTTAAATCAAACTCTATTTTCTTTGGTTCTTCCTTACTTGGTAGGACTTCTTGTTTAACAACATCCTTCATTTCTCTAAATACCACATCTCGGATATACACTACCTTCTTAGTTTCTAGGTTCCAAATCTGATAACCTTTGAGACCATCTTTATATGAAATAAGGATACACTTTTCATCCTTCTTATCTAGCTTACTCATGTATTCCTTTGGAACATGAACATATGCATCATAGCCAAATACCTTGAGATGTGTGAGAGAAGGTTTCTTACCAGTCCATACCTCTTGTGGAGTCTTGTCATCCAATGTTGATGAGGGTGATATGTTAACCACGTAACATGCAGTACCCACTGCCTCTGCCCAGAATTCTTTCCCTAACCCGGCACCACTGAGCATGCACCTTGATTTTTCCATCAACATCTTGTTCATCCTTTCTGTACCTCCATTGTGCTAAGGTGTATATGGAGTAGTCTTATTCCTTGCTATACTACACTTCTTACCGAATTCTTAAAATTCATTCCCGCAGAACTCTCCGCCATTATTTTTCCTCGACACCTTAATTATTTTCTTTGTTTGATTCTCAACAAGAGCCTTAAACTCTTTAAACGTATCAAAGACTTCATATTTCTTCCTGAGTAAATATATCCAATTATTCCTCGAGAATTCATGTTAAGCCCTAATATTGGCTCATTACCCCTTAATTGGGGCATATTACATTAGTAATGTTATTTTATTTATGTTGGCTTTATTCCATTAGTTGTAATTATACCTCCTAGTCTCCTATATATACCAAGGAGACATTTTCATCTGGAATCATCTTGTACTTGAACATTTATAAGGGGTAAAAGGAGGTTGCCTCTCGAAGAGGATTATTATCTTAAATTATCTATTTTTCAAGGCGTTGAGTACTTATTCTAAGGTTTTTCTATGCTATATTGATATTTGGTTCTTAACATATGGTATCAGAGGTCAAGGTCTTGGGGTTTCGCTGTTACATCTGAGATAGCTTGGAATTTTCTCTATAACTTTTTTTCTACAATGTTTCAGAAGGAACAGCTTGGAGGATATTTAGTAGACGGATCAAGGTACGTTGGGTTAAAATTTCATCCTTGAGGCCTTATACTTTCGGAGATACAGCCTATGCAAGATAGGGTTTTGGAATCATCCTAAACTGGACCATTGCCAAATTTTCGCTATACAATTTTTTTTGTAATGTTTCAGACCCTGAACTCTGGAGGTTATTCACAGAAATTAGTAAGGTATCCATGGTAAAAATTTTAGCTTTTGGGTCATCTTACCCTGTGGAAGATAGGGTATCTGACTAGTCCTATTGACTAGTCTCAAGAAGGTGTTCCGGGTAAAACAATAATAAATTCTTCCTAGAGTATCCAAATTGAGTGAGCTGGTTTCATTGGATAGTGGACAGTTTGTAGTACTTCTAGTATGAGTTTCATAATTTTATATCAATTATTTTGTGTGGGGCACACTATACAAGTGAGATCTCCTAGAAAGACCAAAAATCAGCAAGTTGTGGGGAAGTTACCGTAAATTCCACTTGGCACATCCAATTTTGATCAGACCTGTGGAATTGCAGAGACGAAATATCAAAGAACTACATAAAAGAAAGTTTCATACCCAGAAGGGATGAAACTTGGGAGATACAATAGAAGAAAGATTGTCTAGCAGAACCACCTCAAAATCAAGGTTCAAAAGTGATACTTGGCCAACATGCCACCCAAAAAGGGAACTTCTACACCAAATAATCCTCTAGACAATCCTAATTGGACTCTTGATAAAGGTGAAGAAATGCGTAGGGACATAAATGATTTACAAAAGAAGATAGTAACAAAATATGAACTACAAGAGATGGAAGCTAAGTTGGAGGCAAAGATGGATGGTTTAAAAGAGGAGATCATGGAAGTATTGAAAAATTTTGTAACAGAGGCAACACAAAAAGTGAGGCAAACACATGACATGTTTCCCGAGGGAAAAAAATTCTCGGGGCACTTCCCACAAACCCCTGTGTACCCGACGCAACATAGACACTACTACTCGTGCAAAGAATATAACACATACCCAAAAAAGGTGACGACTCAGATAGAGGCAGTCAAAATCGTGATGTGCTTGGAAGCTATCCCTAGAGGCATAGAGACATTAGTCAGGTTGGTGCAGGTTCAGTTGCAATTGGCCAAATTAATGATACAACTACAAGATATGGAAAATACTAAAGTCGTGCATGAGCACGTATGGTATACTACATGTCACTTTGAGGGGCATCGCCGAGATGAGTGTCCAGTCCTTCCAAATTATGTGGCGACATGTGCACCGAGTCCATCTCCATATGGATAGTCAAAATGGTGTGAGATATGTAAAAAGTGGGGCCATGTGCCACCCCACTTTCCCACATTACATAAATACTAGATGATGACTCACACTCCATTATGCGAGTTCTGTAAATCCGTTGGCCATGATGTTAATAGCTTTCACTCCCTCCAATTAATGCAAGATATCACCTGCGATGCATTCCAGGTACAAGAGGAGAAGAAAGGTGGTGAGCGCAGTTGTGCAGATAGAGGTGGGTACCAAGGAGGACCCCGAGGTGGATATGGGCACAGTTGCAGCCACAGATATGGAGGAGGAGGTGGTAGACCCCCCACATGTTTTAATTGTTGTGATATTGGTCATGTCACAATATTTTGCACCAAATCGCACGTGCTTTGTGCATATTGTTATAGTCATGAACATGTAGCTAAGGATTTCCCCAAATTACTAAATAAGTGAGAGGAAAATAAGACCAATTGTAACATGGTGCATTTCGAGTCAAACAAAAACAATAAGAAGAGAAAGGAGGTTGACGTCTGGGTAGTAACTTGCAAAGGGGTGAAGACAAAGGTGGACTTCAAGCATGGTGAAGGCTCGGGTCAAAATCTAGATAGAAAGGTCAAGAAGGCACCTCATCCCCCTACAAAGTTTGATGTTTTTCACCAAACATTGTTTCTGCACAATGCACATAGAGCACTCGAAGAGAAATGAGTGTGTGAGGAGCTACAACGTGTGACTTAAAGGTATCTTAAAGAGGAATCGATCTAGGAGGAAGTACATAGGGTGATACAAAGGTCACTACAAGAATCTAGGATTTGAAAAGACTTGTAGCAGGCGATGTAAAGGTCGCTAGACGAAGCTCACACACATGAGGAATTACAGCGTGTGATGCAAAGATCTTTATAGGAGGCTCGCGTGCATGGAAAAATACAATATGTGACCCAAATATCGATAGAGGAAGAATGCAAACATAATACGTTGTGACACACTGAGAAAAAACCATATGAATAATAGCACCAAAAGGAGTTACAATGCACAATGCATGGAAAATCATTGTGCAACCTAGGTCACATAGCAGAGACCGAAGATCAAGTCAATACCTTCTTACACAATTGTTTGTGATTGTTTAAATATCTAGAAGCTGCAAGTAAGTTGACATGGATGTTAGTTACTTACATGAAAGAACAAGGAGAGGAGACCACCATATCTGATCCACTACTAGAAAGGGAGTTATGCTAGGTTAGCAAGCAAAAGTGCACTAGCCAAGAATTTAATATGACAATATATCTTGGTGGGTACAACATGGATGAAGTCATGTTGGATTTGGGAACTGACGTGAACATTTTTCCCAAGAAATCTTGGGAAGTGATGGGTAATCCTAAGTTTGTTTGGTCACCCATCCAGCTCTGATTGGCCAATCAATACAAGATCTACCCCATATTTCAGTTGGAGCAAGTGGAAGTGAACATCAAAGGATTGAAAAAAAAGGCCAACTTTGAAGCCATCGAGATCATAGATGAGTCTAATTTATATCATGCATTACTAGGGATCGACTAGGCCTTTGACAATAATGCAATGTTAAATTTGAAGAAGAGGTAGATGTCCTTTGAAACTGACACATTGCATGTGGTTTTTCCACTAGATCTATATGAGGGGGATCGATACAATGAGCCAGTGGATGAGAATGCGTGGAGCTTAGTCATTGAAAATATTTACAAAATCATGGGGAACGGGGAGGATTACATCAACCCCACCGCAAATGGTGAATAAATATGAAAGAGTGTCAAGTCTTATGACATGGATTTTGAAGATGCCATGGATAGGTGGCAGAGTAAGATATACGAAATATCAATAAGGAGGTGCATGCCTATCTCTAATGAAGAGAGCATGGAATACTTTGGCTCCTATATGTATAATGGGTCAGAGTCAGTGGACACATTGAATGTGTGGATATAGTGCATTATCGAACATCAAAGGGATCTTGCACTAGACACAATGCTTCTAGGAATTCTCACGCATTGGTGGGATGCACATTGAAATCCACAGAGGGAATGGGTAGTTGTTGACACATCCATATGGGAAATATTCAGACCCAACATGGACATGCAGTGATATATGTGTGTTTTGTGAAAGGTGGTGGGTAGCCAAAAATCTGCATTAGATATACCATAGATACATCTCGAGGCCACACAAGAGGATTCAAAGGATGACCACATTCCCGAAACCAAGAATCCCCATTACACCACAAAAGGAATTGAATGTGAAAGGGATGGATTTTTCTACAACCTCCCTACTAAATGAAGAATCTTTAGCTCATCCTAGCACCACTAGCTCCATTGAGAAAACAGATGAAATCTACCGGAAATGCCTAACTAGTGATACTCAGGGGACAGATCATATAGGATGGACACACGTGAAGCAGTATTGCAACCTAACTGGGGCCATGGATGATTTTAGGGGCTAAATTTCTCTTATGGGCTAATTTTCCATGGTTTTTTCAAAAACGAGATTCACTATTTTAAAAATGATTCACCCAAATTCTATAGGATAAAATTATTTTACCTTAAAAATTGCCAAAATTTTATAAAAACAATACAAAATCCTTATAAGTTTGAATATTTTTACAAAAATATCGCCAAACATTTATAGTTGGAATATGAAGGATTAGTAAGATTCGCTAAGGTTTCTACATTTTAAAACAACTTTCCATCCTTAAAATCATCCCTACCTGGGGCCATTACACTTTTGTGATTTCTAGGCACTAGAATAGGGAGGCATAGGAAACATGCATGGCACCTCCCGACAACTCACAAGTACACATGTTTGGTGGTGGGACTTAAGAAAATCCCTTATTACCTTCCATAGACACTAGTGAAGGTTCTATAGGGAGAATATAGCCATGGGTACTCTAACTCCATCTTTAACCATGCACCTTGCATTAGTCATTCACGGACCTGAGTCAAGTTGCAACTACAACTTGCATTGATGATTTTATCTTACTCAGGTTCGACCATTAGAACATCTTGTTATTTTGAATGATTATTTCCTCTTAATCCAACTATTCACCTTCAAAAATTTAGCATTTGGCTCGAGGACGAGCCAAATAATAGTGGTGGGGGCCTGTTGGCACCCAATTTTTTTGGTTCATTTTTGCACGCGCACACAAACAAAGTTGTGTGCGCTCATTCCATAGTTTTTCATGTTCCTAAGGAAATGCACGAGGAATTACATAGAGTGTGCACCGGACCGAGTTTCATCAATTTCACACAAAGCTTAAATACTACCAAGTACACATCGGTTTGAGTTTTGTCATTTGAGCCAAAAAATAGGAAGATTCTTGTCGGAATCAAGAAAGGACATTGGAAAATCTCTCTGAATGGTTACTTCTAGTAACACAAAAGTGTGGGATGGCTAGAGAACGACCTAACTAGGTAGTTAATATTTCCTTTGATGTGGGAAATCTACGTGGAGCACTGGCAGGCACCAGAAGTGTGCAAGGTAGTTTTATCGAAAAAATGAGTGGAGCATAGCAGAAAGAGACAATGCTTCCCAACAAAGAAATCTATAAAAGGAAGCTCTAACATCATAAATAGATCTAGCTAGATTAGTAATCTTAGTGAGCTAGCTGGTGAGACTAGTTGGACATTGAGAACAAGAGGTTCATTGAGTCTTCAGTATTGAGCCCACTGTGATCCTATTGTAATGTTGTAATGATTTGAATAAAATTTTGTTCATATTATATGTCTAATTTTTTAGCAATGGTGCATGGCGCAACATGTTGTAATTATGAGGTTTTATATAGTAAAGATATGAAGTTCTATGGTTTTCATATGTATCTATCCTACACAATGTATATCTTTGATGTAATGGAAGGATTCCAGTAATAAAGAGATGACAGTTCTGATCCATTCTCTATTTGTTATGTATGAGTTGAAAATGTGATTGTATTGTTTTAATTCGTATTCCTAATTTTTTATCAAACATGAGTTGCATATTGGATGCTAATCCTAGTGATTTTTCATGTGTTTATCTTTCATCCCTGTCACAAGACATTGTGGTCTCTATGATCCTCTTTGCATCTCAGGTGGGACCTTCCTCGACCTTGGTCGAGGATTGAAATTTCAGTTCTTTGGGGGTTTTGTTGAACAAATCTGGACAAACCCTGGGTCTAAAACTCCCTAGTGTTAAGAAGGACAGGATGCGCACAAGCGTGGACCAAAAACACCCAACACAATGTTGTCTACTATTTTCTTTTTTTGCATGAATACCCCTTGATTTTCTTATATGAGATTTGGGAGAACCTTTTGTAACTTGTTTTCTATAATTTCCGTCATGATTTAATAAGAACCATTTCACAAAAATATGGGCTAGAATCCAAAGAAAGTGGATGGATTTTCTTCTTTTGGAATCAAAGATATAAATGAGGAATTTTTGCCCCCTTCTATCCTCAAGTATTTATGCACACACCTCATCATATAGATTATATAGAGCTTAATCAAGGTCCAACAAAATTTGTAAAAGTGAATGGTGAAGCTATATATACCTAGTTCTTTTTCTAAGTCTAAACTCCATATTGCATTGTAAAATTCAGATTCTTCAATTGTCTTTAATAGTTCTACAGTATTAGCTTGGGATAAGAGTGAAGGGATTTCATTGATGTTATATGTTATTACCTCTGGATGTGCTTCTTCCTGCTCAAAATATAAAGATTCATAATATTCCTTGGCTACTATTTTGATTTCTTGGAATTCATCAATATTCCTACCATATTTTAGAGTGATCTCCCACACATTATTTCTCTACCTACTTTCTTTGGGTGGCCATTGAAAAAATGTTGTATTGTTCTCTCTAGATTTCAACCAAAGGCTTCTTGAATTAAGCCTCTAGGTATTATTCATCCCTAAGAGCCTTGTGAAGGCTTTAACATATTTTGAGTTCATCCTCTTAGATATATTCTATGACCTGCTCAGTTTCCAACCTTGACTGAACCATCTTAATCTAGGATTGTAGAAACTCTTTTGAAGGGATTATTTTTTAAGCAATGAGATAGCCCTTAGATAAGATGTTGGCATGCACCAAAAATATATCTAACCTTTTTGCTATGTTCCCAAGTCCTGTCTTTCTATTTGACCAAGTGAATTTCCCTATAGATGGCTTGATTTCCACAAGGTCCCATTCAAAAAACAAGACTTCCAATTTTTCCCAAAAGCGGTCCCTTACAATACTACCATCTATTTTCTCTTTGTTCTGCAGAATAACATTAAAAACTCCTCCTAGAACACTATTCTAAGATTCTTCTGAATTTGAAGAGATAGAAGAAAGTTCTAGTAGGATTCTTTTTCTTTATAAGCTATTATCATGTATACATTGACAAGATTAAAAAAAAATCAAGTTTGAATATAGACAAAACCAGCTACAATACAATGTTGGGAATTGAAAGAATCAACAAGTTTCAAGTAAATTCTATCTGAAATTGTGCATAGTCCCCTTGAATCTCCTAGAGAATTTATCGTTATTTGTTCACTTCCACACCACTATTTTTACAAGATACAAGGGCTTCTGAAGCCTCCATCTTTGTATCCTAGAGTAGAAGGATTTGGGGATTTTATACACAAATGATGTCCCTAATTTATTCCTCTTTGTACTTTTTCCCTAACCCTCTATCGTTCTAGTAGGTAGTATTCATTATTTATGTGAATGTTTTTGGATGGCACCTCTAGATGGCCCACTTAGATCATGTTGCTATTGTATATCTTGTTATTTTTTCTAAGGACTTATCTATTGTTTGTTGTGATCCCATCATTTTGTCGAGCCTATCCACGACTTCTTCATTTTTTTACTTTAGTGTATTTCTACCTAGTATTTTATTTGTCTTCCCCTCCTACACCTATACTTATTTATCTTCTTCATCTAATTCTATCTTGGATTTACATTTAATATTTTCATCTATCTATGGGGGTGGTTTCTCAACCATGTTATCAATCTCTTCCCATCTATCTAGAACCTTGTCGTCTTCTTCCAAATAAGGGTACTCTATCACTTGGACTGAAGGTGGCTTGATTCTAAAGGGATTACCACTGCTAGGGTTTTATGAAGATATTTCTAAATTTCTTCTGTTTCATTTTGCTCTCCTTGAGATAAAATATCAAATCTATTATGTATCATTAAAGGGTTCTCATTCAAAACTTGAGAGGGAAAATTTGGGGGTTTTCTAGAGCATGCATTAGGTGCATTTCCTTTGGTGATGACTATGATCTGAAATATTTGTTTCCATCCAATGTTAAGGGTATTACTACTAACAATTATGTCTTAGTTTACTAGCTATTAGTTGAAGTCATTTTCTTCTTTACCAATTTCCATTGATCATGTTTTTTAGGCCCTTATTGCGGTGCTTGTTGAGAGGTCTGAGGATTTTTTCTTGCAATATTTAGTGAAGTTCCCATACTCATGACATAATTTAAACTTAAAGGGAAATTGTTCATACTATAATGGTTTCACATATTGTGTGTTGCTAGGGTTAACAAGATTTCTTCAAGAATACCTTTTTATATATTCCCTTCAATACAAATTCAAGAAAAGGTGAACATATTCTCCTTCAGTTATTCATAACCTATATATATCCCTAAAGTTTTACCAATATTTCTGAGAGAATCATCCCCCAAACAATAAAGAGGAAAATTTTGAAGGTGTACCCATACCAAAACTGTTGAGGGTACATCATTCTCTAGATTCAAGACAAGTGTCCACTTGTTCAAGTACATCCCCTTGACGAGGCGGGTTGGTTGTGACATCATTAATGTTTTGAGAGTAGTAACCAAGGCTTGAAAATACAATGTATTAAGGTCTATTTGGGGGGGTGATCCCTCTCTAGAAGTTGGATCCATGGAAAAAAACATCCTTCAAAATCACGTGCACTCTAGGGTTTTCAGAACGCTCAATGGTTGCATCATTACTCTTCTTTGCATGCATATTGGACTGGTTGGATATCCTTGCTCTATCCTTTTGTCTTCCAATTAGCACTACCTTTAGTTTTCTTTTCTTTTCATTTATTTGCATGCCCAAACTCTCTTTTATTATTTTACTGGAAATTTTTCTTAGTCGTGATAGAATATCAGTAAGTAGTTCCCAATGAAGAGATGTTGAAAACATCCATTTATGTTTGGATATACCTATGTAGACCTCTACATAATTTTAAAACCAAGTGTCTCTTAGACTCCCTCCATATATCTATCTTTGAGCACATGGTATGGAAGGTATTGGAGTACTCTAGCACTATCTGGTCTTTCTCTTAAGGAAAAGTTCTCCATCTCATGTACTAGTTTATGTAGTTCCCAACATGGTATAATTCCTCCTTGAGGGAATCAACAAAATCTTCCCAAGAAACTTTTTCCCCAAATTCTCCAAACTCATATTCAACATGGTGAACACAGAAAGTGTCCTACCAATATTTAACATGGGAAAGGGAATTAAGAAATGTGAAGGTGATCTTCTTGTTGTCAAAAAAACTTTAAACATAGTATTAACCATTTCTCCAAAGCATCTACATATATTTTTCCTTCAAACAAAGGAATTTCAAAGTTAATTTTTACCTTGAAAGGCATCGTACCTCCAAAGTGACTAATAGTCGAAAGTTCCTCCATCATGGTTGGGAGTCATTAAAGGATTTCGATGAATTTATGCATTGTGTGATTCCTCTATCATGTGGGTTCTTCATCAAGTAGCATCTTCATATAATTTCCTACTATGCCATATTTCTTTTTCCTTCCATGGGAGGCCGCTTGGTCTGGCCACAAAGAATTCTTCACCAAGCTCAATTAGTTCAAGGACCAACTCATTGTAACCTAACTTTATCAAGGACATGCACAAAAAAAAAAAAAAAGAGTGTATTTTTCTAATACCATTAATATAAATTATGTTAAGAATGAGATGAAGTTAGAAACACGGGTGGAATGAAATAGAGGTATTGCAAAGAAAACAATAATACAATGAATCCTTAACACCATTAATGAGTGAAATAATGAAAACCCAAAATCTATTAATCAATGAAAAAATGAAAACAATGCATTATGCACAACAATACAAATTGGCTAGAATGGTGGAAGTTTATATATGAAGAGATATGTGTTGGATATGTTCATCCACAAAAATCCCATTACAAGAGGATAACATTTTCTTTTAAAAACAAACAGTGATACCTTAACAGAAAAAAAAAATAAAAAATAAAAAATAAAAAATAAATAAAAAATAATATATATATATATATATATATATATATATATATATATATATATATATATATATCTGTGTGTGTATTTGAAATCCTAACCCTAGGAGACAAGGAGGTAAAAAGGATTGTAGTCCCTAACTCAATCCTAGTTAATACATCAACTTCTTAGGATCTCAATTTTTGAGTGAAATTTATGTTTGGGGCATTTATTGGATTTTTATAGAGTTTAATCCAAGCTTTATGTCTTTGGAAGGACTTGCAATCAAATATTTTGAGGCCACGTCAATTACCAAAACACATGGGAAGTGCCCAAAAAATTCTTCTGAAGTTTAGGACTTGCAAAAATGCTATAGAATTGCCAAGGTGTTGGCTTGTATCCAAGGTGAGTGGCCACCTATATCCACCTGGATATATATTTATATATTTTCATTTGTATTCCCACTGTTATCAAGCATAATTTATTTATTATTTGGCCTTTTTAATGGCAAAAGAGTGTTAATATAGGTTGAATATACTTCTAATATAATGTTAGGGTAATTCTCATTATTTTATAGTAAAGAATAGATTATTTGTTTCCTCAATTTATGGCATTTTATTTTATTATCGTAAAAATTCTAGGTTTCAGGTTAATGATAACAAACTACTAGTAGGGATGCATATACATTCCATTCCTTTATTTTCATAGTAATAACAATGGTTAAACAAAGAACCATAATGAAATCTATTAGATGAGGGATCATAAACAAAGAGAAAAGGGAAAGGGTAATAACTTAATTATGGTTAAGGACTCTTTGTGTTTTCTTCTCACAGAAAATTTCCAACTATAAATTAGTTGGTAAAGGGGGTTACCTATTAGTTAAATTCTATAACTCTACTATTTTCTAATCAATCTAGGGAAATTTTCTCTAAGTGAATATATATACAAAAGAAAAGAGTAATCTCACTACCAGATCATAATATTAAGATTCAAAATGAAATGTTATAAGTTAAATTGAATGATAGAAATAATATGTATCTTAATCGAAGGAAGAGGACAAACATACACACAACAATAAATGAGATCAAGAAAAGAACTAAATGAAAGAAAAAAGAATAAATAAATAAAGAAGTCTAATAACTAAAAATCAATAGTTAAAACTTTGTAGGTAAAGAACCCTTCCTTGAGTGAAATTCACTTAGGATAGATGGGTTGCTAAGGTTCCATCCACTTAATTATCTTGGTTCCATCCACTTAATTATCTTGGTTTCCAAATGCATTCATTCCCAAAGGCACCCAATTATGAAAACCTAGCTCAGATATCACTCTATAACAACCCTACCTAGCATATACTAGTTGGGAGGGTGTTACCTTCTAAGATTTAATTTTTTTCTAATCAAATCAAATAACTTTAGCATCTCTAATCAATCAAGTAATTCAACAACCAAAGAATAACTTAAGTAGAAAAATAATAGGTACATGTATCCCTTCACCTTGTTGACGACCAACCCCTAGTCCAAACCAGTTCTTCACAATCAAACTACCAATAAGAGTGAAATCATGTCCAAGGGGAATATTTCCACCCAAAAAATGCAAAACCTAAAACCAGGTCCTACTCCCTGAGAAGGGGCTCAAGCTCAATGAGTGTGGATGTCAAGGAAAAACACTCTAAATACTCAACACAAATTAGTCATTTTCCAAACTATCACATCAAAGGGGTCAGACATCTACATGATTGGTTAGTTGTGGTTGGAATGCCTCTAGACTTACAATACCCTCATACCCATCAGGTTTATGGCGTGCATGAACACCCACTCTATCTCCTGGTACCATGGTACCTCCAACTGCAAGGCTTCTCCATAAGGACTACATTATTCCAATCTAGCCCCTAATATGTCTAGATGTGGGAAAATCCAATCTAGAACGTAACACCTCCAATTGTGGAGACCTAAGGGCCCAAAATAAATAGTTGGGCTCAAACAATGGGAATTAGTACCCCTGGTTTCTCAGGTACACCCCCAACCTCATACATCCACATAGACAAAGCTAAAGTTTATATCATATTGTTCCCATTCAATTTATAAATTCAACAAATCTCTCTCTCAAGGCAGGAATTCACAATAATACACACAAATCCAACCCCCTTGCACAAGGAAAATATATTTTTTATAACCTTTCACAAGGTAACAACTCCCCCCAAGAAAGTCTCTTGGCCTTTTTCCCCATTTTTGAATACATTTGGGGAGAAAATAGGCTTAGGAGCATAGTTAGAAGTGCCACAGAATGGGTAAAAGGTGCAATAAAACTCATATATATTAGGATTTTTATCCCATGTCATATTAGGAGGTAATTTCAAGTCATTTTTCCCCATCCCAAGCTCTCTAGACCCTAGGACTAGGCAATCCATCCTCATTGAGGAAGAATCTCATCCCTTGGGCACAATTTTTATAACTTAGTTAATATCCTTATCGATTTCTCCCAATATCTATCTCAGGTTAGTTTCGGTGTCAGGAAAAATAACCTAAACAAGGTTAGTTTTCCAAAGAACATCATAATATTCTTTCAAAACATGATCCACAATGTATTTTAACTTTCTATTTATCGTTAAAGGAAATAACTGAATGAATCATCAAGGAAATAATGAGTCCAAAACATCATTTCCCAACCAAGTATTATAATTTTCATCATAAACAAATAAGTATTCAAAATAAAATCCTCAATAAAGTATTGACAAAACAACCATAATGCACTAAGAGTGTTACAACTATGGCTTATTCTTCCATGATGACCTACAAGGAATATCTGCAAGTTAATTTCAATTTTTTTTTATTTTTTGAGAAATGAAATATTTTAAGACATAATTATATCAAACTTACTCAGTTTCATCTTAGGGTTGCAAGACATGAAGCATGACACTTGGTTCTCGATGGAGTACTTAGAAAGCTACGAATCAATTCACTTATTAATCTTGTCAGTTCTTTTGTCTGTTTTCAATTTGATTTCTAATGTATGACAATACTTTTCTTGCATTTTATCATTTTACTCACACCTAATACGATATTAGGTATGATATACTCCTTAAAACTTTGATTAAATTGTTGATAAAACCAACCATCAATGTTATTAGTCCCTATGTTCAACAGGTACTATAGCATTCGATTCACATTGACTTACTATTACTTGGCCTTTGACATTTAATTTTTTTTGTTGACTTCTAAAGTTTAACTTAGGAACCCATAGATTATACATATTATATGATACAATATAAATCAAAAAATTTGTTTCTTTGAAATCTGATTGGATGCCAACTTTGAAGTGTTATTGTCGGTATAGTGGCAATATTGTTGGTAATATCTCCTTCATTAAACCCATTTGTCAATGTTGTGTTAGTGAATTAAATCAATTTCCAATGCTTTGTTTTCCAGTGTTGTGTCAGTGAATTGATTGCATTCGCCAATGTTGTGTGTTGGCCCTTGGTTATGGAAGCAAGAGAATATTAAGGCAGAAAAGATGAAATGCGAACTGCGTGGAAGACACAGTGACTGTTACTGGGTCAAAATGAGAAAAAGAGCAGAAAAGATGGAGCGAAGTAAAAGGAAGCAAGTCGTTGGATGAGGAAATCGAGGATGATAGATCATCAAGGAAGACAGATCATGGACAACTCAGCAAGAGGAAAAATCCATCGTTGGATGCTTTGGAGCACCGCACAAGAAGGAAGGACAAATAGGTTGGTGAAGCCCTGAAAACGCGGGTCAATTTAACCTAGGGTTTTGGACACCTAGGGTTTTGACACCTAGGTTTCAGCCTAAGGTTGTCAGTGAGTGAATGTAATGTATAAATAAGAACCTATATGAGGGAAGAGGGTTCATTCTAGTTTTGTTATTGGCATGAGAAATTATTGTGTGTGAGAGAGAAGTGTTAAGTGTAAGATCCTTCTGGTATTGTAATATCTTCAACTGAGTGCGGAGATCAAGTCCTGCAGTTGGGTGTGCAGGAAGGGGAGAGACAGAGAGGAGAAGAAAGAAGATATGCTAGCTAAGAGCGCAGACAAGAACTGTATGCTTCATCTTAATATATTATAAGGCACAATTCTGTGGATGTATCCCTAGAGAGAGGGTGAACCACGTATACCTTGTGTTGTGTGTGATGTTATGTTCTTTTCCCTTTGATATATTATTATTGCATTACTATGTTAGATCTAATAGATAGTTGTGCGGAGTAGAGCTAAGTTGGTAAGTTATATATAAATGTTGTGGTGTTCTGGTAGTCGATCCACTTAATATTCTCCTTGGTTGTAGACATCTCTATCTTGCAACCCTCTCATAGCTTCTTCGGGTGAGACTGCATCTGCCTCATGAATGTTACCGAAAGGACCATTAGCTAGGGCTTGTTGGTGAGCTCTTGGAGCTGAACCATGGGTTTTCCCCTGTGCCAACAAATGGTTTTGTTTCCAAGATAGGAATCTTCTTGAGGAAATGTCAAGGTGGTTGCCATCAAAGACAGAGATTCAGAAGTGGAAATAGGATCAAGAAAAGGACTTCGTTGAAGCCCAGAACAAGAACCCTAATCTTAGTACAGAGGATTGGTTAGGAAGATATATCTTTATTGATATACATGTGATTTTCTTTGGAGGAATCCATCATGAGCTATATGAGTGGTTAGCTAGGTTAGAAGATACCCATTTTGAGATCAGATCTAGACCTCCTGTAGTTTGGACATCGATGTTGATCAAGAAGGTCAAGAGAGTTGATAATGCCATGTCAAGAGCAGTAGATCATTGGTTCAATATCACCATTGGAGGGCACATCACCGAGTTTGTTGTTGATAGAGTAGAGTCATATAGCCAAGCCAAGATATATTTCTTCAAGGGACCCAGAGGAAAATTTTTAAATTTTCTAAAGTTGAGGATCAAGATGCTATTGCATGAGAAGAACATCTTGAAGATGTAGTAGTTGGTCAGATTGGAAAAGGATAATGTTCAAGAACTCGGACAGTGATAGCAACATAGAGGATGGACATACGCGCAGACTGCTGAAGTAAGTATTATTATTCCTCCTGTTGATTTAGTAGCATTAAGCAATCAGAGTAATTCAAGCCACCAGAGCATTCAAAGCATTGTCACTAGTATTCCACCACATACTCAGTCAGGAACCCTAAGAAGATCTATGGCAGATGAGATGAGGCTCCATATTTTTAGGGGAGATGGGTCTAAAGACCCTGATCAACACTGGTTCCTATATGAAGATATATGGAATATTAAGAATGTCACCAAAGAAGTTGTTAAAAGAAATTAGTTTAGTACTACCCTAAGGGATCGCGCACTAAGTTGGTACATTAATCTTGTCCAGGGATTTACCCAACCTAAACCGTTGAATGAGATCAAGAATGTGTTGATTGTAGAGTTCAAGAAACCCAAATCAGAGTCACAATGTATTATAGAGATGAAAGAGATCAAGCAGAAGGTAGTTGAACTTGTTTGGGAATTCGATCAGAGGTTCAAGACCTTAACAGGCTAGTTGACTTTTCAGATCCCAGATGAATAGAACAAAGAATGGTTCATTACTACCCTCTTACCACACATCAGAGTTCCTCTGATGCAACAGAACATTTCTTCACAAGATTAGGCATTGGAGATCTCCATGAAGTTAGAATCAGCCCCTACGGGAGAATCTAGCTCAGGTGTGAGTCAAATATTGAGTCAACTAACTAGTTTGTCTCTACAGGTCAAAGATATGAAGAAAGACAAGGGAAAATATAAAATAGAAGATATCTAGTGTTTCAGATGCAAATCAGAAGGCCGCGACAAGGAACATTGTCCCCTATTTCATGAATACTTGGCCTCTGGAGCTCTGAGCCCTTTGAAGCAAGTCACCCTACCCTGGTGCGAGGTATGCAGAAATAAGCATCGCCCTGGTGAGTGCTATTACATGAAAAAATATGTTCATAAACCCAAAAATTTGTATTGCACGTTCTATAAGTCTATGGGGCATGATGATAGGGATTGTATGGCTTATGAACTCATGCATGAAAGGTCAAGAGACATATACAAAATTCAAGGCAAAGTACAGTAAGAAGGAAACACTACGCAATATAACTCCCCTGGGAGAGGAAACTTAAATCCTCGTGGTGGATTCAGAGGAAGAGGAAGAGGAGGAGGAAAGGGTCAAGGCTGAGGACAGATCATCTGTTACAACTACACGCAACCAGGACACCTCTCAAGGGACTGTCAAAACCCTTGCACTACTTGCAACTATTGCAATTCATTCGAACATGTTATAGAAGATTGTTCTGTGCTGCTAGTAGAACCCGCAAGTGCAACTGATATACGTTGAACTTCGTGGAGAGGACCCTAGATTCATTGCTATCTTTAGAGGAGGATCTGTTAGAGGATAAGATAGAATGACCCAAGGAAAAACTACAGAAGAATCAGGAGTCAGGAAAGCTGCAGAGAAGACACAAACTTTTGATGCAAAGAAAGAAAAACAAGTATTTGAGGAAGCAAGAAAAGAATTAAGGGGAGACCAAGATTCTTCATCAAAGACACGACCAGAAGTAATCAAATATGGAATGCCTTTGGAATTTGATCAATATTCTTTTCCAAAAGAAGGAAAAGAGGTAAGCAAGCTCCTGGAATTTTTATATACTTGTATTAAGTTGATTCAGGATGAGAGCGTTGTACAAGAGCTGCAAAATTTAATCAGACAGTATGAGCTAGGAAAGATAAACCCCTTACTGAATAGGGTAGTACACCAAGTCTCTAAAAGGAGAAGGAAAAATATGGAATTACACTTGAATGCTCAAATAGGATAGTATGATATAGACTATGTGATCCTCGACTTAGGGTCGAAGGTCAATGTCATGGCGAAGCAAACCTGGGCACTAATGGGAAAACCTAAGTTGATTTGTTCCCCTATTAGGCTTAGGATGGCTAATCAGCAAGCTGTGAGCCCCTTTGGAATACTGGAACATGTCCCTTTGGACATCGATGGAGTAAGGACGTTTGCAAATTTTGAGGTAACTGAGATAGTTGATGATAGTTGTCCTTACCCTACGCTGTTAGGAATTGATCGGGCTTTCAATAATTCCACTGTGGTTGATTTAAAGATAAGACAAATGACTTTTGAAAGAGATGGCCTTAGGGTCATTGCGCCTTTAGATCCATATGAATGTCAACGATACATAGAGCCCATCAGAGAGGACAACCACGCATATGATTTGGACAACATATACAAATTAACAGCCAAACAACAGGATTACATTAATCCTACGACCGATGGAACCTAAGTTGGCGAAGTTATAGTGCATGTTCATCATATTCAGAAGAAGCATTGGAGAACTGGCAGAACAAAATGTATGAAGTATCTACAAGGCGATGTGCTAGATTAACCAGAGAAGTTTGTTGGATTGGCACAACAGTAAATAACTTAGCCATGTTTGATGGTCTGAATCCTTTAGAAACCTTCTTGTCAGACTTTGAAGAAATTGTACCAATGCAACAAAGATTGTTGGAAATGGATGAGGCCTTGAAAGAAACACCAACAAGATGGTGGGGGACACACAAAAACAACATTACAGACTAGGTACAATGTCATACTTTGATGACAACGCAGTTCTCAGCATGAGTAGAAGGCTGCGAAGTTCGATATACAGGTCGAAGCTGTCCAAAGGACCATGTGCGAAGTTGCAAGGAAGCCTGGAGAAAAATTCATCAAGAGCAATGGGTGCACAAATTCATTAACATGCTGGACACAACCCCTATCAACTGGCACCTTCAAGCAGAGCTACACCTCATCACTTCAAATTGGGAAGGTATGACTCAGAATTTTGTAACTACCTTCTTATTTGAAAGTCAATATCCTTCAGTAGATCAAGCGTTACAGATTGTAAGACAAAAATTATTTGAGGAGGCCTCTAACCTCCCTTTAGAACAATAAGAGGATGAATGGACTGCACCCCTCCAGAAACTGCAAGGTTGTTACAACATCAATGTTGATGAAGATGATGATCCGAGGAAGGTGAACATCGCAGAAACAAAGGGACAAAGAGATGTGGAAAGACCAAGAGTTGAGCCACCATTTATTGGACAGCCAATCAAGATTAAGAAATTCAATATTGGAACAGAGCAGACATCGAAGCTTGCAAATTTTGGAGATTATTGGGATGCTGCTACTATTGACAAGATAACGGAGTTACTGCATGAATATCAGGACTTGTTTCCGACCAAGTTCACTGATATGAAGGGAATTAAAGGGCCTATGGGAGAGATGAGGATCCCTTTGAAACCAGATGCAAGACCAGTCAAATAGATACCCTACATATTGAACCCTAAATATAAGGAGAAAGTGAAGATTGAGCTCGACAGAATGCTGGAAGCAAGGATTATAGAACCTGTCGAAGAATCAGAGTGGATTAGCCCTATGGTGTTACAAGAAAAGAAGACGGGAGAGATCAGGATCTGCGTAGATCTCTGGAAGCTGAATGATGCATGTTTGCATGACCCCTTGGCTACGCCATTCACTGATGAAGTGTTAGATAATGTGGGAGGCCACGAGGTATATTCTTTTACAGATGGATTTTTAGGATACCATCAGATCCGGATTGCCAGGGAAGATCACCATAAGACCACATTTGCAACAGAATGGGGATCCTACTAGTATACAGTGATGTCATTTGGATTGAAGAATTCCCCAACCATCTTTTCCAGGGTGGTGGTTGAAGCATTCAAGGAGTTACTACATAAATTTATAGAAGCATATTTTGATGATTGGATTGTTTTTAGTTTATTGAAGAATCATATTGAATGTCTAAGCATAATGTTGGACAAATGCAGGCAGTGTCAAATTGCCTTGAATCTGAAGAAGTGCATCTTTTCTCACCATTTGGAGCGTTTTTAAGTCATATTGTATGCAAGCAAGGATTGCTGGTAGACCCATATAAAAATGTCATTATAGTTGATCTTCCACCTCCTACTTAAGTCAAACAGTTGTGCACTACGTTGGGACATACTGGATATTATAGGAAGTTCATTAAAGGATATGCCCAGATTACAGCACTTATGGTGAATCTTTTGAAGAAAGACTGTCAATTTCACTGGACAGAAGAATGCCAGCAGAGCTTCGACACGCTGAAATAAAAGATGGTTACTGTGCCTATCCTGGTTTTTCCAAATTGGAGAAAGGAATTTCACGTGCATGTCAATGCATATTCCATTGCATTGGAAGTTGTGTTAGCACAACCGAGAACAGGAGACATCGACCAGTCGTTAGCCTTTTCCAGCAGGAAGCTATCAACCATTGAGATTAATTACACCACTATTGAGAGAGAAGGGTTAGCCATGGTGTATGCATTTCAGAAAGTTCACCACTACTTATTGGGAGGACACTTTAAAATGTTTACTGATCACTCCATGCTGAAATACCTAGTCAGCAAGCCAATGTTGGGGGGGAGAATATGCAGATGTCTTCTGTTATTTCAGGAATATGATTTCAAAATTGTGGTTAAGCCAAGAAGAATGAACAAAGGTCTTGACCACTTGTCAAGGTTGGAACACGGAGAAGAGTCGACCAGTTTGGAGGATACACTGTCGGATGCACAGCTGCTAGCCATTAGAAAGATTGATGACCACTTCACAGAGATAGTCCAATTCCTCTCAACAAGAATGACACCTAGTGAGTATACAATTCCTCGAAATAAATATCTAGTAGTGCACGCTGCGAACTTTTCACTTATAGTTGGACAACTATACAAAATGGGACCTGATGAGATATCGAGGAGGTATGTTATGGAGGTAGAGCGACCATTTATCCTCGCAGAAGCTCATGAAGCCATCACAAGAGGACACTACACTGGGAAAGCAACTGCGCAGAAGGTTCTTAGAGCTAGCCTTTGGTGGCCTACCTTACACATAGATGCCAAGGACTATTACAGAGCCTGCGATGTATGCCAAAGAGTTGGGAAACCGTCCAGAAGAGACGAAATTTCGTTAGCACCATATCTAACCTTATAGGCATTTGAGAAATGGGCCATTGACTTCTTAGGACCTATAAACCCACCAAGAAAGTGCACATGAGAAAGGTACATAATTACTATGACAGAATATTTGACCAGATGGGCCAAAGCAAGAGCAGTTAAGGACTGTAGTGCAACTACAGCTGCGTGCTTCATATTTGATGACATCATAACCAGGTTTGGATGCCTAAAGATCCTTATGAGTGATCAAGGCACACATTTCATAAATAAAATAGTTGAAGCCATGACTGAGGAATTTGCAGTCCATCATCAAAAGAGCACGCCTTACCATCCACAAGAAAATGGGGCAGTTGAAGCATTCAACAAAATCTTGGAGACAACGCTAATGAAGATTTGCAGTGTTAGTAGAGATTACTGGGATTTAAGAGTACTAGTGGTACTTTGGGCCTATAGAACCACTTGTAAGAAGCTAACAATGCAGACTCCTTTTAATTTGGTGTATGGTCTCGAATTTGTTGTCCCAATGGAATATTTGGTACCAAGATTAAGAATTGTTGCCTTTAAAGATATGGATGACACTAGCGTTGTTCAAGAAAGGCTTGCATAGTTGGTCGAACTGGAGGAAGACAGATTTATTGTCGGATTCCATCAGCAGGTACAGAAGGAAAGAGAGAAGGCCTACCACGAGAGACACATCAAGAAGAAGGCATTTAAACAAGGCGATCTAGTACTAGTATATGGCAGTAAGTTCATAAAACATCCTGGGAGTTCAGAATGCATTAGCTCAGGCCATATGAGCTTGCCTATGTTACATAAGGAGGAGTTTCACAATTGAAGACTTTGAATGGAGAATGGAAGGAAGGATTAGTGAGCCGGAGCCAGTTGAAATTGTATTGTGACAACCAGCTGCCTTGCAGCTCTAAGTAAAAGCATAAGGAAAAGGGTCTAGGTACCAGGTGCATTTGAAACTGGGTACCATGTGAAAGGAGAGGAGGCATAGAGCAAAAAGCAAAGGTTGCACTGTGCATTCTAAAGTCGAAGTAAAAGAGAAGGATCAGATCTGAAGTGCCTCAGGATGAGTCATAGGTGAGTTTTGGGGGCCTGTTGGCCCTTGGTTATGGAAGCAAGCGAAGATTGAGGTAGAAAAGATGAAATAAAAACTGTGCGGAAGACACAATGATTGTTACTGGGTCGAAGTGAGCAAAAGAGAAAAAATGACGAAGCGAAGTAAAAGGAAGCAAGTCGTTGGATGAGGAAAACGAGGATGACATATCAGTAAGGAAGACAGATCGTGGACAACTCAACAAGAGGAAAAAGCCATTGTTCGATGCTTTGGAGCACCATGTGAGAAGGAAGGAAAGACAGGATGGCGAAGCCCTAAAAACGTGAGTCAAGATGACCTAGGGTTTTGGTATCTAGGGTTTTGACACCTAGGTTTTGGCCTAAGGTTGTTGGTGAGTGATTGTAATGTATAAATAAGAACCTAGATGAGGGAAGAGGGTTCGTTCTAGTTTTTTTATTGGCATGAGAGATTATTGTGTGAGAGAGAGAAGTGTTAAGTGTAAGAGCCTTATGCTATTGTAAGATCTTCAGCTAGGTGCGGAGATCAAGTCCTGCAGTTGGGTGTGTAGGAAGGGGAGAGACTGAGAGGAGAAGAAATAAAATTGTGTAGCTAAGAGCACAAACAAGAACTATATGCTTCATATTAATATATTATAAAGCACAGTTCTATGGGTGTAGCCCTAGAGAGAGGGTGAACAACGTATACCTTGTGTTGTGTGTGATTCTATGTTCTTTCCCCTTTGATATATTGTTATTGCATTACTATGTTAGATATAATATATAGTTGTGCGGAGTAGATATAAGTTGGTAAGTGATATATAAATGTTGTGTTGTTCTGGTAGTCGATCCACCTAATATTCCCCTCGGTTGTAGACATCTTTGTCCTGCAACCCCCTCATAGCTACTTCGGGTGAGACTGCATCTGCCTCGCAGGTGTTTCCGAAAGGGCCAGTAGCTAGGGCTTGTTGGTGTTCTCTTGGAGCTGAACCCTGGGTCTGCCCCTGTGCCAACATTGTGTCAGTGAATTAAATCCATTCACTATTGCTTTGTCAGTTAATTAGCTCTTTGTTGGAAGCTACTCGTGCATTGATTTGATCTATCAAAAGTAAGTGCATGCAACATGGCAAGGCAATGAGATGATTAGTTCTTTTTTGGCAGCTACTCATGCATTTTTTTGATATGTCAACAGCAAGTGCGTGCAACATGGAAAGGTGGTGAGATGTTTTACAACCACCATCTAGTTTAAACACTTGATCCTCTCGAGATCCATATCATAGATATATATGTGCAATATATGTATCATTAACCCCATAGCCAAAGAAATAAATCCATGTTGTGTCAAAATATCATCCGTGTGATGCATCTTCCAATTTCTGAACCATAAGATATTCATTCCTCAAATAGTACAAGAAATCCTCGAGTATAAACAATCTCCATCTATTTAGTCGTGGGCAAGTCTGACTAGGATTTGTGGTGAGGGTCTAGGATGCTATAGAGTATAATTTTCAATTTTGAAAACTTTGTAAGTCAATTTTTTTGTAGAGAAGATTCTAATCCTAAACATTGAAAATCAAACAATAAAACAACAACTCATCACTTACTTGGTTTTTTTATATTTGGTTCATGTCTTTTTCTTCATCTGCGCTAACAAAATGTCTACTCCAATTCTTTTTTTGCAAAGGATTTCAAATAACATCAACAAAGGTCTTCTGCTACAAAGGATCTCAAATAAAATCAACGAAGATGGAAAAGTGACACCGAATAGGGAATTCCTTCACCAATGGATACTCTTAGTGTCTTGGCTACTCCAATTCTAGGATGTCATAGGAGATGAAATGGGCCTCTCTCTCTCTCTCAAAGAAGGTGGTAGGAAATATGATCTCATTATATTGCAGTCAATAACTTTGATTTAGTAGTGATTATGTATGTATTTCATCCTACAATACATTGCCAATGTTTGTACCTGTCATGGCATGTACATAGAATGTTAATACCCACGTGTGTGTGTGTGTGTGTGTGTGTGTGTGTGTGTGTGTATTACAGAATAATGTGGTCAGTATTGAATTGACCTTTGTACTTCTTGGAGACATGACCGAGTTACAATATGCTGATATTGAAACATTCGTGAGGTATTCATGTTATTATCAAATATCAACTAATTTTTTTTTATAAACATAGAAAATAACCAAATCAAGAATCAAATTTCACCTATCGTACTACAAAAATTATTCACCGCTCAAAATAGCATTCCACCTACATCAATTGTTCAATGATTTAAATTGTGTACATTATTGTAACTATTGTTGAAATTCTAGTGGTGCCTCTGAGTATGGTGAACTTGCATATCAAAAGCTTGAGCAAGAGTAGGCATTGTAAGCTTATTCAAAGGCAAAGAGGGAAAAGGTATTTTGGTGGGATAGTTTAAGTGGTTGAGTATTTTGAATTTTATATGGAGTTTAATTTTTTATCTGCTACTTTAATTGCATGTTTCATTCAATTTTTTTACAAGGTTAGATGTCGTAATCAAACTCGACAAACTTACATTGGATACCTATGTAAAATACGGGAAAATGCCTAAAATTTTCACCACAAAATTTTCCTTAAAAAAGTATTTAACATATTTTTAGAAAACAATTTTATATTATTATTATTATTGCAAATGTCATATTGTAAGAATAAATATGTTAAGCCCTAAATATTGGCACATTACCCCTTAATTGGGGAATATTACATTAGTAATGTTATTTTATTTATGTCGTCTTGGGTCCATTAGTTGTAATTGCACCTCCTAGTCTCCTATCTATACCAAGGAGACATTTTCATTTGGAATCATCTTGTACTTGAACATTTATGTGGTGTAAAAGGAGGTTTCCCCCTCGAAGAGGCTTATTATCTGAAATTCCCTCTTTTTCAAGGCGTTGAGTACTTATTATGAGGTTTTTCTATGCTATATTGACATTTGGTTCTTAACTTATGGTATCAAAGTTCAAGGTCTTGGGGTTCCATTGCTACATCTGAGACACCTTGGAATTTTCAGAATAATTTGTTTTCTATGGCGTCTCAGAACGAACCACTTGGAGGATATTTATCACATGGATCAAGGTACGTTGGGTTAAAATTTCAGCTCCTGAGGCCTTATACTTTCGTAGATACATCCTGTGTAAGATAGGGTTCTGGAATCATCCCGAATTGAGTCATTGCAGAATTTTCTCTATAAAAAAATTTATATAACATTTCAGACCCTAAAATATGGAGGTTATTCATAGAAATTAGTAAGGTATCTGTGATAAATATTTCAGTTGCTGGGTCATCTTACATTTGTAGATACACCTTGTGGAATATAGGGTATCTGACTAGTCCTATTGACTAGCAACAATCAGGTGTTCCGGGTAAAAAAATCATAACTTCTTCCTAGAGTATCCAATTTGAGTGAGACCAGTTTCATTGGATAGTGGACAGCTCGTAGTATTTCTGGTACAAGTTTCAGAATTCTATATCAATTATTTTGTGTGGGGCATGATATACAAGTGAGATCTCCTGGAAAGGCCAAACATCAGCAAGTTGTGGGGACGTTACCCTAAATTCCACTTGGAACATCCAATTTTGATCAGACTTGTGGCATTGCAAATAAGAAATATCAGAGAACTACAAAAAATAAAGTTTCATAGCCATAAGGGCCAAAACTTTGGAGATACAGCAGAATAAAGATTTTCTAGCAGAACCACCTCAAAATAAGATTGCCTAGGTTTAAAAGTGATACTTGGCAAACATGCCACCAAGAAAGGGAATTTCTACATCAAATAAGCCTCCAGATAGTCCTACTTGGAATCTTGATGAAGGTGAAGAAATGTGTAGGGACATAAATGAATTACAAAAGAAGACAGTGACAAAAGATGAACTACAAGGGATGATGGATTCAACTGAAGCTAAATTGGAGGCAATAATGGATACTAAGATGGATGGTTTAAAAAGGGAGATCATGGAAGGATTGAAAATTTTCTTAATAGAAAGGACACCTGAAAGTGAAAATGTATCCCATGAAATTCATGATGAGGACACCAGGAACATGAATCAAGAATGGAGAAACTCCAACTTTGGGTTGAAGACCAACCATGTTCCTAAGATCAATATGAGGAAGTTTGATGGCAAGGACCCAATCACATGGATACTTCAAATGGAGAAATTCTTTGATCTACATAATGCGCCACATACACAAAAGGTATGAATTGCTTCTTTATATTTAGAACCCAATCAATTTGTATGGTATCGATGGCTTTGTTCTCGCAAATCACTCGTCACTTGGACAATTTTCACGAAAGAAATGATAGCACACTATGAGGATACAAGGAGCAATACCTTCTTTAGCCAATTGATAAATATCAAGTAAAAGGGTTCAGTTACAGAGCACATTGAGAACATCCAAAGATTGAATATAAAAGTAACAGATATTCCAAATGAGCACTTTATTGATGTATTCATAGGAACTTTAAAGGATAACATTCAACATGAGGTTCTCCTTTGGGAACCCAAATCATTGGAGAATGCATTTAGGGTGGCAAGAAATGTTGAAAGTAAAAATATGGCTATGGCTACTAGAAGGACCAATACTAACATCTATCGAGATAATAATGCTCCTTCTTCTAAAACACCTCAACCTACAAGGTTGACACCTCAATAATTGGAGGAAAGAAAAGAAAAAGGTTTATGCTTTAATTGTGACAGCAAGTAAAATAAGGGACATAGGTGTGGTGAGAATAAATTATTCTACATAGATTGTGAAGAGAAAAAAGAACAAGAACAAGAACAAGAACCATCTCAAGATGAAAACGTAGAAGTAATTTCTTCTTAAGAGTTGACTCCCACGATATCGTGTAATGCATTGGTTGGAATTAGCACTCCTCAAACCCTCAAGATCGAAGGATATATTAAAAAGAAAGGGGTAATAGTCCTAATTGATTCTGGTAGTACTCATAATTTCTTTCACTATAAATTAGCCAAAGCTCTCAATTGTTTTGTATATCCAATGCTAGAGTTTCAAGTAATGATTGTAGATGGAGGAACTATCAACTGCTCAAAAAAATGCAGTAAGATCAATCTTACTATGGGGGAATATGTAATGAATAGTCCAATGATTGCTATACCCATGGGTGGTGTTGATGTCATACTAGGAAACCAATGGTTACAATCATTAGGAACAGTGGCTTTTAATTTTCAATAACTTTTCATGAAATTTTCATTGGAAGGAAAAGAAATTGAGTTAAGAGGTATCGTTGTGAAACCCAGTAAGGTGATAAGCTCTAATGGCATGACAAAATTATTGAAAAAGGGGCATCAAGGTGTTATTGCACAACTATGCTCACTAGATGTTCAAACATCTAAGCCATCTATTCCCCTAGATCTCCAAGGGATCATTGATAAGCATTCCAAATTATTTAAAGATATTCCCACAGGTCTTCCACCCACTCGAAATCATGATCATGATATTCACCTAATTCCTGGGAGTGTTCCTCCAAACATCAGGTCGTATAGATACCCTTATGCCTAGAAGAGTGAAATTGAGCGTATGGTTGAAGAAATGTTAGAGGTTGGAATTATTAGACCTAGCCAAAGTTCTTACTCTGCACCGGTGGTAATGGTATTCAATAAAGATGGCTCATGGTGTATGTGTCCAGATTATAGAGAGCTCAACAAGATCACTATTAAAGATAAGTTTCCCATTCCTGACATTGATGAATTGTTAGATGAACTATATGGAGCAATCTATTTCACAAAGTTGGATCTTCGTTCAAGGTATTATCATATTAGAATGAAGGAAGAAGATATCCCAAAAACAACATTCTGAACTCATGAAGGCCATTATGAATTTTTGGTCATGCCTTTTGGCCTTACAAATGCACCTTCCAAATTCCAAGGGTTGATGAATTCCATTTTCAAGCCCTTCCTTCGAAAATTTGTGTTAGTATTTTTTGATGATATACTAATCTAAAGCAAGTCTTGGGAGGATCATGTGCAACATCTTGACAAGGTGCTACAACTACTAAAGGGGCAACAACTATATGCCAAACCGTCCAAATGTTTCTTTGGGGTGAAGGAGGTAGAGTAATTGGGTCATATTGTATCTCATGAAGGTGTCAAGGTAGACCCTAACAAGATTAAGGCCATGATGGAATGGTCGATTCCCAAAACACCGAAGAATATTAGAGGATTTTTGGGTTTGACAGGTTACTACCGCAAGTTTGTTCGAAACTATGGGAGAATAGCAGCACCTTTAATGGAACTAACTAAGAAGGATGCATTTTCATGGAATCCAGAGGAAACTAAAGATTTTGAACAACTTAAAGAGGTGATGTGTAAATCTCTTGTCTTGACCACACCAGACTTCACAAAAACCTTTATTGTTGAATGCAATGACTCAAGAAATGGCATTGGTGTTGTCCTAATGCAAGAAGGCCCCTAGATTTTGAAAGTCGACCACTCAAGGGAAAGGACTTACACAAACCCATTTATGAGAAAGAAATGATGGCAATACTACATGCAATGAAGAAATGGCGTCCTTAGCTAATAGGTAGGCACTTCAAGGTCAAAATAGATCATGATAGTCTTAAATACTTCTTGGAACAAATACTATCTTCATAAGAACAACAAAAATGGGTGACCAAGATATTGGGTTATGATTTTGAAATCATCTATAAAAAAAGGGAAGCAAAATGTTGTGGCAGATGCACTCTCAAGAAAGGATGAAGATGTTGAGGCCTTTCTCTGTGTTATCTCGATCATCCAACCCGATTGGATAATATAAGCGAGGGATGAATGGAAGAATGACGAAAATGTGTGGACTCTCATTCAAAGGTTGCAGCAGGATTCCAATGCATCAGATACATTTACATGGAAAAATGATTCACTATGGTACAAAGATCACTTATATTTATGTGAGAACTCCCAACTAAAACAAAAAATACTATTTGAATTGCACACCTCTCCGGTAGGAGGGCACTCAGGATTTTTGAAAACCTACCATAGGGTCAAGAATGAATTTTTTTGGGATGGCCTTAAAACTGAAGTTCAAAGGTTTATAGCAGAATGTTTGGTTTTCCAACAAAATAAGGTGGAAACAATTAAGACCCCAGGTCTTTTACAACCATTATCCATCCCAATTTAGCGTTGGGAGGAGGTTTCCATGGATTTCATCACAGGGTTACTAAAGTCTGAAGGAAAGAGTGTCATCATGGTGATTTTTTATAGACTGTCCAAGTACGCACACTTTTGTGCACTCTCTTATCCCTTCAAAGCCAGTACAGTTGCCACCGCATTCATAGAGACAGTTCAAAAACTACATGGAATCCCAAATATTATTGTAAGTGACAGAGATCCTATCTTCACTGGACATTTTTGGAAATAATTATTTTCTTGTTTGGGTACTCAATTGGATCATAACTCATCCTATCATCCTCAATCTGATGGACAAACCAAGATAGTGAACAAATGTATGGAAGGCTACCTTTGTTGCTTTGTCTCTGATAAACAAACACAATGGTTCAAATGGTTACCCTTGGTAGAATGGTGGTATAACACTTCCTTTCATACTGCAACAAAAATGACACCATTTATGGCACTCTATGGATACCACCCTCCTTCCATCACTTCTTCTCTAAAATAAAAATCTAAGGTTCAAGAAGTGGAAGATCACATCGAGCATAACAACAAGTTCTTCAAATCTTAAAGGACAACCTGACCATGGAATAGAATCGCATGAAACAACAAGCAGATCAACATCGTAGTGAAGAAGTTTTGAAGTAGGGGATTGGGTGTTGTTAAGACTACAACCATACAAATAAATGTCCCTCAAGCAAGCCAAGAAGGATAATAAATTTTCACCAAAGTACTATGGTCCTTATAAGGTGTTGCAAAAGATTGGTACTATGTCATACAAATTGGAGTTGTCTGCATCCTCACGAGTACACCCAGTTTTCCATGTTTCATGCTTAAATAAGGTTATAGGTGACAAGATCCCAGTTCAAACTATATTTCCAGAACTTGACGAGGAAGGAAAAATCATATTGGAGCCTAAAGCCATCACTGACACAAGAATTCGCCAGTTGAGGAATAGATCCATTTCAGAGTATCTCATTAAGTGAAGGAAACTTCCTGCTGAAGATTCCACTTGGGAAGATGTGTCTTTTATGCATAAGCATCCAGAATTACTCAAGTGTTGCGGACAACACTTGTCTGAAGGGGAGGGGCATGTTAAGCCCTAAATATTGGCACATTACCCCTTAATTGGGGAATATTACATTAGTAATGTTATTTTATTTATGTCGGCTTGGGTCCATTAGTTGTAAGTGTACCTCCTAGTCTCCTATATATACCAAGGAGATATTTTCATTTGGGATCATCTTGTACTTGAACATTTATGTGGTGTAAAAGAAGGTTCCCCCCTTGAAGAGTCTTATTATCTTAAACTCTCTCTTTTTCAAGGCGTTGAGTACTTATTCTGAGGTTTTTCTATGCTATATTGATATTTGGTTCTTCACAAAATATCGACACAAATATCAGAGTAAACATTGATAAAAGTGTCAATGTATTAATTATAAAGAGAAAAAATGGGAAGCATTGAAATTTATGATAGTCTAGAAATTTAATAGGCAATGTATGTTTTGAGAAAATCCCTAAGCCTATCGAAGGAGTCGAGCCACAATGACAACAAACAAAACCATAATCCACACAAAACTACAATGATAACAATAGAAGCCATTCACAACAATTAATCTTGAGAGCATAACACTTTTCTTTGAAATTGATTGTGTAGTTCTCTTTAGATTGAATTTCTCTTCATGATGTTATGTCAATTGATTCTTAATACCCTAAACTTTTTTTCTAAGGATAAACCTTCCAAGGAAATCCATTGGGCACTTCCCCTCATTTTGAGGATGGTACCTAAAGTAAATCATATTCTTCAAGGCGCAAGGCTAAGACAACAATATATTCGTTAGAGCTCAACACGTCACTAGTGGAAATAGATCCTCGGTATGGAGGATAACACTCCTCCACTCAACCGCTTAAGTTAGATCCAATTGACATTTATGGAATATATATCCTAGGAAACCTCTAGGCACTTCCCCTCATTCCAAGGATAGTACATAGGGTAATTCGAATTCTTTAAAGCTCAAGGTCACATCAACATGTCACTAGCGAGAATATAACCTAAATGGAAAAGATAATAATCCTCCCAACCACCCAAACTAAACCAAACTAGCATACCCTAAACTTTATTACTTATAAATGACACTCTATCCTCTTATAATATGTGTGTAACCTAAACTAACTTTATTGCCTATAATTAACGCTTTACCTTCTTTTATAGGCATTGTCTAACTGTTCAACATTTTAGTCCTTTTCTTTGGAATCCGGTGACACAAACCTACACGAAATCACATTTTTTGTTGTTTAAATTGCAATTTTAAATGCAAAATTGGATTCAGCGTGTTGAAAAACACCTGGAGCACTTGGATTACATAGAATTAACCATTCAAGTATACATTTACAATAATTTATAGTCGAATTTTGAACAAATATCCCCAAAAAATATACCTATAAAAAGACCAAAACATAAAACGTTTATCCTATACTTTTATATATGTCTATAATTACTTTTACTTGATGTTAGTTGCTTTTTACCACGGTGTTAGTTACTTCATATTTTATGTATGTGTTTAGTGATGTTTTCACCTCGGCAATAGTTGCTTATTGTTATTATTATAACAAAAAGACCAAAACATAAAACGTTTAGCCTATACTTTTATATATGTCTATAATTGCTTTTACTTGATGTTAGTTGCTGCTTTTTTAACCACGGTGTTAGTTGCTTCCTATTTTATGTATGCGTTCAGTGATGTTTTCACCTCGGCGATAGTTGCTTATTGTTATAGGTAATTTGTTTCAACTTGTTATGAGTTTTATTAACACTACAATCAATTCACATTTGCAAGGAACTAAGATTCCCAAATGCCACAAGCATATCTAATTATCTAATTAAATATACCACTCTACAAAAAGGACACACAATTTGTCTCATTAGTTGTTTTATTGGTATATGTACCAATGGTCAAATGCCACAAACATGTCTAATCATATGGATCACGTTACAAAGTTATAACGAGGCAAAGACAGAGTCTCTTATTAGTTGTATTATTGAGATGTGTACCAATTCATATTCATTTTTAATTCAAGGGAGCATTTATTATAAATTGAAGATTGAGGTTGATGGTTATGTATATAGGAATGGAGAGTTAAAAGGTGGACAATTTATTTTATTTGTGAGTTTATTTTTTATAATAATAATGTGAAAAAATTTTGTTTGGATTATTTATTTTTTTTTAATTTCAATTATTTGATTTTTTTTTAATAAATTAAAATATTTAAGGATAAAGTTTTATATTCAAAATTTTTATCAATTAAATAAAAT
>ML786434.1:746384-757836 GCA_009831015.1 Picea engelmannii
ATTCAAAATATCTTTTTATACATCTAAACTCCCGACCCATTACACATTTTCCATAATTTATTATAAAATATAACCATAAATCATCTTAAAAAAAAAAAAAAAAAAAATAACCCAGACACTTTAACAATGTTGGTTCATATAACAATAATCAAACTCATTATTCTCAAATCATCAACGTATTAAATGTAATATCTAACTCTAATCTATACTTACATCTCATGGCAATTCATAAAACCATGCATATGTTACATGAAAAAAACCCTAATCACAATTTTCTATAATGAAATCGTGCATGAGTGAATCATACTTATTATTTATTCTCAAATCATCAATATAATAGTACGTTTTACTATTTAATTCTAACATATTCTTACATCTCGTGGAAATTAATAAAACCATCTTTATGTTACTAGAAAGAAACCAAAATCAAAGTTTGCAAAATGTGTTACCAAAAGAAACCTTAATCTAAAGTTTGCAAATCTATAACTAAATCATAGAGATTGAGATTTAGTTATAAGTATTTTAATTTCGAAGTTAAGTTATAGAAAAAAAACTTAATTCTTATTTTAATTTCGAAATTAAGTTATAAAAAGAAACCTTAATTTTTATGTTAATTTCGAAGTTATGTTTTTGGGATTGTTGTAAATTTGCGGGTAACTTTTAGGGTTTTGAATTTATAAATGAGATTAAATAACTTTTAATGTGTTTCTTTCAGTGTAAAAAAACATCCCATATGTTCACAATTCCATTTATATTGGAGTTTTTAAGATATGTGAATCAATCTATGACTTTCTCAGACTATATTTTAGTGATATTTTAAATAATTTAAAAATTGTAGTGATGTATTTTATAGAATATTTTTATTTAATTTTATTATAAATTTTTAAAATCTATTCATCAAGATTTAAAAAAAAAATACATTTTTACTTTTTTTTATTTAAGTGAAATTTATCTCTCCTAGAAGTAGTTATTAGTAGTTCATACTTTTTATATAACTAAAATTCAATAAAAATTACTCAAACTTAATTTTTAAACTTAAAATCAACATAGATCCATTTTAATTATAGATCTATCAAACACAAAGAGGAATCAAACTCTTTGAGGTGCAAACCTTTTTTTGAGTGCAAAACTTGAGGAAAGCCTTTACACCTCTACAAATGTGATCCCTCTCAATACTTTATACATCCAAAGTTAAAATGAATTTTAATCAAACTAAAAAATGTATTCCATACTCTGCAATGTTTATAGAAAATGAGAAATTAATTATTATAGACTTTAGGGAACCATAAACAATTGTTATTGATTCAATATCAACAATTCTCATAGACCTAAACTTAACTCCCTCATAGGCTTGTAACTTTTCCTTTTCCCAAACTTAACACTTAAGGGGAAATTTCATACCATATTGTAGACTTATGGAATCTTTTTTTTCCACAAAAAATTCCTCCTTTATATTCAACAGAATATAAATTGTTTTCAAATCAAAACAATCTTTCCACACACAGGGTTGTTCTGTTCTTAATAACATAGCACTGTACAGGAACCAATGCTTGTCTATGTTCGACAGAGCAAGAGCTCAGGGAAAAAAACACACAGGGATCGTAATAACATAGCACTGTACAGGACCAGTGCTTGTCTCACGTCCAACAAAGCAAGAGCTCAGGAAAAAACACACACAGGGAATTCCGATTACAAAATGGCAGGGATGCGATCTGTGTATCCAACCGAAAACAAAGTTGTCCAACCGATTCAAAGATCCACGGAGATGGGACCAAAAAGACAATCGCAGGCTAAAATTAAACAAAAAACAGAGCACCAAGAAGCCTTAGAAAAGGTTTATATAATGTGTGTTTATATAATGTGTTGGGCCCTCATGGCCAGATTCCCATCGAATGAAGGCAATTCTGCCCAGATGTGTTTCGAGAGCCTACTTCGATAATATGTTTGCCTCCTAGTTTTATTTGCGGTAAATATGGGCAAAAGAGATATTGCTGAAGTGTGAAAATAATTCCAGAATTATTTCCTTCGATCTTTCTGAGGCCATTGTCTGAATGGTCCCCCTTTTGTTTAAACAATCTATTATTATTTCAGAGTCTCCAAGCACAATCAAATTGGGAAAATTGGGAATAGACAGTCTTCTAGCCAGAGTCAGAGAAGCCCAAGCCCCCAGAACTTCAGCTTTGTGTTAGATCCTTGCCCAATGTTGAAAGTCCGTGTATAGGAAGTAGCACTGTTTAAAGATATCTTACCTCCAGCACCGCATTTTTTACCCCCGGATTGTGCTGCACCATCAAATCAAGCTATGGCTCTATCTATTGGAAGTCTCAGATTTGTGAAGGGAAAGATCTATTTTCTTAAAACCATAGGTATTTGTTGCAGCACGAATTTTATAGACCACCCTTTGAAATGAGGAACAGACTTCTTCAAAGATAGCATCATTTCTCTCTTTCCAGATGTGCCAATTGAGAAAAGATGGCATCAAAGGGAGAAGAGGATTTGTCTTATTCCAGTTTTCAAAACAATCATGGATAGAGTGTCCAAACCATCCTCTAGTAATATTTAGCTCTGTAGTTATTCTGTCCCAAACCTCAATTATAAAGGAGCATTTTACCAATAAGTGCTTCACTGAATCACAGTTGTTCTTACACAGGAGGCATATGCCTAGACCAACCCACCCTCGTTTCTAAAGGTTTTTCCATGACAAGATCTTGTCTTCTACAGCAAGCCACGCAAACAATTTTACTTTTAATGGGCAATCCCATTTCCAAAGTAATCTCCTCCAACCGCTCACTTTTGGCGCCCACAATTTTGTAGCAACAACATTATAAACATTCTTAACCAAAAGCTTTCCTGAATTATCTCTGCCTGTCCAGATTAGGACATCTAGACGATCTTGAAGGTGAATCCCCATGCAATATGTAACTCTCCCATTCCCTTGTTGTATCTCCTTCAAGTCCCAATGTTGTACTAGTAAGCCAATTTGTTCCAATGGCTCCTTGCTCTTTGTTACATCTTGTTTGAAAGAGCATGTAAATCCTTTTGTGATTCAAACTCTGAATTAGTTCCTCTGATAACAGTGAATCTTTTCCCAGACCTAAGATGTAGTCTCTCCCAATCATAATCGACTACCCAGCGCCAGGGTTCCAGGCCAGTCATTGAAGGATAAGCGACAAGGAATTTAAAATATTCTTCCAGGTTTGAGACCCGTATGATGTACTGTTCGATGTCATTCTTAACCAATCGACCACCTGTGCATGAAGCAAGTATTTGTCTTTGATTACTCTGTTCCAGATGCCAAGTTTCATCAAAACTCTCCATGGGGTATTTGATGCTAGAGCCCGATAGGATAAAAAGAGGTTCTGAAGCCCCCAACCCCCATATTGTTTTGGTTTTGAAAGAAATTCCCACTTGCATAAGTGAAAACAATTTCTCTTTTTATCGCCGGTCCAAAGAAAAGAGAAGATCTTTTGGAGAATTTTGTTCAGAATCGTAATGACAGATGCTAAAGCTAGCCAGTAGATTGGGAGACACTCCAAAAATGACTTTATGAGAATAAACTTTCCTCCTAAGGATAAAGTCTTGTTGCACCAGTGGTTGATTCTGAACTCAAAATTTTCTAGAAGCCAGTACCAGCCATCCATTCTATAGCTACCTAATTTTAGAAAATACCCCAAATAAAAGAAACCAACCGATAGATCTTTAAAATTGTACCTGAAAAGTGATTTAATTTCTTCAAGAGTGTCCTGTTGAATCCTTGAATGAAAGAGAGTGGATTTTTTAGGGCTTATGTTCATTCCCGTCACCCGAGAGAAGACAAGTAGTATGTTCCTTATTTTAATCCACTCTGAAAGCTTTGAAGATGTCATTATAAGCACATCGTCTACAAACCGTAGGTGTAAAATCCTTAAGAGTATATACACTTTGATTCCCAAGAGGGAGCCCTCAGCTGAGTCGGAGGGTTTTCACTCAGCCGGATGATATTAAAAAAACTGTTGTTGAGCATTTTAAGACTCACTATAAGGCTTCTGAAAGAGCTTCTAATGGGGAATAGTTAGAGATTGTAAGGCTCTTTTCTCGGATGGTAAGTGAAGAAGAGGTTATTTCTCTTGAAAAGCCTTGCACCCAGGAGGAAATTTTAGAGGTTTTGAAAGGTTTCCAAAAGGATAAAATGCCTGGCCCGGATGGCTATACTGTAGAATTTTTCATCCACTTTTTTGACATAGTTGGTCAGGACCTGAAAGAGATGGTGGAGGAAACTAGATGAAGTGGGAAAGTATCAAAACAGATTAACTCTACGTTCATTGCCTTGATTCCAAAAGTCAATTGCCCAAGGACGTTTGTTGATTACCATCCAATTGCCCTATGTAATCTATGCTACAAGATAATCTCAAAACTAATTGTAAAGAGACTCTGCCCTTTTTTCTCTAGAGCTCTATAAGATGAACAGTTGGGTTTTCTCAAGGGCAAACAGATTCTCGATGCCATTGGTACGGCACAGGAATGCTTACATAGCATTAAAACAAAAAGTATTCAAGCTAGTTTATTAAAGTTAGATCTTAAAAAGGCCTACGATTGCATCAACTAGGATTTCCTGAGGCTAGTGCTTCTTTAGTGCGGTTTTGGTCTAGCCACATCAAACTAGGTGATGGGATGTGTTTCATCTACAACCTATTCTATTCTAATCAATAGAGAGGCGACTTCCTTTTTTCAGAGTGGGCGTAGATTGCGTCAGGGGTGCCCTTTGTCCCCATTTTTATTTATCCTTGTAATGGAGGGACTCAGTTTAATGTTAAAGACTTATGGAAGCTTGCAAGAAGAACATATAAGACTTGATACTCCCTAAATACTTGAACACTATAAAATACTAGTGTATGGTTCAATATCAAAGTTGAAAATATACCATGTCAATCAATTTCATATTTATTTATAAATAATATTAAATATTTTATTTTTATATTTTTTAATTACCAAATAAACTTTTGAAATTTCCTATTAATTCACCTAAATAAAAATAGGTAAATGTACTTATACATCCATGAAAGCTTAAATGTACTAAGACATGCATGAAAGCATCATTTCATTTTTGTCATATAACTAAATCATGGTTATGAACTCATCCACAACATAATATTAAATTACTTATTTGCCTCGAGACATCTATGTCAATGTTTGAGCCCGCATGTTACTAATCGTATGTATATTCGTTAGTATATATTTTAATAAATCATATAATATATGAGAAACATTTAATTTATAATATTCATTTTGTTGGGATGCGGTTTAATTGTTGGGATAGAGTGTCATCACTTAAATAGTTTAAATTTCAACTTTGATATATGTACAACCCTTGTGTATGAAGGAAAGTGTTTATCTTTTAAAATTGGTTTTACTTTGTTAATAAAAAATTTAACACATGTTTAAGGACCCAAGTTGATTTCAATGGGTCATTATTTTTAATAAAGTATTTTATAAAAAAATATAATATTTTATAAAAATAGAGTATTTTATAAGAATAAGAAAATTCATAATCTAAAATAAAGTTGAGAAAAAATTGATCAACTTGAGATTTGATTTAATGTATTTAGTATTCAAAAGATGAAGCACTACAATAAAGTTGCCAAAATAATGGTAAGATAGTTGAGAAAGGAGATGCCACAACTTACAAAAGTCACAATTTCTTAAAAGAGGTTACGGCAAAATTGACACTGTCATAAGAAGCCATGTAAAAAGAATAATAACATGTGGCAATAAAAATAAAGTAACACTTGCCTTTTAAAAGGTGATGATAGAAACAAGGTCATGGATATCTCGCTTCGATAACATGGTTTAATCATCAAAATTAAAATAACAAAATTAACAAAATTAAGATAACATAACTTAAACACTAATATCAAAATAAGATAAAAAAAATATTGAGAGCATCATCTTAATACAAACACCTTGCTAAAGCTAGTGCAAGTATAAGAATCATATGAACTCTTAAGACTCATATGAGCTCCTAGATTTGGTACAGTAGTGATTTGTGTATGACTGCCGCACACAACTTTAGTATAAGAAAAATCGTAGCTAGTGTTGACCCTAGTATGTAATGTTCTCAACCAAATCTAATGTAAATATCAGATTAATGTGGTTGAGAAATTTTGTCAAACACTTAGTATACAAGCCCTCAATTCTCTTGAAATCACTTCAATACTTGTTGTCTCATTTATCTCAAGTTTAAAAGCTCAATATTATGTCTAAACACATCATATGCAACACCTAATCCCTTCCTAATGAGTGGGTGTCCTGAATTTATGCTTCTTGTTATGTTTATTTGCAACTGGCTGGTTGAAGTGTTATGTCAAACACTTTGCATACATATGGTTATAGCTTTCATCATTGGTTTTGTTTCATATGTATGGTGGTTGTTGGGCATGAAATGACATGTAAATTACACAATAGATGCATAGAAAACAATACTAAGAAACTCCAATACACAATGAAGCCAAAATAACTCAGATATAATTTTATTATTTAATTTGCTAACCTCAATACATGGGTGAACAAATCTAATGTAAATCTGATACAAAATTATATGGTTGATGTAGAATGCTCCAAACACTGAAAATCTGCAACAAACCAACTCTAGAAACCCTCCAAAGGGTACCCACAATAGATATCCTCCAAGAATGCAATCTACCACATGATAACCAAGCTACTAAGTGCCAATAATTCACCCTGCTCTAATAATTTCTCCCAGCCACTAATCAATCTATTTTCTAAAGGGATGGCACTCAAACCCTTCTCCAAAATTCGCCCAAGGTGAGTACACTTCGGCCCCAAGAGATAAATGCTCAACCCAACTCCAGAAATGAAGATCTTGAACTTTGAATATGGTCCCTCAAACAATAATTCACCTAACTATGAAAATAAATAAATATGGAGCATGAAAACCCCAACAATGCCAAGAAGATGTAACCCCAGGGATGGAAAATGTTCCTGGTATAATATCTTTACCATATCCAACTCTCTAAATCGAAATCGAATTGTTTTCTCCTTCACAATGCACCCTCTCTGCAGGAAACCTTCAGATCTGCACCCTGACTCTTCTTTCACTTTAAAAACAAAACATGTGGTTGAATAGAACTGAACTAGAATGGTGAGGGAGGAATCTTTCACCTCCTTGGCCAAGCTTGGATTAGGAAAGGTGAAATCTTTCACCACCGAACTGATCTCTAGGGTTTGTTCAATCAAAACTCTCAAAACTCCCAAGTATCATGGGCTCTCTAGCAAGAAGCCAGACATCAAAATGATGATCAATGTAATGAAAGAATAGATGCCCCTATCTCTCTTTTATTCCCTGTATTCACCTTTTCCCTCCAAGTGATTTTTACTTTATTTTTATTATTCTTTAATTAAATCACTTTATTAATTAATTGTTTTTTTTTCTCTTCAAAAAGTGATTTATTTGTCCCTATGGCTTCTCCGACCACTGAAAGTCACTTCTCATCATCTAATCATGTAGTGCTCTTTCTCTTGATTCCGATGAGCTATTACACTAAGATGTTTCTCCAAGTATTATTCCCAAAATGACCTTCTTAGTGAAATTAATTAAAATATGACCCATAATAGCTCAAAATTACGGAAATCGTTGGAATGCAATGTAACCAAAGCCAAGTTGCGCAGAATGGATACTGATGATGAAATATGATGAACAATGCAAGTTGGGCCCAATACAACCCCTCAATATCTCATGAACTCGTTATCACCCCCATCTGGCTACTCTGGCAAGCATAACACTCTCTAACATAATAATGTCCAAAAATGGGGACATTACATAGTACAACAAAAATTCTAGCTAGTCTTGAATAATAATATTCCATTAGTAAAGCAAGTTTTACTCTTGCCATATGACATGGGGGCTAAGCCTTATTAAGGCATATCCATTAGCGACCCAAGCAAAGCCAAGTTGTATTCAACTAATTAGAAGTAATTTTAGGTCATAATCCAAGACCAAAAAGTACTTTCCTCATAAGTAGAACTCATAGGAATCCACATTATCCCTAACAATCAATCTCCTAGACTGCTCCTAAGAAGCCACCTCCACCTCTCCATCACAATTTAACTTCATACAAAGAGCAAGGGTTACAAACTAAGAACACTAACCCTAAAAAAGAAATCAATTTGTAAATAACCTAAAGAAAAGAGAAAAATGCAATCCAAAGAAAAATTAAGAATGTAAGTACCACACCCCATTATGTATTCAAGCCCCAATTCACCATGCTCATGAGTAGTTGACTATCTTGATTGTGCAAAACCCTAGAATAGGAGAGTGTATGAAAAAGAAGGTTAAATATTTTACAATTTTGAATTTTTCCACTTTGTCATCATAATCTTTATTAAAATCGCAATTTTGAATTTGTTATTATTATTGTTTTTTTATATAGAAATAAATTCAACACTGTCAAATATTCTTATTGCAATTTGATTTTGAAATATTAATAATAAATATTTAATATTTTATCAATTTAAAATAATTATTGTGAAATTTCAAATAAAAAATACTTATTTTGTGGCCAAAAAATTAACATCATAAAACATTTATTATGATAAAAAAAAAAATTAAAAACTTTAGTATTGATATTGACGACAGAGTTTTGACCATTAAATTTATGATCCCAACCTCCTCAATTTAAATAATCATAACCCTCCATTCCACGGTAGAGATAGACTTCATAATGTCGAGGACTGAAGTGATAACCAAGGAGTTTAAATTCCATTTTTCACATTTTCAAGGTAACATAGATTTTAAACTTTAATCCGAACACTATGGGACCATTTCTGTTTTATTAAAGTAAATTAAAATATAAGTTTAATCACATCTTTTATTGAAGAAGGTTCGAAAATCCAATGGTTATTATCAATTCTTGCCTGAAAAATGTGTAATAAAAAACAAACGATCAGATAAATCAAATCATGGAAAATTGAAATAACGTGGCAACATATTAAAGTTGAAAATAATAAACTCAAATTCATGAAATAAATAATGTCACGATAAAGTTTAAATCGATATTATTATAATAATAAAAAGGTAGATGTAATTGACCGAGTTAAAGGAATAATAAAAATCAAAATTAAAAATAAACAAAAGAGTAGGGTAAATGGTGAAAAACGATGGATGTTATAACGTGGTTTTAGGTCGGATTTGGTGTCAACTTTCTAAACCTTGAGTTCTTATAATGTATAGATATTAAAAAAAAAAAATTAATAACTTGATATATATATATATATTAAGTTTTAGTTTAATTGTTTTATGTTTTGTTTTTAAGATTTTTTTTGTTTAATTTTATTTATATATAGTTTTAGTTTAATTGTTTTATGTTTTGTTTTTTTAGATTTTTTTTGTTTAATTTTATTTGAAATTTTGTGAGAAATTGTTGGATCTATAAATTTGAGTGAGTAATTATATATGTAAGTCTAGTGTTTGGTGGGTTTTTTTTCAGCAGGATAAATCTATTTCTCATTCATAAATGCAATTTAAATAACGAAAAATTATGATTTCTTGCAATTTTATGTGGTAGGATTCCAACGAAAAAGACCCAAACATAGAACAATTAATATTAATTGGGATTTGAATTGGTTATTTATATGAATATTTTGGTCATAGTTTAACTGTTCTAAGTTTTTACTCTTTTCCATTAATATTTTATGTTTAATTTTGTTCTAAATTCTGTGAGAATTTATTGGATTTGCATATTTGAGTGGTTAATTTTGTATAATCTGAATGCCTCAAAAGTTTTAGATTCAAAAATACAATTTAAACAACAAAAAATTGTGATTTCCTGTAAATTTATTCTAAAAAAACAAAACATATAATAATTAATAGACAATATTTTATGTCAAACATTAAGTCATGATTAAAAAATATTGGTCAAATTTATCCAATTATTTAATGTTTTGAAAGTGTGTATTACAATCCATCTCCACAAATATTAACATTATTATTATTATTATTATACCTCTTCTCTACTTGTATAAACTTTGAGAATCTAGATTCAATGAACCTATGTAATCTTGATGTTACTAAACATCTTCATGGCAAGAAAGTAATGCCTTTATCATATTATTTTTACATAATTTGGTACAATGCTAATCATTGTTTCAATAATTTTTTTTGTTTGGTGTAATGATACAAGGTTAGAGGAAGGGGCAATATACAAAGTGGTTTTTTTTTTTTTATATTTATATTTTACTTTCAATTTCTTTATGAAGTAGAGGGAGCATGTGATCTATTCATGTTGGTATGTGAAAGTTTTTTCATTTTATCTCGATGATTTTGATATTGACAGAAAAACCATGTATAACTTTTGAGTGGATATTCTTAATCTTTTTTACGACGAGATAAACAAGAGTATTCATACTAAGATTTATAGAGCCTACTTTCAGTGCACATGGTTCGAGCCTAGATAATTGCTTTCTCACAAACCTCAACACTACATAGATTTGTATAACTAGTGCAATGATGGGTTCATTCAACATTCGAGTACATTGGACTCTAGTTACCTTGCAACCAGAGGGTCCCTCTGGCCTAGCTTAAAGTTTGCTCCCATGAGCTTCGTAATGAAACATATCGCTATATTCCTCGGGAGCATTGTATTTTCCAACGTTGCTCCTTAGAGCATGACACTAAGAACCACTTTTATTATAATTCTCTCCTTAGAGCATGACAGTAAGAGCCACTTGTATTCTAATTATCTCCCTACTACAAGATTAGAGAAAAGTTATCTTGTTTCTTCAAAGATTCACCCGGTTCTCTCCAAACACTCATGGCTTATGAGGACCATATATGCTTAGCCCTCTTCCTCCAAGAGATGTTCCACCTTCGTCAACGACTTTGTTCCTTGTAACAACAATCACCATGTTGATTGCTTCTTACTTCCAACACTCTGACACCATTGTAAAGAGATCCACCATTGTAAAAAGATAAAGTAGCTAGCTTTCAAGCTCACATCATAAACTAATGAGACATCATAGACCTAATTATTGYCATGACTTCACATCCATCACACATTTCTTCATAATCTTAAATGCTAAGAACCTTTCCACACTTATTGATTTCAACCACACCATTGTAAAGAGATCCACCATTGTAAAAAGATAAAGTAGCTAGCTTTCAAGCTCACATCATAAACTAATGAGACATCATAGACCTAATTATTGCCATGACTTCACATCCATCACACATTTCTTCATAATCTTAAATACTAAGAACCTTTCCACACTTATTGATTTCAACCACACCATTGTAAAGAGATCCACCATTGTAAAAGGATAAAGTAGCTAGCTTTCAAGCTCACATCATAAACTAATGAGACATCATAGACCTAATTATTGCCATGACTTCACATCCATCACACATTTCTTCATAATCTTAAATGCTAAGAACCTTTCCACACTTATTGATTTCAACCAC
>ML786434.1:763232-773972 GCA_009831015.1 Picea engelmannii
ACAAGTTGAACAAATATTTATATAATATTTTTTGAGTGAAAATTTGATGTATGCTTTTGAAAATCTATGAAGATTTAGTTAAAAAGCATAATTACAATTTGTAAGTCAAACTCTCGGAACTTTCACTTGAAAAGCGTAATTACTATGTTGAATTTGTAAGTCAAACTCTCCTAACTTCTAAGGTTGCAAAGACTAAGTGTTTCGAGCATCCATCTTGCAACCTTTCACTATTTTTTTCTCTCTTTTGGTTTGGTTCCATCTTCTTGTCACGTTGATTTGCTTGGATCTATGGTTTTATCCCTAAGGTTTCTTGGGTCATTTTCAATCTTTTCCCAAGGACTTCCAACACACTAACTACACATAAAGCACCTAGTAGTTGAGGGCACACTTGATTTCCCATATCTTTTTTATTATTTGTATGGTAGATCTAGTTTTTGGTTTTGTCTTAGGGACGATTTTCCATGTATTTTGCAAGACGAATCTTGGCACATTGGAGCATTGCGAGAGGCTCAACTCTTATTTGTACTTCAACAATTGTTTCATCCCTTTTTCTTACAAGTAGCAACTTTCCTTCCTCTCCCTTTCACTTTGATTTGATTTCCTTCTATTTCTAGCTAGATCACATAAATTAACTAGGAGGTAAACCTACTTTTGTATTTTAGTTTATATCTCATTTCCTAGGTGTATTTAAAACCTTGAAGACCTAATTAAAGCACACTTTTAAAGTAACTAATCCTACGTGAAATATTAAATTAGACTTAATAAGTAAGTTAGTGGATATCTCCTCTTCCCTTCTCATTTTTCCCTTGATTCATGGTTTTACTCAACAACTAAGTGGCAACTCCATTCCCTTCCTACTATTGTCATCCTATGTTGCAATGGTGGTTGGGACAATTGTTTAACAACCAAATAGTTCACTCCAATCACTAAGCCACAAACTTTGTTTTTCTAAGAAGAACTTTACTAGGAAACCTAAAGCATACTTTCCATACTCATGGATATCATCCCTAGTAAACTCATCGATATAAACTAATATGCCTTATCTAAAGAAATTCAAACCAAAATTAATATACCTTATCTAAAAGAATTCAAACCAAATACTTGTTAACATAAAATTAATGAAATACCTAACAATATTAAAGACCATAAATTAAACTAATCCCTTTAAATCACTATAGTACAAACATATCTTCTTAATATATACTATAAAGAGTTAAGATAACTTATATTTAATACCAAAAAAAAAAAAACTATTAACTACCTTCTCTGTACACATATCTTAAAAAGCATAATTACAATGTTGAATTCGTAATTTAAACTCTCCAAACTTCAATTGTAATTACTATGTTGAATTTGTAAGTCAAACTCCCCTAACTTCTTCTCAAGGTTGTAAAGACTAAGTGTTTCCAACATCCATCTTGTAACTGATACTTCCTTTCATTAATTTCTTCTCTCTTTTGGTTTGGTTCCATCCTCTTGTCACATTGATTTGCTTGGATCTATGGTTTTATCAATAAGGTTTCTTGTGTCATTTTCAATCTTTTCCCAAGGACTTCCAACACACTAACTACACAAAAAGCACCTAGTAGTTGAGGGCACACTTGATTTTCCATTGTTTGATAATATTTTTATTATTATTTGCATGGTAGATCTAGTTTTTGGTTTTGTCGTAGGGATGATTTTTCATGTATTTTGCAAGATGAATCTTGGCACATTGGAGCATTGTGAGAGGCTCAACTCTTATGTGTACTTCAACAAGTGTTTCATCCCTTTTTCTTACACGTAGCAACTTTCCTTCCTCTCTCTTTCACTATGATTTGATTTCCTTCTATTTCTAGCTAGATCACATAAATTAACTAGGAGATAAACCTACTTTTGTATTTTAGTTTATATCTCGTTTCCTAGGTGTATTTAAAACCTTGAAGACCTAATTAAAGCACACTTTTAAAGTAACTAATCCTAAGTGAAATATTAAATTAGACTTAATAAGTAAGTTAGTGGATATCTCCTCTTCCCTTCTCATTTTTCCCTTGATTCATGGTTTCCTTCAACAACTAAGTGGCAACTCCATTCCCTTCCTACTATTGTCATCCTATGTTGTAATGGTGGTTGGGTCAATTTTTTAACAACCCAATAGTTCACTCCAATCACTAAACTACAAACTTTGTTTTTTTAAGAAAAACTTTATAGAGAAACTCAAATGATACTTTCCATACTCATGAATAACATCCCTAGTAAACTCATCGCTATAAACTAATATACCTTATCTAAAGAAATTCAAACCAAATACTTATTAACATAAAATTAATAAAATACCTAACAATATTCTAACAATACTCTAACAATATTAAGAACATAAATTAAACTAATCCCTTTAACTCACTTTAACTCACTATAGTACAAACGTATCTTCTTAATATATACTATAAAAAGTAAAGAGTAAAGATAAGTTATACTTAATAATAATAATAAAAAACAATTATTAACTACCTTCCCTGTACACATATCTTACTATATGGTCGATGCATTGCATTGACTCTCATGTTTTATGATTTGTAACGTTGTTAACACAATAACTCTAACTCTAGTGGTCGGACTTGTATATAATGATAACACCTTCTAATATTTATAATTACAAGCTTGTTGCTGTATGGAATAACCATTCAGTGGGTTGCCCATAGCAAATACGAGGTAAAAATCAAGAGTCAAGGTGCTTACTTGGAAAGGAAGATATATTGCTCAGTGGGAAATATTAATTGGGTTATGTGTTCCAGGTTTTGCCTTTTCTTTATATTGTTAGAAGATATTTTATAACACTTTTTCACGTGTTCCTTAAAATAAAATGTTAAAATATACATATTAAATATAATTATTATTTATATATTTTGAAATTTGTTTTTTCAATATATTTAATTCTTTAAATATAATTTAATATATTTTTTCTTAATTAGTATATCTTTGAAGTATGGCAAAAAGTTGAAGTGGGAAAAGGAATAACGTATTTTAAAATATACATATTAAATATAATTTGAAATTTATTTTTTTAGTATTTTAAAATATACATATTAAATATAATTTGAAATTTATTTTTTTAATATATTTAATTCTTTAAGTATAATTTAACATATTTATTCTTAATTAGTATATGTATATTTATTTATATATTTTGAAATTTAATTCTTTAATATATTTAATTTTTTAAATATAATTTAATATATTTATTCTTAATTAGTATATGTTTGAAGTAGGATAAAAAGTTGAAGTGGGGAAAATGAATAATGTAAAGAATTGTGGATGAAAATAGAAATATAACCTTTTTTTAATATGTGAACCATTAATGTAATTTATCTATTGAATGAGTTTTATATGTTTTTTATTAGTCTTTGTCGAAAGCGTAGAGGGATTATAGTGATTGATCATCTGTTGACTTCATATTAGTTTGTTCTTTGACTAAAAATATTTGCATAATCTTTATTGTTGGAACTAGAGAACTAAAAACATTTATTTGTATATAATAAAAAATACCATATATGTCATGATCTGATTGGACAACAGATTGAAGGTTTTATTGCCAACGTCGTTATTCCCAATGTTTTATATGTTAGCATATCCAAAGTTTTTGATCATCTACAGTCTTTCTGAATTTTTACTATTTTTTTGAAATGTTTAGATATCCAAGGTTTTGAGCATCGAGAGTCAGTTTTTTATTAGTTGACTTCATATTAGTTTGTCCTTTGACTTATTTTTTTTTTCATAGTCTCTATTGTTTGAACTATTGTTACTATTTTTTTACTGTTATTATTATTTTATATTATTATAAAATAATATAATAATTATTTTGCGTACGTAATAGACCTACCACACTGCATTCTTTCTTAAATGTTTACACAACACGAGGCCCTTCGACGGTCTTGACAGACTTAAATTTTTACCTAGTGTTGGAGCCGGAAGTCACTCCTGGATTGCTTGCAGGAGCAGAGCCCGACGCCCATCAGTTTAATGTCACGATTTGTTTGAAAGGGGTGATCAAATGGAAGCAAACTCGGAACAGTCGTCTCAACTCAGAAACCAGGCCAGGCATGCATGAACGACTGAGGTCTTGATAAACTTCAAACAGTGAGTTGCAATAAAGGGTGAGTAGGGGGAAGACTTCATAAGAAGGGTGCAAGGGTCTGTTGTAGGCATCAAGCTTCTAACAGACTGTCAAAGCAGGCATCTGAAAGCAAGATCTTCTTACTTCCAAATGCGGGAAACCAGAGAAAACAACAATGCAACAATAAATCATTTATCATAACAGAACTGTGTTAATCCATGCGAAGCATTCGATCATGAACTCCCCAGCCAGAGATGAAACATAGACGGAAAAGGAAAATTGTCTGTCATAAACCAAGAAGTCTCAAACACTGATACATAACCCAGAAAGCTAGGATATTTACTGAAACTTTACAGTCGGGAGCTTAGCTCTACCATCGATAGATACAAAAATGGCGGAAACGCCTACATATACTCAGAACAATCAATCAACAGCGGAACCAAGACAATGCATTGAAAGCTTTGCGTCTGCATGGCTTCTGACAATCAACCTCTGAAAGATCGTGCAACTTATGTCAGACGCAATCTGGCTCTTTGACAGTTCCAACGGCGAATCGACGTGCCTTAAACTCATGGCCGTGCTTTCCCATTATGGGGGAGACGATGTCTAACCACCACCAACCGCTTCAATAACTGCTTCATAGGGATTGAGGACGACCTGGCCAGCTTGGCATCTTTGGGACGTGGAAGGCTTCTCGCGCTGCCACCTGGAATAACTGAATAGCTTGAAGTGTGGGTATGGAGGCCAACGCGGAAAGCGAGGTTCGGCAACGGAGTGACGGGGCCACAATCGCAGGGACTAAGTAAGAACGATGAGAGGCGAGAGAGGTGGTAGGGGATGACATAAGGCAAAAGGGATATAAGCGGAGAAGGTGGGAGATTAGACGTAGCAGGGGTAATTTTAGTGAGAGTCTGACGTGGAGGAGATGGGACCGGTGGCAAACAGTGGGTGGACGATGAAATGGGAAGGGGACCCCGCGAACCATAGAGGGGAGGTGGAGGGGTGACACATGGCCGCAGGAGAATGGCGGAACAGGAGGATGACATAACGGGAGGAGGGCCCACGCTGGCTTAATCATAGGGCGGCTAAGAAGGGCGAGACTGACCCAACGCCGTTGATCCGGGCACGCTGATCGGGGCCGTCGGAAAGCTGCGTCTGCGATTCCGGACCCCCCCCCCCCTCCGCTTAAAGGTAGAAAGACAAGGGGGGTCTGGAATGGTCTTCATCGTCGTTGATCCAGGCGCGCTAATCTGGGCCGTTGGAGAGGTGCACCCCCGATTCCGGACCCCCCCCGCTTAAAGGTAGAAAGGCAAGGGGAGTCCGAAATCCGATATGCGTCGTTGATCTGGGCGCGCGAATCGCTGCCGCTCGAACATGCTCGTGACTTACCTTGGGCGTATTATCACCCGAAACTTTGGACAAGTGGGTTTTAACCCATCCTTTTGCGTTCTAGCCCCCCCCTTACAAGAAATATCGCTAACATTTAGCTCCATGGGGGATAGAGTTGTCCCTGTGATGCTCTAAGAACTCTTTTGCAGACTTAGTGCCTTTGTTGTTGGGCTATGGAGTCATTTATTAGTCTGAAAAACAAGAACAGAAACAATATTTACAAAACAAAACAAACAAAGCCGACTGAGGCTCACAGAAAACATTTTTTTAAGAAATGCCCATTGACTGGGCCACTAAAAACTTCATTGCCTTCCAGATCCTGTAACCTGTAAGTGTTGTTTGAAAATACTTCGAGGATCTTGAAAGGCCCGAACCAGAGGGCATCAAATTTACTGTGTTTTCCCTTTTCCTGCCTGGGTGCATCCCATTTGAGCACCAGATCACCCTGCTCAAATTCCTTCTTTTTGTTCTTCCTGTCAAAAGACTGCTTGATCTTCTGCTGATGGTTGTAGGCTCTGTCCCTGACTTGTTCTCTGATCTGCTGCACTTCCACCATTTGATGAATCCTTCTGAGCACATGGTTAGGTTCTCCCTCAAGGTCTTGGAGGAATTTGGCCACAGATAGGGCGAGCTGAGTAGGGAAAACCGCCTCTATTCCATACACAAGTTGGAAAGGTGAGATGCCCAGAGATTTCTTTGTTGTCACCCGATCAGCCCAAAGAGAAAATTTGAGCTTGGAGTCCCAGGCTCTCTTATTGTCCTCCAATATCTTCTTGATAAGCTTGATTAGGATTTTATTTGAAGACTCTGCCAGTCCGTTCCCTTGAGGATAGTAGGGAGTAGAATGAATCAGTGAAATTTCGAACTGTTCACAGAATTCGACCAGAGGCTCAGACCGAAAGGGAGAGGCATTATCAGTGACGATTCTACTGGGGCAACCAAACCTCGTTATGATGTCCTCCAGGAAGCCGATAATTACCTTGTGAGAAGTGCTCCTAGTAGGGACAACTTCTATCCATTTGGTAAAGTAGTCGGTCACAATCATAATCCATTTGTGCTGGCCACTTGAGGGAGGATGAATCTCTCCGATGAAATCCAATCCCCACTGCTGAAAGGGTGCTGAAACTACCACAGGCTTTAATGGCAGGGATTTGAGCTGCTGCTTGCCTGAGAATTTCTGGCATTTGATGCAAGTTCTGATTTCCTTGCAGACATCAGGGAATAAGGTGGGCCAATAATACCCATCTCGGAGGATCTGGTGCGTTGTGGTCTTCCAAAAATGATGGCCTCCACAGAGACCGCTATGGAAATCAATCATAACCTTCTGTGCCTGCAGCGGGTCCAGACACCTTAGTAACACCCCCAGAGGGTCCTTCCAATATAAGGTTTGGCCAATGAGGCAATACCTGACAGCTTTGAGCTTTAAAGCTCTTGCCTTGCTTTTTTCCATCCCATCAGGAGGCCTCAGTTCTTGCAGAAAGTACAAGACATCTTTGTACCAGGCGCACGCTGCTAGTGGCAAAGCTCTTTGGGAACTCCTGTTGGATGACTCAGCTTGCTCGTTGATGCAATTGATTCCCAAGACTCTGCAATTGGATTCGGCCTACAACTTGGCTAAACCCTGCCCCTTTATCAGTTTGGTGGGCTTAATCTCCAGATCAAATTCTAGGATCTTAGCAATCCATTTACCTCTCCTCCCGTCTATGTCAGGCTGTATAAGAATGTCCTTCACAGAAGCTGAAGGGACATATGCAGTGATTCTTGAATGCAAGACATAGACTCTGAAAGCCTTGAGGGCTTTCACCAGGGCATAGGCTTGCTTCTCCATGATCTCGTATCGGAGCTCTGCATCTCTCAGTGCCTTGCTGAAGAAGGCAATAGGTTGCTCTTGTCCTTGATCATTTTTCTGCAGTAAGACTGTTGCTACTGTATCAAAAGAAGCAAAAGAAAATATCAGAAAATATTTGAAATAATCGGGACTGATTAGCACAGGTGCCTCAGTCAACGCTTTCTTTATTTGATCGAAAGATTCCCTGGGTGCAGAGGTCCATCTTACTTCACTCCCCTTCTTGAGCATGGCAGTGATGTGTTTCACCAACTCAGCGAAATTTGAAACAAATCTCCTCAGAAAATTAATCCTTCCCAAAAATGCCTGAATCTCTTTTTTAGATCTGGGAAGGGACAGGGCCTGAATTGCTTCTACCCTATCGGGATCGATCCTTACTCCCTCTGCTGATACTATATGACCTAACAATTTTCCCTCTTGCATGGCGAACAATGATTTCTTGGGGTTTAGAGATAGGCCATACCTCTGACATTTCTGGAAAACCTTCTTCAAGTGGTAGTGGTGCTCTTTATCAGTCTTGGAAAAAACTGTTATGTCATCGAGGTAAATCACCACAAACTTATCTTTTTCCCCGATGAAGGCTATGTCCATGGCTCTCTGAAATGTGTCCCCTGCATTCATTAGTCCAAAAGGCATCTTGGCATACATGAATGTGCCCCAAGGAGTGGTGAATGCTGTTTTTTCTCGGTCCTCAGGCATGACTGATATCTGATTATATCCAGAGAAACCATCAACCATGGATATCCTGGATGCGCCAGTGACTCTCTGTAATATATGTTCCATGTTGAGCAGGGGATAATTGTCCTTTCTAGAACTTCTATTTAGGTTCCTGAAATCAACGTAGAGTCTGATTTCCCCACTTTTCTTTCTTACCGGGACCAAATTGGCCACCCATTCAGAATATCTCAAGGGGACAATGATCTGGGCATCCAATAGCTTCTTCACTTCCTTCTCCATGACAGGTAGCAGCATGGGATTTATCTGTCTTAGCTTCTGCTTGAAGGGCTTAGCCTCTTCTTTTAGTGGGATCTTGTGCTCAATGACTGATGTGTCATATGTCTTGAGGTCTTCGTAGGTCCATGCAAACACATCAGCAAAATCCCTTAGCAACTTAATATATTCGGCCCTCTGATCCTCAGTCAAACTCCTTGACAGCTTGACCAATTTAGGCTCCTCAGGTGTGCCTACGTTGCATTCATCTGTTTCGGCATCATCACCTAAAACTCTACCCTTCACGGCCACATCGTTCCCGCCAAACAACCTTTCTAATGGGATTAGTCCTTTCAGAATGTGGTTGCTTGGTAGCTGAATGATCTGGTGATCAACAATTTTATTCAAAAACTCCCTAGGGTAACAGTCAGGCTTTCCTTCAATGTCGGGATCCTCATCTATGTGCAATGCAGAAAAGTTATCAATGGATTGAAGAAACTTTTCGATCTCTTGATCATCCTCAAATACCCTCCAATGCTTGACATTGTCTGGTACAGAGGGCCTGTACTTTATTTTGACATCGGACCCGGTAGGGGGTAGCGCAGAAACTTCGAGCACACTAGCTGTGAAAGATAAAAAGTCGGCTGGAATATTTTCTCCCCTTGGAATGTAAGAAATGTTAAAAGCCAGGAAGAAATTATCAACCAGGTCCCATACCTCGTTCCTGTAATTCTTGAGCCGAGGATTCTTAGCTTGATAAACATTTTTGACCTGTTGGACAATCAGTTCCGCATCCCCAAACACAGCTATCTCTCTTATTTCCATTTGTTGCGCAGCCCTTAGTCCTAGAACTAGGGCTTCATACTCTGCCACATTGTTGGTGACTTCAAATTCCAGCTTGTATGACAGAGATATGGTCTCATGGGAGGGGGATATGAATACCACCCTGGCACCTGCACCCAAACTGGAGGAAGCTCCATCAAAGAACATCTTCCACACATAGGTGGTTGGAGGGGGTGTCTCCTGATTAAGAATGGGCTGCTTTCTGATCGGTAAAGGGGCCTCAGGGGTGTGGGTGAGATGTAGTAAACTGGAGCCTAGATCAGTGTCCAAGGCATAGATGGGATGATTGGTAGGGTTGGCTTCATCACTGATTATATAGGCCAGCTGGGCTTCTCTGTACAGTCTCTTATGTTCCCCTCCAAAGACAGGAATGGTGGCATATGTGAGATCCATCTGCAAGGTTCCACCTAGTCTCTTTATCCAAGATCTAGACAACAACATGCCAAACTTGGGGGGAACATCAGCTACCACAATATCCATGACCATACTCTTCATGGGCAGCTGGAACAGGGACACTACCAGGTCCTTAATGACTCCCAAACACTGAACCCTCCTGGAGTCAAAAGAATAGAGGTCATGATAGGCTCGGGTGACTTCCAGTCCTAATTCCTCCATGACAGTTTTGGGCATGAGGTTGTGGGAGGCCCCTGAATCCATAAGGCAATTATGCAACACTTTGTCATGTATGTTCAGGGATGTGTAGAAGGGAGGGGATGAATCATCTCTGTCTTCTACCATGGGACCTAGGACAACTACATGCCTTTCATCTTGGAGGTTTATGGAGTCTGTGAGAGGGTATGAGGCTTCTGACTTCAACAGCTCAGAGAAACGTTTTTTTGAATTCCCCATGTTTAATTAACTCAGTGAGTGGCACAAGAATTCTGACTTTTTGAATCTCATGTTCGAAATTGAAAGAAGAAGTAGGCTTTGGGATTTCTCTAATTTCAGGAACATGATTATGAACAATGGGAGAAAGAGGTTGAGCTTTCTTACCTCTTTGAGCGTTTGCTACTTCATTAGCAGGTCTCACTGTCCTAGTGGATGGCTCTGGAACATCAGGTGTTGCTATCCTTTTGTCAGACCTTAGGTTATATCTGCCTTGGCCACCACTAGCTTTGTCTCCCTTGCTCAATTCATTTAGCTGACTGCTCATGAGAGACTCCTCGTATGCTGACTGGGTCAGATGAGGGAAAGGGGGAGTGACTTCTAAAGAGTGGATTTTAGGCTCAGGCTCGTCTATTTCCCCTTTCTATTCATCAGCCACAAAATTGTTCTGGAAGGGAGCCTGAATTCTTTGGTCGTCCCTGTCTCTCTCTTTCTCTCTCTGCATAGTTGGAGGAGCAAAATTATTTGGTCTTCTGAAACCTCCTCTGTTCTCAATGGTCTGAGGACCCTTGTTCATTTGCTTCCTTTCCACCTTTAATCTCTCCACCTCTTCTTTAAGGAGGTTCATAACTCGAGTCAGCTCATTTACTTGAGGGTGGGGCATTGATGAGCCGGAAGTTGAGGCTTCCGATTTTTCCTTTCTCCTGTCTGTGTCGGCCTGGTTTCTCAGTCTGTCAGCTGCCAATATGTTGGATTCCACTTCTATAGCTGCATCCTGCATCTGAGCTAAAGAGGTGGCTCTTCTTTCTCTTAA
>ML786434.1:774022-797953 GCA_009831015.1 Picea engelmannii
TCCGATTTTTCCTTTCTCCTGTCTGTGTCGGCCTGGTTTCTCAGTCTGTCAGCTGCCAATATGTTGGATTCCACTTCTATAGCTGCATCCTGCATCTGAGCTAAAGAGGTGGCTCTTCTTTCTCTTAACACGAGACAGAAATCGGGATCAAATGCGCCAGCATAGGAAATTTGAGCAGAGGCCTCTGAGGGTTTGATCTCTGCAGGAATTTTGTTGTACATCTTATTAAATCTTTTGGAGAAGTCTGAGACAAACTCTCCTTCCATTTTTTATAGAGACCCAAACTTTGTCATGTAATACATATAGTCTTTCCTGTCTCCCCACTGTCTCAGGACAACACTATCCAGAGCCTCAATTCCAACAATAGATCCAGGGGCCAGTCCTCTAAACCATTTTCTAACCTCACCATCCAAGCTCTGGACAAAGACTCTCATCCAGACATCTTCATTCTCTATATTGAGGTTATCTGCATAACTGTAAAAAGCAGCCAAGTGCTCTTCTGCAGTTATGTCTCCTTCCTCGGTGAACTTGGGCATGTACTTCAAGTAGTCTCCAGCAGGGAGAGGATTCATAGAATGAGGTAGGAAGGGAGCATATCTAGCAGCGACTATGGCATCCATTCTGGTTGGAGGGAGATTAGCACCAGCCATAGGGATATTGGGTAGAGGAGAACTCGGAGGAGAAGGAGTATGGACGGGAGATGTCGGAACAAAAGTTCTCACAGGAGATGAGGGGGAAAACAGAGAGAAGTGTAATGGGCCAGAACGCGCAGCTTCTTCTCTCTGTGCAACAGTAGCAAAAGACAGAGGAGTAGTGAAACCTTCTGGGAAATGTTGGTGTGGAGGCACAACTTTCAGGGAAGGGGGAGTGACAAGAATCTCTCCCTCTGACACTAGACCAGGAGGAGAAAACTCAGCAGGAACACTCCCGAAATTCAGAAAACGGGAAACCTTAGAGGGAGGTTGACTAGGAAGCTGAGAGGAAGAAAGTGGAGTTTTTACAGAAGGAGGTGGGGAAATACCTGTTTTGGCGATGGAAACTTCTTTCACAGAGCTCTTTCCCTTTCTGCGCGCTGCTTCTGAGTCAGCTTCAGGTGTCGCTAGAGGCAGGTGTGGATGAGACCGCGTGTGCCTGCTTCTCGAAGCCACAGTTGATAGAGCAGGTTCTTCCCAACGGAGTCGTCACAATGGAGTCGCCAGGTGCACAGTAGCAATCTTCAAGTTCTGATATCTGATGCACCTTCAGAATCAGTTGATCTTTGTCGTTCAAATCCAGGGAAAATATTCAACTTCATCCCCGGCAACGGCGCCAGAAATGTTGGAGCCGGAAGTCACTCCTGGATTGCTTACAGGAGCAGAGCCCGACACCCATCAGTTTAATGTCACGATTTGTTTGAAAGGGGTGATCAAATGGAAGCAAACTCGGAACAGTCGTCTCAACTCATAAACCAAGCCATGCATGCATGAACGAGTGAGGTCTTGATAAACTTCAAACAGTGAGTTGCAATAAAGGGTGAGTAGGGGGAAGACTTCATAAGAAGGGTGCAAAGGTCTGTTGTAGGCATCAAGCTTCTAACAGACTGTGAAAGTAGGCATCTAAAAGAAATATCTTCTTACTTCCAAATGCAGGAAACCAGAGAAAACAACAATGCAACAATAAATCATTTATCATAACAGAACTGTGTTAATCCATGCGAAGCATTCGATCATGAACTCCCCAGCCAGAGATGAAACATAGACGGAAAAGGAAAACTGTTTGTCATAAACCAAGAAGTCTCAAACACTGATACATAACCCAGAAAGCTAGAATATTTACTGAAACTTTACAGTCGGGAGCTTAGCTCTACCATCGATAGATACAAAAATGGCGGAAACGCCTACATATACTCAGAACAATCAATCAACAGTGGAACCAAGACAATGCATTGAAAGCTTTGTGTCTGCATGGCTTCTGACAGTCAACCTCTGAAAGATCGTGCAACTTATGTCAGATGCAATCTGGCTCTTTGGCAGTTCCAACGACAAATCGACGTGCCTTAAATTCATGGCCGTGCTTTCCCATTATGGCGGAGACGATGTCTAACCACCACCAACTGCTTCAATAAATGCTTCATAGGGATTGAGGACGACCTGGCCAGCTTGGCATCTTTGGGACGTGGAAGGCTTCGCGCGCTGCCACCTGGAATAACTGAATAGCTTGAAGAGCGGGTATGGAGGCCAATGCGAAAAGCGAGGTTCGACAATAGAGTGACGGGGCCACAACCGTAGGGACGAAGTAAGAACGATGAGAGGCGAGAGAGGTGGTAGGGGATGACATAAGGCAAAAGGGATATAAGTGGAGAAGGTGGGAGAATAGACGTGGCAGGGGTAATTTTAGTGAGAGTCTGACGTGGAGGAGATGGGACCGGTGGCAAACAGTGGGTGGATGATGAAATGGGAAGGGGACCCTGCGAACCATAGAGGGGAGGTGGAGGGGTGACACATGGCCGCAGGAGAATGGCGGAACAGGAGGATGACATAACGGGAGGAGGGCCCACGTTGGCTTAATTATAGGGTGACTAAGAAGGGCGAGACTGACCCAGCGCCGTTGATCCGAGCGCGTTGATCGGGGCCGTCGGAAAGCTGCGTCTGCGATTTTGGACCCCCCCCCTCCACTTAAAGGTAGAAAGGCAAGGGGGGTCCGGAATGGTCTTCATCGCCGTTGATCCGGGCACGCTGATCTGGGCCGTTGGAGAGGTGTGCCCCCGATTCCGGACCCCCCCACTTAAAGGTAGAAAGGCAAGGGGGGTCCAGAATCCGATATGCGTCGTTGATCTGGGCGCGCAAATCACTGCCGCTCGAACCTGCTCGTGACTTACCTTGGGCGTATTATCACCCGAAACTTTGGACAAGTGGGTTTTAACCCATCCTTTTGCGTTCTAGCCCCCCCCCCTTACAAGAAATATCGCTAACACCTAGCAGGCCTCATAGCCTTAAATGCTTACTTAAGAGGCCTGTTACAAAACATTTTCCTCTGATTTTTTTTATGCAATGTTCTCTGCAATGAATATGGGCAATATTGTTCTTCAACGACCTTACTGGTTCACTGGTTTATGCCTGCTCATTGCTTGTTCATTGGTTTCTTGTTTGTCTGTTGTTGTTGCTCTTGTTTTCCTGTTGATCTTGTTGCAGTTTGCATGCTTGGGATTCTGCAACCACGATTGGAACTGCGCTTATGTCATTCCCCATTGACGGGTGGGTTTCGGTGCCATGTTTAGCTTCCTATTCGTTGTTTGTTATTTTCAATTTACAAGTAAAAAATTTCAATACTGGAGAGGCCTGAGTCAAAATCCTCTTGCAGAACATCTTTGTATGTGAGGAGAAAATCAGATTTCCTTTTCTTATATGTCACTGTGGCTGCGATGGAGGTGGGTTCTATGTCGAACATTGGTGTTTAGGAATGAGACGAAGACAACATTACAGTCATGATTCTCTGGTCGTAGTAGTCACATACAAAGATGGGCTGCAAGAGGATTTTGATCGCTCCTAGTTTTGAAAATTCTTACTTGCAAACTGGAAAAAAACAAAAACAAACAATGAATAGGGATGCAACCATGGCATTGAAACTTATCCGTGAATGGGAAACGATAGAAGCGCAGTTCCAATTGCGGATGCAAAATACCAACCGTGCAAACTGCAACTTTCTTGAATGTTTACACAGTAGGAGGCCTTTGGACGGTCCTCACATCCTTAAGTGTTTACCTGACATGCTTCACAGCCTAAAATGTTTACTTAACATGTGTTACAATACATTTTCTTCCGATTTTTTGATACAATCTTGTATGCAGTGAATTTGGCCAATATTTTTCTTCACTGGCATTCATGGTTGACTGGTTGATGCTTACTCGTTGGTTTGTTGGATGCTGCTTATTGTTGTTTGATTCAACTTTGCAGAGTTGAGGTCCTGCAGTTGCAGTTGGGCCTTTTGGTGCTTGTTCATTGATTTGTTGTTTGTTGCTTTCTCTTGTTTTGCTTCAACTTTGCAAGGTTGGGGTCTTGCATCTGTAGTTGGACCTGTTGTTGCAGTTTTAGGGGTTGCACTTCTATCCTTCCCAATTCACCGATGGGTCTCAGTGTTGTGGTTGCATTCTTGCATTACTTAACATGCCTATTACAATACATTTTCATCCGATTTATTTTATTTTATTTTTACAATGTTGTCTATAGTGAATATGGGCAATATTGTTCTTCAATGACTTTACTGGTTCACTGGTTGATGCTTTCTTGTTGCTTGTTAACTGGTTTCTTGTTTTCTTGTTGTTGTTGCTCTTGTTTGCATGTTGTTGTTGTTGCAGTTTGCACGCTTGGGATTCTGCAACCGTGATTTGAACTTCACTTCTGTCGTTCCCCATTGATGACTGGGTTTCGTTGCTATGTTTACGTTCATATTCATTATTTGTTGTTTACTATTTATAGCCTGTAAGTGAAAAAAATTTAATACTGGAGATGCCTGAGTCAAAATCCTCTTGCAGAATATCTTTGTATGTGAGGAGAAAATTTGATTTCCTTTTTTATATGTCACTGGGTGTGATGGAGGTGGGGTCTGAGTAGTCACATACAAAGATGTTTTGCAAGAGGATTTTGATCCTTCCCAGTATTTAAAATTCTTACTTGCAAGCTAGAAAAAAAAAACAACGAATAAGGATGCAACCATGGCAGTGAAACTTACACGTGAATGGGGAGCAACAGAAGCGCAGTTCCAATTGCGGATGCAAAATGCCAACCATGCAAACTGCAACTTCTTAAATGTTTACACAGTGGGAGGCCTTTGCACGGTCCTCACAGCTTTAAATGTTTACATGGCAGGCCTCACAACCTGAAATGTTTGCTTAACAGGCGCGTTACAATATATTCCTCCAATTTTTCTATACAATCTTGTCTGCAGTGAATTTGAGCAATATTGTTCTGCACCGACATTCTGAAATATCCCTGATCCCGCTGATCAAGATATTTGCTACTGATCCAATGTTTCATCTTGCAGATCTGATACACTGGGGGTTTCTGGATGCGTTTCAGTTGTGTGTTTGAGATCTTTATGGTTATTGCATGTGCATGTTGGTTATTGCATGTGCATGTTGGTTATTGCATGTGTATGTTGCGTATTTATGGTTTAAACAATATATAAAGGATGCATGCGGAATTGAAGAACATCAACTGCCCAATAACATATATTATGCGGCTCAAGCATGGAAATACAATAACACACTGGAAATACAGAATATAATCGTCATCTAGATATCATGGATCATCACGGGAATAAAATCAAATAGCATAAAAATACCTATGATCAGAATATGAATGCAGATATGATGCATGCACAGATAGATCGACATAAATATGCAACTCTGGAGAAATATGGTAACCGCTACCAGCTGGAAAACTCGTCCAGAAGGATAGGTTGTCAGAATTCATCAAAAACTGCTCCAATAGAAGCACCTTGGCCTCTAGACTGGAATGGATGAGTGTCGGATATGAGATCTAGCCTCTGAGGTACTGGATCTGGACCCCTGGGGGTTTTGCGCACCTCCTGGGACACTGGATGTGCCCCAAATGATTCCACCAATGGAATCAGCTACTATAGAGCTCAAAATGATAGTCTCACCAAATGTGGAACTGGGTTGGGAGGGTTTCCCCAGATCTGTCCTGATGCTCCGTCTGCAACCCCAAATGTATTGTCAGAAGATATGCGCTCTAAATGGTTGGATGATGCGCTTTGTAAGAGTCCACCGTCAGAATCTGATGATAAATGGCTCAATAGAAGCGCCCTAGCTGGATCTCCACTAGGTCGAAAGGAAACTGCAATCTGGGCTTAGACCTCGTGCAACTCCACAAACCCTCAATCTGACTTGCGCCCTCACTGGTTGAGTTGCGCACACTATACTGGATACTCCTGAATAGATTGGTGAAATACATGGATGGTATCTTCGATGGGCTAGGGTGTGTCTCTCAACACCGAAACCGATCAATGGTGGTGGTTTCCTCCAGAAATCCACAAAACAACAAGGTCGACTCTCTTCCTCCTCTGGGAACTCTCAACATCAAATCATAACAATGCATAATGAGGAATTAGGTCAAATTCCTTCCTTTATACCATTCCCAATCTAATTCACCATTGACCTCACTTAAGCTAGGCGCTTTTCCTCCTAAGGTAAATAATTAATTAATTAAGTCCCCCTTTAACACCTTTTCATTCTAATTCTTCGTTGACTTAGGCTTAAGTGACTTTTCCTAAGTATTTTGGCTTAATTCATCGTTTAGCCATCAATTCCTCCTTATTTCTCCATGTTGTTCCCTGTTTGTGCCTGACTATAGTCTATGGGAATACATAGACTACTAAGTCACTCCCTGCTGGCCTACTCTTGGGAACGAGACATCATAGTCCTCCCTTCCCAAGATTGCTTGTCCTCAAGCAACATCAATCCTGGGTGTTGTAAGATATGCTCTCCCTCCCATGTGGTATCCTCCACTGGAAGACCCCTCCATCTAACCAAGCACTCCCTGATGATCCTGCTCCTCAATCTGCGCTCTCTCTTCTCTAATACCTCCTCTGGCACTAGCTCCAACTGACTCTCCTCATCCAAGGGTGGCAACTCCTCTGAAATGATAACCTATTGTCCCACAGCCTTTTTAAGGCAAGAGACGTGAAAGATGTTATGAATCTTGCTATCTTCCGATAGCTCTATCTCGTATTCCACCTCGCCTATCCTCCTAATGACTCTGTATGGCTTGTAGAACTTCGGATTCAGCTTCTTTGCCCCGCTCCTCTTCAAGGAGGACTGTCTGTATGGATGTAATCGCAGAAAAACCAAATCCCCTACCTCAAAAATGCGCTCAACTATGTGTCGGTCTGCATATATCTTTTGTTGGTTTTGAGATGATTGCAAGTTCTCCCTCACTGATTGAATAATCCTCTAACTCTCCTCCACCCAGTCCTTGGCCCCCGAGACTGTGTTGTCCCCAAACACAGTCTCCATAAAGGAGGGTGCATCGTATCCATACAATGCCCTGAACGGTGACATCTTGATAGACATATGGTAAGTTGTGTTTTAGCAATACTCACCCATATGTAACCATCTCACCCAAGTGCGTTGTTTCCCCCCCACATAGTTCCTCATATACCCCTCCACCCATTTGTTGACAATATTTGTCTTCCCATCTGTCCGTGGGTGGTAGTTGGTACTCGTGGCTAGCTCTGTGCCTATCAACCTGAAAAGATCCTGCCAAAATGTGTTGATGAAGCGTCGATCTCTATCACTGACTATCTGCTTGGGTAACCCATGCAACCAAAAGAAATGTGCAAATTTGGTCAGTCTATCAACCACCACAAATATACAGTCCTTGCCCTGTACTCTAGGAAGGCCTGTAATGAAATCCATGTAAATACTCTCCCATTTCTACTCTAGGATGGGTAGAGGTTGTAGTATCCCTGCGAGGTGTGTTTGCTCGGACTTGTTCTGCTAACAAGTTGTGCACTCTCGTATGTGTTTCAACACATTATCCTTGAGACCCTTCCATGAGAATATCTCCCTGGTCTGCCTATATGTTTTGAAGTACCCTTGATGCCTTGTTGTAGGCGAATCATGACATACCTTCATAATTTTCCCCTTTAGGGTGGATTCTGGAACCAAGTAGATCAGGTCCTTGTAGAATATGACGTCATCAAGAACCTGATATCTATCATCAATCACCTGTCCATCCATCACCTCACAAGCAAATTTGTTTTTGGAGTATTCCACCAACAAATGATCTTTCCAATATGTACAAATGTCCATTGTCGAACATCCTGTTGGGCTCCTGGACAAGGCATCTGCCACGATATTCCTTTTTCCCTTGGAATACTCAATGTCAAATTCAAAGGCTTGGATATTTGAGACCCACTTCTACTGCCTCTCATTGAGGTCTTTCTGATCAAGGAAATAATTGATATTGTTATGATCAGTCTTCACTACAAACCTGTTTCCAACCAGATACTGCCTGAATTTGGTTAAGGCATGCATGATCGCTAGCATCTCCTTGTCATAAATAAGATAGAGTCTCTCCGACTTGTTGATTTTTCTACTCTTAAACACAATGGGGTGGCCCCCCTGCATCAAAACTGCTCCAATCCCCACCCCTGATGCGTCGTACTCTAAGACAAACGACTGCGAGAAGTCTGGAAGGGCTAGAACAAGGCATGTGCTCATAACCTCGTTCATTTTGTTGAATGTCTGTTGTGACTCCTCTGTCCAATGGAAAGCACCCTTCTTGGTCAAGTCTGTGAGTGGTGCTCCCAACTGTGAAAAACCCTTGATGAACCGCCTATAGTAACTGCATAACCCAAAGAATCCTTTTAGCTCCATGAGGTTCTTAGGCGTCAGACAATCCAAAATGGCCCTAATCTTTTCGTGATGAACCTGTACTCCCTGCTCATTGATGATATGCCCCAAGTACAACAATTCTCTCATGCGAAATTCACATTTGGATTCCTTGGCATATAGTGACTGTGCCCGCATAATATCCAAGACCTCCCCCAAATGTGCCAGGTGTTGATCCCATGTCTTGTTGTAGATCAGTATATCATCGAAGAAAACCAAAATTTACTTCCTCAACTATCCTCTGAAGATGTGGTTCATGCAAGACTGGAAAGTGGCTGGTGCATTGGTCAATCCAAACGACATGACTAAGAAATCAAAGTGTCTGAAATGGCATCGGAATGTTGTCTTCTCAATATCCTTCTCCCTAATGTTGATCTGATGGTATCCTAACCATAGATCAATCTTCGTGAAGAATACTGCCCCATGTAACTCATCCATCAACTCATCTATGCGTGGAATAGGGTACCGATTCTTGATCATTTTCTTGTTGAGCACTCTGTAATCAATGCACATCTATAATGTGCCATCCTTCTTCAATACCAGGATGACTGAAGATGCAAAAGGACTCATGTTGGGCTTGATGTGCCCCATAACGAGCAATTCTTTGATTGCTTTCTCAATCTTGTCCTCAAATTTCTTGGGGTGTCTATAGGGTGTTGTAATCACTGGTGTAGCCCCTACCTCTAACTCAATCATGAGCTCAAAACCCCTGTCTGGCGGTCTCCCTCGTGGTATCGGTCCAAATACTGGCTCATACTGATCTAAAAGCTCCCTGATCTGTGGATGGTATTGCTCCCTACCTTCTGAGTCCTTTTGCATGGTGATCAAACACTCTGTTGTGTAAGCCACATCATTGTGACGAAAAATCCTCTCCATCCTCTTTGTCGATACTACTCGAGGTGCCCCTGTAGATATGCCTCTCAACATAACTCTTGATCCACTGGCATCTCTGAAGCTCATCGTTAACGTTTGGTAGTTGAACCCAATCTCCCCCAATAAATACAACCACTGTACCCCTAGCACAACATCAATATCTGGCAGCTCAACTACATAGAATGTGTCTATCAGGGTGTAGTTTCCTAGTTTGACCTCTAGGTTAGGGATCATATCCAGGCATGTCATCGTGTATCCATATGCCACTGCTACATGGAATCCCTCAAATTCCTCCATGCATAACCGCCTCCTGGATACTAAGGATGCATATATGAAGTTGTGGGTGGCCCCACCATCAACTAACGTTGTCATGTGTTGCCCCTGTATAAGGCCCTTGAGCCTGAGAGTTTTGTACCTGGGTTCTCCTGAAAGGGTGGCTATGGTTCCCCATTTCACCTCTCTGCAAGGTTTTGCCTCCTCCTTGGGTTGTGCCCTTGCCGGTATCTGAGGTTTCTTCGGCTATTGCTCTGGATCATGAATGGTCTCAGTCTCCGAATCACTGTCTTTCGGTGCCTCAACATCCTCATCCTCCTCCTCACTACTCGATTCCACTTCAATGTAGTGGATATGTCCCTTTCCCATGCATCTATGCCTTGGTACCCAAGGGTCTCTGTAGGAGAAGCAAAGCTTCTTCCTCATCAACTCTCGTCATGTAACATCATCCAACTTGGGCTTGCCCTTCCATTCCCTTTGAGGATTCTTCTGATCCTTGTATCTCTGTGGTACACAGGGTTTGGTGAAGGGTTTATTTTTTGGCACTGAATCTGCCAAATCTCTAGTGCATCGGATGGTGTCCTGCAAGGTATGAGGTCAGTAGGCCTTCACCCATCCTCTCAAGGGTTCTGTGATCCCTTCAGTGAATAACATGACCAATTGGGGCTTGGATATGTCTGTCACTGCCACTGCTACCCTCTGAAACTCTGAGATGAAGGCCTCTACTATGCCTATTTGTCTCAACTGGGCTAGATCTCTGAAATGGATCTCTGGATCCCTCCTGTAAAATCTATCCATGAGTCTCTCCGTGAACTCTCTGTAGGAGGTGATGAGAATGTGACCCAATGTCACCAATCCATGATACCACCACTTGTGTGCCTCACCCTCCAAGTGTAAGGTGGCAAAACTGATGGCCTCTGACTTAGTCATCTAGTTGAGCTTGTAGTAGGTGTCTAGTTTCTGTACCCGAGCTCTGGCGGTGCATTTGGACAATCCGTCAAAAGAAGGTATGGTGAGTTTACCAACTTTTTGGATGAAATCAATGTTATGCCCCTGTTGTTGTTGCTGCTGTGGTCCTCCGCTCTATGGCTCTCCGGGGAAGTTCCTGAGTCTGAGTCCAAAATACTCGACTAAGGTCATATCCTGATGGAAGTCACGACCCAATGCTGCATACTCTCTCTGATACTCTACAATGTCCTCTACATGAGTGGGCGGTCTCTGTGATATCGGCATCTGTGCTGCTACCAGGGGTGCCCTCTGGAAACTGGGAAACAACGGATGTGGAATCCTACTCGCAGAGGTGTATGTGCGAGTGGGTGACTGGGGTCTACTGCCTGCCCCTGAGTTCCCCTGTGTTGCATGTGGGGATTATGTGCCTGGAATGTCTACCATAGCCATTTTATTCGCTACCTGAGCCAAAGACTGAGACATGGTTCGCTGACTAGCTAACGTATCACTGATAACCTGCATGAAGGATGCATCTGGATCCACGGGGGCCTTATCACTACCCTTTGGTCGGTCATATCTGTCACGTAGCCTCCTCTCTGCTTCGTGCTCGGCCTCGTGCTCCACTCTTCTCTCTGCTTCGCGCTCGGCCTCATGCTCCACTCTTCTCTCTGCTTCTGTGTGTGCCTCTTCCTCTTCCTCTGAACTGAGAGGGAAGGGAGAAAAGTTAGGCATGTCCATTCTTTCCCTGTGCCTATTGTAAGTGACATATTCATCACCTACGTGTTCACGACCATCTGGTTCTTTTGTTGTATTCATTGTCTTTACTCACAGCCTAGAAGGACTAAAGCTCTGATACCACTGAAATATCCTTGATCCCACTGATCAAGATATTTTCTACTTATCCAATGTTTTGTCTTGCAGATATGATACACTGGGGGTTTCTAGATGCGTTTCAGTTGTGTGTTTGAGATCTTTATGGTTATTGCATGTGCATGTTGGTTATTTCAGGTGCATGTTTCTTATTTCATGTGCATGTTGTGTATTTATAGTTTAAACAATATATAAAGGATGGATGCAGAATAAAAGAACATCAACTGTCCAATAACATATATTATGTGGCTCAAGCATGGAAATACAATAACACACTGGAAATATAGAATATAATTGTTAGCTAGATCTCATGGATCATCACTGGAATACAATCAAATAGCATAAAAATACCCGTGATCAGAAGATGAATGCAGATCTGATGCATGCACGGATAGATCGACAAAAATATGCGACTCCGAAGAAATACAGTAACTGCTACCAGCTGGAAAACTCGTCTGGAAGGATAGACCATCAGAATGCACTATAAAATTCTCCAATAGAAGCGCCCTAGCCTCTAGACTGAAATGGATGAGTGTCGAATATCAAATCTGGCCTCCAAGGTACTGGATCTGGACCCTTGGGAGGTTTGAACACCTTCTGGGACACTGGATGCGCCCCAAATTATTCCACCAATAGAATCAGCTGCTATAGGGCTCAAAACGATCGTCTCACCAAATGTGGAACTGGGTCGGGAGGGTTTCCCCAGATCTGTATTGATGCTTCGTCTGCAACCCCAAATGTACTGTCAGAAGAGCTATGCCCTAAATGGTTGGATGACGTGCTCTACAATACTCCACCGTTAGAATATGATGATAAATGGCTCAATAGAAGCACCCTGGTTGGATCTCCACTGGGTCGGAAGGAAACTTCAATCTGGGCTTAGACCTCATGCAACTCCATAAACCCTCAATCTGACTTGCACCCTCACTGGCTGAGTTGCGCACACTATACTAGATACTCCTGAATAGATCGGTGAAATACCTAGATGGTATCTCCGATGGGCTAGGGTGTGTCTCTCAACACCGAAACAGATCAATGGTGGTAGTTTCCTCCAGAAATCCACAAAATAGCAAGGTCGACTCTCTTTCTTCTCTAGGAACTCTCAACATCAAATCATAACAATGCATAATGAGGAATTAGGTCAAATTCCTCCCTTTATACCATTCCCAATCTAATTCACCATTGAACTCACTTAAGCTAGGCGATTTTCCTCCTAAGGTGAATAATTAATTAATTAAGTTCCCCTTTAGCACCTTTTCATTCTAATTCTCCATTGACTTAGTCTTAAGTGACTTTTCCTAAGTATTTTGTCTTAATTCATCATTTAGCCATCAATTCCTCCTTATTTCTCCATCTTGTTCCCTGTTTGTGCCTGACTATAGTCTACGGGAACACATAGACTACTAAGTCACTCCCTACTGGCCTACTCTTGGGAACGAGACATCACACATTCCTGGTTGACTGGTTGATGCTTGCTCATTGGTTCCCTAGATGTTGCTTATTGTTGTTTGATTCAACTTTGCAGAGTTGAGGTCCTGCAGCTACAGTTGGGCCTCTTCATACTTGTTCACTGGCTCATTGTTTGTCTCTTGCTCTTGTTTGCTTCAACTTTGCAGGGTTGGGGTCCTGCATCCACAATTGAACATGTTGTTGAAGTTTGCAAGCTAGGGGTTACACTTCTGTCCTTTCCCATTCACCGGTGAGTCTCAGTGTCGTGGTTTCATTCTTGTTCATTGGTTGTTGTTTACTATTTCCATTTTTCAAGTAAGAATTCTCAATACTGGGAATGCCTGAGCTAAAATCCTCTTTCATAACATTTTTCTTATGTGACTACTACGACCAGAGAAACATGAGTGTGGTGTTGTCTTGGTGTTGTTCGTGAGGTCGTTGTTCGCCAGAGATCCCACCTCTGTCGCAACCGTAGTGACATGGAAAAGGTTGACAAATCTACGAGAAGTGCATTCAAAGGAATACACAAAGAACATGAAAGAAATCATATTGATACTATGCAAACGATACACGCACTTGGAAATACATTGCTTAATCCTCAACAAATCTCTGCTCAAAAAATATTCGACGTTGCACTTTCCCTGCCCCTGGACCGTGGTTCAAGGAAATGTGTCTTCACAAACACATCTCCACTTGATAAACACAAATTGGAACATTGTTTTACAGTTGGGCCACCAAAAATACTATTAATATAAAATAATATGAAAATTGTTGCAATAGATATAAACAACATCTCTTTTGACTTGAACCAAAGTTTGTCGAGCTCCAACTATATTTCATAGCTGGGAATGTTTTTCACATATTTAATGTGTTTCTATGGCTTCATAACTATGAGACTAAGGGTTGTTGTGGGAGGGATAAAGTTCTTATCTCCCTTTTTTTTTCCTCTTCTATACTTACCCGTTCTTCCCTTTTCTTCTTCCCCTCTATTATGCGTTTATGTTTCTATACTTAGTCGCGTTTATGTGCTCGCGGGTTCCTAGGGTGGCGAACTGACAAATCCTCATCTCCATCTATATCTTCACATCATGAGTACGACCAACCGTTGTTCGTTTTCACACTTAGCCAATTTTATGAACGCGGGCTCGTCAATAGGCGTTATCGAACTCTGGTGCCTCGTGTTTGGGGTATACATCTTGCACCCAAAACTTCGGTGATCTACAATTCGACCCCAGATTCATTGAAATCACAAGCCTGACTCTACCTGCGATGACTCTGTCTAACCAACCCACCTTTCCATACTTATTCGTGTTAGAAAAACAGGACCACAGAGCAATAAAATAAAACAAATGCAGAAACAAAACACAAAAGACACACAATATAAGAGAGACACAGATTTACGTGGTTCACCCAGTGTGGGCTACGTCCACCAGAGAAATTGCCAGGTCTTTCCTTTATTATTATCCAACAAATGAAGGGATACAACCTATAGCAAAACCCGCTATAACTTCCTCTTCTTTCTCTCACAGTCTCCTCTCTCAGAATACAATATTCACCATCAACCATAGCCATGATACATTTCCCTCATAAAAGAGGGTTGCCTTCTAGGGAAAAAAACCCTAACATAATCTCTACCGTTAGATCTGCGACCTTATAATGAACGGTCTAGATTTACAATGAAATTACAATATACTTTTACAAGGCAATTTTTGCTTCAGGGGCTTCGCCTCCGAACCCTCGCTAGGGGCTCGCTTGCCCCCAGACCTCCCAGTCGGGGGGATAGCCCCCCCAGACCCCGCAGAGGGGGTACCCCCCCTCTGCACTCCCCCGCGTGGAAGAGTGTATATACTTCTGGGGTGTAAATACTTCATGGGGTATAAACATGGTTGAAAGCAAGGACCTTTGAATTAGGAAGATAATCAGGCTCCACAACCAACAAGTCAAGTCTTCAAAGTTTTGCGGGTTCATGGACTCCCAGGTTCACAAAAGTTTAAAATCATTTTCGCTCCCCTCCATCCCCGTCACCTTCCGCCCTTCCCAATGCACATTAATTATGATTTTACTAGTGACAACTCACCAGACAGGTTCGAAAATATTGGCATTAATAAGCACAAAGCTCAAGGACATCTCCAATTAAAACACATTAATGGGTGAATATTATGGGATCTGATGATTTTTTTGCGTCCATCATGGATTGGCAAAAATTGTTGGTTATTTTAGTTTTTTTAAGGCATCATCACAGTAAGAGTGAAATATTGTACTACCCCACTATCATCCACAAAGGTCTTGACGACATGTCCCTCTTTAATACTGTGCATATATTACAGGTTGTCATATTTGAGAATATGCTTGCATATGGAAATGTTAACTCATATGTTATTAGTGACTATTCAACACACATATTCGAAAATATTGGCGTTAATAGGCGAAAATATCAAGGACATCTACCATTATAACGAATTAAACCAAGATTTATGGAATATTATACTATCATCCTCCAACGTTCATTTTAAATACTTATTCCCATTTCCCTCTATCATCTAAAACTTGGGCTTTAAGGTGCCTTTGTTGTAATGTTGTTGGTCATCCACATGTGAGACAACTTAGAGATGCCATTCAGGCCCAATTGAAATATGAGGGAATGGTTTTATGTGATGTAAGCTTTGAGGGAAAAAAATTATGTTAGCCAACAGAAACTCAGACACAAAAAATTAAAGTATCTTATGATTGGTATTCTCCCTGTATTCGATCCTTTGGTTGGTTGAAAGGACTGCCTGAAGATTTGTATGTTGAAATTATTTGTTTTGTTACTGGTGTTATCACTAATTCTGGTAATGGTGTGGTTCCTCATGAATTTCCCTTCATTGGCGAAAGGGGAAGAAGAAAAAGGTGAAAAATCCACTTGTGCTAAGTTTTGAGCGGGTGCATTTTTCTAAAAAGCGCTCAGATCTGGGCCGCCAGAATTTGCGCGCCCAGATCTACGGCTCAGGTCCCATTTCAGACCCCCCCCACCGTTCTTCCTTTAACGAGGGGGGGGGGTCCCGAATTATCTCTAAAGGGTGCTCAGATCTGGGCAGCCGGAATTTGTGCACCCAGATCTACGACGCAGATCCAATTCCGGACCCCCCTTGCTCTTCTTCTTTTAACGCAAGGGGGGGGGGTACAGAATTAACCAGTTCCCATGCGGGCCCTCCACTATCCTGACACCTGCCTCTCAAGCCCGCTCGTCAGTCCTATCCTTCCACGTGTCCTATGCTCCACATCACCTCCTCTTGTGTCATATCCCCTCTCCCTGTCGCTGAGTCAGCGCCGCTCCTCACGATCACCCCACCTTTCACCTTTTGCCACCTGTCTCCCTTGTCACCTCCACCTAAGAAATTGTCCTCACTCTCCCAATCACCTTCCATCCATCATATCTGTCCACATGGTCTTCTCTCGTTTCACCTCCCTCGTCAGATCCTTGTCCACACTCAATGGTGGGTCGTCTTATAAGCAGTCCAATGAAGCAACAGACAACCAACGACAGTCTGCCACGACCCCCAGATACAGAGTTGACCAAGGCCTTTCAGATCTCGATGAAGCAGTTAATGGAAATGTGGAAGGTAGATGAGACATCGTATCCTCCCATAAATGGAAATCCAGGAAAGGACAAGTGCAGAGGTGACTGTCAGATTCTTTCTGCCAAAGATTGTGTCTGTCAGAAGACTGCCCAGGCAGTCTACTCAACGTCTGCATGCCCAGCCTGACAGAGAAGCTCCTCAATGTTAAGCATTGAACTCCGGACGTGATCGTGTCTCAGGCATCCGAGCCTGTCTAAGTATATGTAGGTATTTTTGTCGTTCTTGTAAGGGTCGATGGTTGAGCTAGGCTCCCGATTGTAAAGTTTTAGTGAAGCACTGGTTGCTCTGGTTATGTATTGGCGCTTGAGACTTCTTGTCTAATGAATGTCAGCCTCTTTCCATCTCTCTGTTAACATGGTGTTAGAAAAACTCAAAATTGGAGGATCCAGTCGAGTTGCACTGTTATAATATGATGTATGTTTGATCACTGTGATAGCCGCATTGTTTCTAATCAGCTCTTGTATTTTCTCAACGCTGAATGACTTGGAATTGAAGGATCTAGTCAAGTCACCTTTCAGTTCCCTGAAAATTTAAGCCAAGAGGATATTGTCTTCTGAGTTTTTCTTTCTCAAGCTACTGGAATGTCTGATGCCCAAAGAAATCTTATTCACTTCTCCTACCAAGTCTCCCCTCTGGTCATTTTATACTCAACCTACTGACGAAAGTTAGATCAAGACCTCACCTGTTCTTACATGCTAGGATTGGTTTTCTGAGTTAAAGCGATATATTCTTGGGTCTCTATCCATTCAACCACCCCCATTAAATTATTCATGACATAAAACTGATGGGCATTAGGCTCTGCTCCTGCCGCAATCCGGGAGTAACTTCTGACGCTGTTGTCGAGGACAAAGTTGTAGATTTTCCTCGGGATTGAACGACATTGAGCCTCTAATTCTGAAGGTGCATAAGGTATCAGAGTCCAATATTGCTACTGTCCACCTGGCGACACCATTGTGACAACTCCACTATGGTGAATCCATTAATGCAAAACCCATAGGCGACTCCACTGTTACAGCTCTGGCTTCCAGAGGCAGACATACCAGGTCTACTCCACAACTACCTTTAGCAACGCTTGAAGCTGACCCAGAGAAGATCATCAGAAAGGGAAAGGCCCCTGGAGGAGGTACTTCTACTGCTAGAACAAGTATTTCTGATGATTTTCATTGTTCTATAGGAACTCCAACTACTGCATCTCACTCTATTTTATTCCCTCCTGTTGGAGTTTCCCGAAGTGTGAAGTTTAGGAGTGCTCCTGCTGAGTTTTCTCCTCCTAATCTTGGATTAGAAGGAAGCAACCTTGTCACTCCCCTTTCTCCTGAGATTGTACCCTGGTTTAGACCCAGTAACTCAGAAGATTTTCCCGCTCCTAGTTATACCACCCCTCCTCCTATTATTGTTGTTGCTACTACATAAAGGGAAGCCTCTGCTGAATCAAGCCCTGTAGCCTTTTCTCTGAATCCTCTGCTATTTCCTTTCCTTCCTGCAAGCCCTGTTTCGGTTTCCCCTTTCCGAGCACATTCTCTTCCTAGTTCTCCCCCACCCAATATCCCTATGGCAGGTGATAATCCCCCTGTAAACATAATGGATTCCATTGTGGTTGTAAGGTATGCCCCTTAAGTTCTACCTCAACCCTTGAATGCTCTCCCTGCTGGAGATTATCTCAATTACATGCCTAAATTCACTAGAGAGAAGGACATAATTGCTGAAGGGCACCTCGCTTCCTTCTACAGTTATGTAGACAACCTAAACATTGAAAATGAAGATGTTTGGATGAGAGTTTTTGTCCAGAGCCTTGATGGCGAGGTTAGGAAGTGGTTCAGGGGGATGACCCCTGGATATATTGTTGGAATTGAAGCTCTAGATAATGCTTTCTTGAGACAATGGGGAGATAAAAATGATTTCATGTATTACATGACATAGTTTGGGTCCTTGAAGAGAAAGGAAGGAGAGTCTGTCTCTAACTTTTCCAAAAGATTCAATAAGATGTAAAATAAGATCCCTGCTGAGATAAAACCCTCGGAAGCCTCTGCTAAGATTACTTATGCTAGCACTTTTGACCCTAATTTCTGCCTCCTGCTCAGAGAAAGGAGAGCTACTTCCTTGACTAACATGCAAGATGCAACCCTAGAAGTAGAATCCAATGTGTTGGTAGTTAACAGGCTTAGAAGCAAGTCTAACAGAGACAGAGGTAAAGGAAAGTATGAGGCTGCAACCTCTAGTTATTCTATAGCTCACCCCCAAGTAGATGAGTTGACCAAGATGGTAAAGTCTCTGATTGCAAAGATGGAAAAAATGAAAAGAGAAGAGGGGAAACAAGCATACAAGAATCCTCAAAACATAGATAACAGAGGAAATTTCAGGAGGCTGAATAATCATGTCCCTCAGACGATGCCAAGGGAGCAGAGGAACAGAGACATAGATGATCAGAGAATTCAAGCCCCTCTCCAAAATAACCTTGTTGTTGACGAGGGGGGAGAAGATGAAGATCTTGGTCCTAAAATCCATTGTTTTGGAGACACATCCGCTTTCCCCCATTTGACTCAATCTGCATATGAAGGGTCTCTCATAAACAATCAAATAAATGAGCTGAGCAAAGGGGAGAAAGTCAATAATAGAAGTCCCAATAAATATAACCTCAGATCAAAGAAGAAATAAGAGAAGTCTGATCATCCCCTTATGGAAGAAAGACCTGATGAACAAGTAGAAAATATCACCAAAGAAAGGAACTCAGAATCCCTCGCCAACAGCCAAAGATCATGTTTCAGAGGTAAGGGAAATTCAAAAACCTCCTCCCTCCTTTAGCTTTGAACATGAAATTCAAAATATCATAATTCCTATGCCCATTTCAGAGCTAGTCAAACAAGAAGATTTCAAAAAATCCCTCTCTAAGCTGCTCCAGCCTGAGCCATCTTACCATTCCACAGACTCAGTCAACCTCCAAGACGAAAATATGACTGTCATCCTAGGTCCCATGGTAGAAGACATAGATGATTCACTCCCTCCCTTATACACATCCTTGAACATACATGACAAGGTATTGCATAATTGTCTGATGGATTCTGGGGCATCTCATAACCTCATGCCCAAAATTGTAATGGAAGAGCTCAGGCTGGAAGTTACAAATGCCTATCACAATTTGTACTCTTTTGATTCTAGGAGAGTGCAATGTCTTGGAGTCATCAAAGATTTGGTAGTATCATTGTTTCAGCTGCCCATGAAGAGTGTAGTCATGGATATAGTGGTAGTTGATGTTCCTCCCACGTTTAGCATGTTATTGTCAAGATCATGGATAAGAAAGCTTGGAGGAACATTACAGATGGACCTCACATATGCCACCATTCCAGTCTTTGGAGGGGAACACAGAAGATTGTATAAAGAGGCTCAACTGGCTTACATTGTCAGTGATGAAGCAGACCCCATAAATCACCCCATATTTTCCCTTGACACTGATTTGGGATCCAGTTTGTTGCAGCTTAGTAACACCCCTGAGCCTCCTCTTCAACTAATAAGATGGCCAATTGATCCCCAGGAGGATTCTCCTTCAACTAATTCTATGTGGAAAATGTTCTTTGATGGGGCTTCCTCTAAGGAAGGTGCTAGAGCTGGGGTAGTTTTTGTTTCCCCTATTCAGGAAACCATATCTCTGTCATACAAATTAGAGTTTGAAGCTACCAACAATACGACATAGTATGAAGCTCTTGTGTTAGGTCCGAGGGCTGCAAAGGACATGGGAATTAAATAAGTATCAGTGTTTAGTGATGCTGAGTTGATCACCCAGCAAGTTATAAATATCTATCAGGCCAAACACCCTCGACTTAGGAGCTATAGGAACGAAGTATGGGACCTCATTGACAGTTTCTTTTTGGCTTTTAATATTTCATTCATTCCTAGAGAGGAGAATACAGTAGCCAATTCTTTGGCTGTTTCAACAAGCAATTTTAGGATTCCTTTGCCACCCAAACTCAGATATGGTATTGAAGTAAAATACAGGCCCTCCATACATGACAACGTCAAACATTGGAAGCTGTTCAAGGATGATCTTGAGATCAAAAGATTCCTGAAGACTTTTGAGGAATTTTCAACATTGCATATTGATCAAGACCTTGATTCTGAAGCAGATCTTCATGATGGTATTTTGCTGAACATGATTGTTGATCATCACATTGTTCGATTGCCTAGCAATCAGATTCCCAAGGGGTTGGTTCCTTTGGAAAGGTTATTTGACAACAATGATGTGGTAGTAAAGGGTAACAATCCAAAGGATGATACTGATGTAGCTGAGTGCAATATTGGCACAGAAAGGAATCTGAAGTTTGTCAAGCTATCAAGCAGCCTGTCAAAAGAGCAGAGGGAAGAATACACTGAGTTATTAAAAGAATTTACTGATGTGTTTTCCTGGACCTATGAATACCTCAAGACTTATGACAAAACTTTCATGGAGCATAAGATCCCATTAAAAGAGGAGACTAATCCATTCAGGTAGAAACTAAGACAGATTAATCCTATGTTGTTGCTTGTCATGGAAAGGGAGGTAAAGAAACTGTTGGATGCCCAAATCATTGTCCCTTTGAGATATTCTGAGTGGGTGGCTAATCTGGTGCCGGTAAGAAAGAAGAGTGGAGAAATCAGACTTTGTGTTGATTTCAGGAACTTGAACAGAATCTCCAAAAAGGACAATTACCCCCTACCTAAGATGGAACACATATTGCAGAAGGTAATTGGAGCATCCATGATATCCATGATTGATGTCTTTTCTGGCTACAATAAGATATCAGTCCTGCTTGAGGATAGAGAAAAAACAACTTTAACCACTCCTTGGGGCACATTCATGTATGCCAAAATGCCTTTTGGATTGATGAATGAAAGAGCAACATTTCAGCGAGCCATGGACATAGCCTTCATTGGGGAGAAAGATCAGTTTGTGGTGATCTATCTGGATGACATCACTGTCTTCTCCAGATCTCATGAAGAACACTGTTGTCACTTGAGGAAGTTTTTCTTGAAGTGCCGAAGGTTTGGCCTCTCCTTGAAACCCAAGAAATGTTTGTTTGCTATGAAGGAGGGGAAGCTATTAGACCATGTAGTATCAATAGAGGGAGTGAGAATTGATTCCATTAGGGTGGAGGCAATTTAGACCCTGTCACTCCCAAGATCCAAGAAAGAGGTCCAATCTTTTCTGGGCAAAATTAATTTTCTGAGGAGGCTCATTTCAAACTTTGTTGAATTAATAAAGCATATCACGACAATGCTCTGAAAGGGAAGTGAAATAAAATGGACGGCTGAGCCCCGAGGATATTTCAACCAAATCAAACAAGAATTGACGGAGGCACCTTTGTTGAGAAGTCCTAACTACTCTAAAGACTTTCTAATTTTCTCCTTTTCTTCTTTTGATATAGTAGCAACGATTTTATTGCAGAAAAATATTGAGGGGTTGGAGCAGCCTATTTCTTTTTTCAGCCAGGAATTGAGAGATGCAGAAACCAAGAATGAAATCATGGAGAAACAGACCTATGCCTTGGTTAAGTCTCTCAAATATTTCAGAGTCTATGTCTTGCACTCAAAGGTAATTGCATACATTCCTTCAACCTCTATGAAGGACATCCTTATACAACCCGAAATAGATGGGAGGAGGGGTAAGTGGATTGCCAAGATCCTTGAGTTTGACCTGGAAATTAAGCCCACCAGATTAGTTAAGGGGAAGGGTTTAGCCAATCTACTGGCTGAGTCCAATTGTAAATCCTTGGGGGTCAACTGCATCAATTCTTGCTCAGGTAATCAATAGGATGAAATGTCTGATGGCGATCCTCAAGACAACCCTCCACTAGTAGAGTGCACCTGGTATAGAGATATCATATATTTTCTACTAAAATTAAAACCCCCTGATGGAATGGGAAAGAGTAAGATAAGAGATTTAAAGCTCAAAGCAGTTAAATATTGACTTATTGATCGAGTCTTGTACTGGAGAGACCCTCTGGGGGTGTTTCTGAGGTGTCTGGACCCACAGGAGGCCCAGAGAGTGACATTCAATTTCCATAGCAGTCTCTATGGGGGACACCATTTTTGGAAGACCACAACCCACAAGATTCTCAGGGATGGGTACTACTGGCCCACCTTATTCATTGATGTTTGCAAAGAGGTGAGAGCTTGAATCAAATGCCAAAGGTTCTCAGGAAAGAAGCAACTCAAATATTTGCCACTAAAACCTATGGTAGTTGCAACGCCTTTTTAGCAATGGGGGTTGGATGTCATTAGAGAGATTCATCCTCCCTTAAGTGGCTAGAACAGATGGATCTTGACTGCAATTGACTATTTTACCAAGTGGATAGAAGATATTCCCACCAGGAGTGCTTCACACAAAGTTATCATCAGCTTCCTGGAGGATATCATAGCAAGGTTTGGATGCCCCAGCAGAATTGTCACCGATAATGCTGCATCTTTCAGGTCTGAGCCTCTAGTGAGGTTCTGTGAACAGTTTGAGATTTCTCTAGTTCATTCCACTCCCTATTATCTACAAGGAAATGGATTGGCAGAGTCTTCCAATAAAAGCTTGATTAAGCTCATTAAAAGACTACTAGAAGATAATAAGAAGGCCTAGGACTCAAAAATCAAATTTGCTCTGTGGGTTGACCGAGTGACAACAAAGAAATCCCCAGGCACCTCCCCTTTTAAAATTGTTTACGGGACAAAAGATGTTTTTCCCACTCAGCTGGGTCTACCTATAGCAAAATTCTTTCAAGATTATGAAGGAGAGCTAGACCATATGGTCAGAAGGATCCATCAAATGGTGGAAGTGCAGCAGACCAGGGAGCAAGTAATGAACATGGCTCACAATCATCAACAAAGGATCAAGCAGGTTTTTGATAAGGGAATCAAGAAAGAGGAGTTCCAACTGGGAGATCTGGTTTTTAAATGGGATGCTCCCAGGCAGGACAAGGGAAAACATGGAAAATTTGAAGCCCTATGGATCGGGCCCTTCAAAATCTCTGAAGTATTTTTGAATAACACCTATAGGCTGCAAGATTTGGAGGGTGAGGAAGCTTTCAATGGCCCTGTGAATGTGAATTTTTTGAAGAAATGTTTCTTTTGAGCATCTCATGGCTCCCCTATGTTTGTAAATATTGTTTTTTCGTTATGTTTATTTTTTAGTAATGACTCCATTGCCCAACAACAAGGCACCAAATCTGCAAAAGAGTTCTTGGCAGCCTGCAGGGGGCGTGCCATCCCCCATGGAGCCTGATGTTATCACTAATTCTAGTAATGGTGTGGTTCCTCATGAATTTCCCTTCATTGGCGAAAGGGGAGGAAGAAAAGGGTGAAAAATCCACTTGTGCTAAGTTTTGAGCGGGTACATTTTTCTAAAAAGCACTCAGATCTGGGTGGCCAGAATTTGCGCGCCCAGATCTACGGCTCAGGTCCCATTTCAGACCCCCCCACTGTTCTTCCTTTAACGAGTGGGTGGGGGGGGGGGGTCTGGAATTATCTCTAAAGGGCGCTTAGATATGGGCG
>ML786434.1:807945-826492 GCA_009831015.1 Picea engelmannii
TATATTACATCAATCATCAATCAATCAATCCTTTGACATCAATCAATCACTTGACATCAATAAATGACATCAATCAATCAAACCATTGGCATCAATGACAACATGATCCAACAGTTATAACCCTAAATTGCACCAGACATGCTTACCTGGCATCATGCCATCTCATAGCCCTTATTTGCCAAGTCACTGTTGAACAACTCTTTAAAAAACCTCTTTTATAAAGGCCCACGTGCTCTACTCGATTACTGCACGCGTGTACACGCTGGCTGATCTAAAACAACCCGTATGTACCTACAAAAGTACGAAAAAAGGAAATTTGCTGACGGAACACATAGCTTTGGGTGAGTTAACTGAAACTTCCGACCATGCATGGCCGAGGGTTCGCCCAAATACCTAGCTCCTTCTAGCCTATAAAAGAAGGGGTAGGGGTACCATTTGGAAGAAGGAGAAGATAGTAAAGAAGCTCTACTCAATTTTATATTCCTATTGTCCCAACCCTTTAGCCATCCATGTGCAAGGAGCAACACAGAGAAAATAAGTTGGAGGACATTTGAAGAGGAGCCCAGGATCAGGTTTGCCAAGTAGTGGCCGGTCTCGACATTTGTAAGTTGATTCATTCAAAGTAATAAAGAAATACTTTCCCCATCCCAATTTATGAGTTCTTCATAGTTTGTTAAATACATGTTTGAATCTCTAACCTATTAGTCTGTAGAAAAAATGCATGTGTAGTTTGTTACTTGTTTTGTACGTAGGTCAGCCTTGGGAGGAGAACTGCTAACAAGTGATCAAGCGTGAAGAAGGATCGATATCGAACATCCAGAATAAGGTATGTTGGTTTAAACCATGTGTTTGCTAAAAAGAAATAGGGATTAAGTTTGGGGACGAAGGTAGAAAGTAGATTTCTTTTGGTCATATCTGCATGCAAAATATAACCCTAATTGCTAGTCCGTAGGGGGATTTCTGACTCCTACATAATTGGCGACCGTACTGGGGAAGTCACTAGGGTTCCTCGGAGTATTTTTTTTGGGTAGTTTTAAAAACCGGCTTTCTTTCCTATTTTTGAAGTTTCTGCACAGTCTGAGTTAACGGAGATTCTGGTCTTCCATAACAGTCATCTCTGTTCTTTGCTTGATTGTACCTTTATTTTTTTATCGAGACCCACAGAGGTACACACGGCCTGTACAAGGTTTGCACACATGTACATGCGCCCTACTCTCTTACAACCAGCGTGTACATGCTAGTTGAGGAAGTAACAATAGCGTGTGGTTTTCCAGGAAATGTTTGAGGTAGTCATCCTCTTCCCTTTCAGAATTAGTCATTCTCAGGGGTTTTCTGGAACTCTTTCTAAGTCTTGGTTGATTGCAGTCTATAGCTTAGGTGTCATTTCAGATTGGTTGGTTTTACATTTTGTTTTCCTTTCATTGTCTTCTTTTCTTTTTGTTAAAGAGAGTGTCTGAGCCTTCAAGAGATCCCGGTTCTCAGTACCAAAGGTCTCTGCCTGGTTTGGATTGCCTGTTTTTTTTTTTTTTTTCAGAGTTTTAGAGGTACACGCGACCTATATAAGGCCAACACGCGTGTACATGCCCTCTGACACTATACATCTCACGTGCACATGCTTGCTATTGGACTGCCAGGAGTGTGCTTGTGAAGGATAGTTTTGTTGAAGGAGAGGCAGTCATCCTTTCCCTTGACAAGAGTTATACCTCTTAGGTTCTTGAATCTTTGTTATAACAGTCAATAGCTTAGGTTTGATCTCAACCATAGTTTTCTTTTTCGGTTAGAAGTTTTCATGAACATTTTTCTTTTATAAGGTTTTTAGACAAGTGTGAGAGTCCTTTGTTAAGTTGCTAGTTTGTAATTTTTTGAAGTGATTCTTTGTGATCTGCATTTAGGCCAAAATTTGTTTTCTTGGTTTTTGACTTGTTTGACATTTTTCCTTTTTTTCTTTGTAAGCATTCAAATAAAAAACAAAAATACTTTATTTCTTCGTTTGGTTGAAAAGTGTTGTGTTGCATTAGTAACCAGGGAAAAGTCTTTGCTTTCATAAGTTCTTGGTAGTTTACTTAGATCATAAGTAGCTCGTAGTCGAGTGAAATCTTGGTTTGAGTTTCCTATCCAAAATCTTAGAAAAATTTTAAAATTTGAAAAGTTTTTAAAAAAAGTAAAGGTTTTTGTTTCCAGTTTTCGATCCTTTTTTTCTTTCGTCTTTCAAACATCACTAGTTTCACTTTCATAACCTTTGACATAATACAAGCCATAAAATTAACGCTAAATCTAAAATTCATTAGACTTTTATGTTTATAGGGTCAATCAGCCAGTTCAGGATTAGGGCCTTGAATTAGGTTGGAGAGGAAACTCTTCAAGGCCATTTAAATCAAACATTGGAGTTTGAGTTAGGGAGTGTCAAAGTCTAGTATCATGAAAGTTATCTGGGAGCCCCCTCTAACACATGGGATAAAAACAAGGTCGCATGCGGAAAGGTAGTGGAGATAACCCCTCCAAAGCTCGACCAATCGTAGTGGAGAACACATATAGAGGGCTTGTTTTGGGATTCTGTTGATGGCATTTGCCATAGAGCTTCGTGGGTCTCGAATCCGTTCGAGGTCCTCAGTTGTATTTCGGACCACTTTCTCTCGATACCCTTGACAGGTTTTGGGCTCGATACCCTACTCATTGTGGTCTACCCGACTTTCGACTGTACCCGCCTGGTGACTGTTCGCGCGCTGGCAACCTAGTTGCCCATCTTATTAGGATTACAAATGTGATTGCGGGGGTATACCGCGGTACTTAGGATAGACATCAGGCCATGCTTTGTAGAGTATATCCAGAGAGTGCTTCCGTGTTCGAGTTGCACTTGCACCGGTTAGTTTCTCTAGTATTGGTTGTTGTAACTATTCTTCCAATTAGTTTAGTGTTTGCCTGTCTTATCTTAGGGACTTTTTTAGTGTACGTTGTTTTTGAACGAATAGAACGCCCTAGGGTGTCTTTGGATCTTCTCACACATTGGAAGATCATGAGATCCGCCAGTCACGAAGGCTTCTGGGCATGTCTTCGGTTACACTGGAGCCACCCCCGCCACCACTAAGGAGAAATCTAGACCAACAAGGGTCTTTTGAAGCGACCAGGTCACATGAAATTGTGCTTGACCAACATCCGGAGGAATCGACCATTTTGGACCTTGGAGCGAAAGCTCTTGGCCTGGTTGAAACCTCAACCACTGATCTCTCGAACACCCCCATCATACCGATTTATCCTTATGAGTGCCAGACAATGTCGCACGTAGCAATGGAAACAAATGTTGTTACTACTTATGGGAATTCATCAATTCCCACTACGGTTGTCACCATAGGAGCATTTCCACCTCCTAACCCACTGCCACCGGATTGAGCCACCATGGTCTCGACCGCCTCTGCGTCACATAGTGGTCCGATCCCATCTCTAGCAGCGGCCACACCCCTTTTCACGCCAAGTGTGACAGGTCCTTCGTTCTCATACGTGATGCCTATTTCAAGTACAAGTCCTGTACTTTACTTCTTCACTTCACAGACTTCAGGTCTTGGGGTAGGGAGCTCTAATGCTCCTCTGCAAGGCCACATGGGGGGCACTTTCACTCCTTTTAATTCTTTCCCTTACGAAGGAGGTCATATACCTCCTTCATCCCCTTCACTCAGTGACATGCATCAACCATCCGCCAGGCAACCTGCACACTATAGTTTATTTGGAGCAGGAAGTCAAGGACCACATTTTCATAATATGTCGGTAGGTTCGACACCATTTTCTTTGTTCGGTGCATTTGGTAACAACGCCTTCTCTTCATCTGCTTTCCCGACCAGGGGCAATCCCGGTTTCAGACAATCTATTCCTATGTAGGGTACCATTCCTGCATAGGGGGCACACCCAGGAATTTCTTCCGCATCAAGGCCTTGGAATTATTGGAAGGGATCCGTTCCCTCATCAGGAATGCCGGTCTGGGTTAATTCTTCTTACAATCAATGGAACCCCAGACAACACACCATGCCTATCCCTCTAGGACCGACATGGGGCAACCCTTCCCAAAGTTCTCTGAATGTCATGCATGCCCACCCATCTATGTCCTATTTTGGGAATTAGCCAACGATGTCTCCTCACATGCAAAATCCATACGCTGGTCATCGCCATGGTTTTTACTAGAACCCAGGCCAACAACCGAACTTTTTCTGGCAACTTGGTGTCAGTCAAACTCCAGGCCCCTTTTTTCTCGGTTATCACCAACAGCCCAAACTACCTTTCCTGGCAACCTTGCATTTGCTAGACTTGACACAGTTGTTGAATGACCCTATCTGTCATGATCCGCGTTGGCCTCCTATGCCGACGAAGTTGCCTTCGAACATACCAAAGTTTGAGCCTAAGCCTAATGAATATCCAGGCGATCATGTGACTACCTTCCACCTTTGGTGCTCATCTAATTCATTGAAAGACGACTCCGTACAGTTGCGATTGTTTCAACGCACTCTCATTGGGAGTGCCGTGAAATGGTACATTGAGCTCGATCTCTCAAGATACTCTTCCTTTGGTGAATTGGCTATGGTTTTCCTAAACTATTTCCAATTACCGGTGAGATACGACGCCGATACATAATTGCTGGCCAATTTCTCACAGACAAAAGCGGACCATATCTCCAATCACATTCGAGAATGGTGACGTAGGAAGAGTTTAATTAAGGTATCAGTCCCACCAACAATCCTGATTGAGTGGTTCCTTAAGTCTTTGGTCCCACAGTTATCCAAAGACGTCGCGACATTAGGAGTGTTTTCCGAAGAAGACGCCATCATGAGAGCTCAACAACTTGAGATAATCTATTCTCAGTTTGGTTTACTATACGAGATCTTGCCAGATGCACCACGCTCAATACTAGATAAGACTAGACAGAGCACTGGACCACATGCTGATGGTATTGTAGGTTCCACACAAACAAAGCCCACTGAACAACGAACGAATCAATTGCAACAGTTGTCTATACAACACACAGCGGACAGCCAAACTACTGCTTTGGCCGCTCCCCCTACCAAAACGTCGGATGTACACACTGTGCAATCGACTAACCCAAAGGCCACCCAACAGCTTGAAGGAAAGAAAAAACAATGAAACAAGGGTAAGGGGGATAAGAAACCCATCGATAATGCTGGCGAGGGCAATATTGAAAAACAGAAGGTGAGGTATCCATGCAACCTATGCGTGGAAGACCACCCAACCCACCTATGTCCTCGGCTTACAGAGGCCCAAAAGTTTGTGACACAGCAACAGGCTACCGTGTTAACCAATCCATTTCAACATGGGAAAAATCTAACTCAAGCCTCTACAAGAACGGAAGGGGGCAGTCAAGGATCCCCTCCGTCTTCGAATGACCCCACATCCACAAATGTATATATGGTGAAAGGTGATTCTTTTCTATCGACTAGAGCACATGACTACAGTCAACCAAGTACTTCTAAGAGGGGCAAGGAAGATGAACTCCCCTCTCTTCCTCTACATATTGAGAAGACGTTGGGTGAAACAATGACACGCATCCCCAAAGGTGCGTTCAAGAGAGAGATTCTCACAACCCTAATGCAAGGGCTGCCCAAAACTATTCTGTGATGGAAGATTTATCACAAACCCCTTGTATGATGTCTGCTTTGGAGGTCCTGCAAAGTTGCCCTTCCTAGAGGAAAGCTTTGTTAACCGCTTTAGGATCTACTGAGACTTGTAATTTGGGTACAATCATGCTAGATACAACCGACTTAAAACCTCGTCTTCCTTACCACATAGCGTTTCAGATAGTAGTGGCTCATCCCACGAAAACATTTACAAGGAATATTTTTCGCACGGTGGTTGATGAGGGTGCCTCGACATGCGTTATGTCGTTAACATGTTGGAAGGCCATTGGCCAGCCCGTTTTATCTCTGTCACCTACTCTCCTCACTGCTTTCGACGGTCGTTCATTATGACTACATGGTATCATTCCCTCTTTCCCCATGTAGTTAGGAGGGAAGACCGTGTGCGTCGAGGTAGAAGTAGTCGATGCTCCCCTCGACTATAACCTTTTGTTAGGAAGGAGTTGGACTTATGCCATGCAAGCCATGGTTGCTACATTTTTCCGGGTCTTGTTGTTTCCACATGAGGGCCGGATTGTGACCATCGATCAATTGTATTTCTCCAGACCTGACCCTTCATTAGGGGCATCCACGGTCCCAATGATTGATAATACTCAACTAGGTGTGGCTAACGTAGGGGTGGGTTTGTGCCCATATTTGATGGGTATCTTCGATTACCCACCCCCTCAAAGCGATATCAAGTTTATATCCAATCACCATAAGGTTGAAATTTTTCAATTTTCGTCGTTCTGCACGACTTACTTCAATGATCCGTTGACACTTCCTTCCCCATCATCCATGATGGATGGGATAGGGCACCCGGGCATGTCCATGCCCTTGTCCACAACTGAAGTAGCGTACTCTTTAGTCCAACAAGCTTCAACTAAGCCTGATCTAACTCCTACACAAGATTTAGATCCTTTACTAGAGCCTATTTGGGCTCAGGGTTCTCTCCCTGACACCGATTCGTTATACTTAGTCTTGCCCTATGAAGAAGCAGTAATCGGAGCAATGAATAGTCTAGACAAACCCTGGGAAGATCTTCATCATAGATCATACTTCCTCCCAGAGTTAAGCCGAATCGAAGAAGGAGAATTCACCGTGACTATGATGGGAGATAGGTCTTGTCCTATCAATCCTTTGGCTACTCGTGTTGTTTATGTTAAGGGTAATATGACAACTGTCATTGAAACCTTACTGATCAATATCTCCCGAAACCCTGGTGTCGTGGAAAATGTTTTCGTCGGAGCTGATTGCTCCCTTGGAGAGATTCAACCCTATACAGATCTTTTTAAAGAATTCTGTGAATTTTTTGCCTGATCTTACGAGGAAATGATAGGCATCGATCCAAAAAACATAAAGGGTCTTCTTTTAAGCCCTTTTCAGACCCTCTAAACATGAAAAGATAGTTGAGCGATCTTGTGGCCTTTCATGCTCGTTAAACTGAAATTCGAAGTCACGTCTGTCCGACAGTAGTTTACCCCTTTTTCGGTCCGGACGGTCAATAGTACGAACAAAGGTATACTCTATGGAACTTTAGTTCTTTAGAAGAGTACCCTCAGGTATAATTTTACTCCTTTTTCGGGCCCGAGGGACTAAACTTACGAAAAAGGAACCCCCACAGAGTCCATAGTTAAGCTCTTTTCAGACTCCCTAAAATTGAAAAGATCACCGAGTGACCTTATTATTTCACACTCGTTAAAATGGTCCAGAAGAACATTCCTGACGGAGTCCATAGTTAAGCTTTTTTCAGACTCCTTAAAAGTGAAAAAATTGCCGAGTGATCTTGTCTTTATCACACTCGTTAAAATGGTTTTGAATAATATTTCTGGTCGGTGCTAGTTTACCCCTTTTTTGAATCGACTAGACTACCTTCAAAAAAGGTACCCCAATGGAGTCTCCTTTTACGCTTTTTCAGACTCTCTAAACATGAAAAATCACTGAGATTACCTTCTCTGGGCTCGTTAAACTTACATCGAAGGACGTTACCATTGTGAGTTTTATTAAATCGCATTTGCATAGCTGCATCTTTGGCCTAATGCCGGCTCCATGTTGCTCTCAACTGAACCATTTGAAGCATGCCTTATATGCAAGCCTTGTAGCACTTTGCTTCTGCATCTTAACACCCTTGGCCCCCGAAGGATTTTTCCTGAGTATCATTATTCTGAACATCAGTCTTGTCCTTGCGCCTTGAACTTGTATGTTTGTAACACTCGCTCCTCCATTGTAATGTAACATTCCCTTATTCTTTTTCCAAAATTATTGAAAAAGACAAAAAAATCAAATATACCCCAAAAAGAGGAAGGGAAAAGTATTTTATTTATTGGCAACATAATGAGTCGCCCTTGGATAAAGCACATCTGTCCATTTGTTCATCAAACCCTGGGATTTAATATGACCTTAGGAAGTTGTTCTCGCTACATAGAGCTGTGTCCTCCTCCGTTTGGTTATTCTTCCAAACATATGGAGAGTTTGCGTTGCCTCCTGCCTCGTAAACTTATGTTAATGCCATGCTTCCTGAATCTCATCATTTATCGTGTTGTTGTCCACGGAAAGTTTCTACCAACCCTGAGTCGGCCCCTCTGCAATTTGTCTCTTGACCTCATACCCGTCCATCCTGAATGTCCAATCATGTCCTTATTCGAAATCAATGAAGCTTTCAGTGTGATCATCAAGATTATCTAGTCCATGACTGACGAGCCATCGAAGACCTCTGGGTAGTGTAGTCGTACACTCATATTACACTCCTACCTGAGTTTTGAAGATTTTTAAGTTGTTTCTCGAGCTCTGAAGACCTCATCTCCAGCCATTAGGCTGTATCAACTTCTAGAAGATGGATACTCTATATGTATATCTTTTTGATTTCGAGATGTAGCTCCACTATGTATTGTTCACGGGTACTCTTTATATAGTTATATGACATGGATCTACAGTGTATTTGATTGGTAGCCATGATTCTATTTTACCTCGAGCATGGGTATGCCCGCCTCGGTGAGACAATTGTTGTTTTGTAGACGACGCCTCCGGTTCCTGATCCTTGGGCTCACTTGTTCAGCACATTAGTAAAGATTGGTAATGTATTTCAGCCATCATATGCTCTTCTGACCTCACACATTAGGGGACATCTGTTATAACCCTAAATTGCATTAGACATGCTTACCTGGCAACATGCCATCTCATAGACCTTATTTTCCAAGCCACTCTTGAACAACTCTTTAAAAAACCTCTTTTATAAAGGCCCACATGCCCTACTCCATTACTGCATGCGTGTACACACTGGCTGACCTAAAATAGCCCGCGTGTACCTACAAAATCACGAAAAAAGAAAAGTTGTTGATGGAACACATAGCTTTGAGTGAGTTAACTGAACCTTCTGTCCATGCATGGCCGAGGGTTCACCCAAATACCTAGCTCCTTCTAGCCTATAAAAGAAGGGGTAGGGGTACCATTTGGAAGAAGGAGAAGATAGTAAAGAAACTCTACTCAATTTTATATTCCTATTGTCCTAACACTTTATCCATCCATGTGCAAGGAGCAACACAAAGCAAAGAAGTTGGAGGACATTTGAAGAGGAGCCCAGGATCAGGTTCACGGAGTAGTGGCCGGTCTCGACATTTGTAAGTTGATTCATTCAAAGTAATAAATAAATACTTTTCTCGTCCCAATTTATGAGTTCTTCATATTTTGTTAAATACATGTTTGAATCTCTAACCTATTAGTCTGTAGGTAAAATGCATGTGTAGTTTGTTACTTGTTTTGTACGTAGGTCAGCCTTGGGAGGAGAACTGCTAACAAGTGATCAAGCGTGAAGAAGGATCAACATCGAACGTATGTTGGTCTAAACCATGTGTTTGCTGAAAAGAAATAGGGATTAAGTTTCGGGACGAAGGTAGAAAGTATATTTCTTTTGGTCATATTTACATGCAAAATATAACCCTAATTGCTAGTTCGTAGGGGGATTTCCCACCACAAAAAGCCACTCCTTAATTTCTCTTTCCCATCCCCACAACCTTCATACTTCTTTCTAAATATGCAATTAGTAACATTTGATGCTAACAACTCATCATGTAAGGACCATTAACATTTTCATTAATGACAGAAACACTCGAGGAGATCTCCCATTAATACGCTTTAAACCATGATCTACAGAGAGTTATATTATCCATTCTGATTGTTCATCTCAAACAACATGGAATTTCTTTCGTGGGTCATCGCCTTGGCGCGTTCACAAAATCTCCAATCCTTAATTTCTCTTCGTCGTATCCACCATCTTTGCGCTTCTAGGTATGCAATTCCTAGTCTTTAATGCTAACAACGCATCATGCAACAACCGTCGAGATTGTCATTAATGAGTGAAAGGATCAAGGAGATCTCCCATTCATACGTAATGGACCAAGATTTGCAAAGGGCTGTATTATCCCTTCAAACTCTTCATTTCAAACATCGTCTAGAGAAAACAAACATTTTCGTAAACTTATGGCAGCAACTCGATAACAGTTCTGTGGAGATACAGTGAATATCTTCAGACGTGAGGACCATAAATTCCAGTGGTCCAGGGCATGCTCTTACTATTCATCTCATTCCGCCCAGAACAAATGGATTTGGACCTTTGGAATCGCTTGTGCAGGCTGCGTCCCTGAGGTTTTTGACTATAAGGAGGTGGTCTCTTGGTGGGCCAAAAAATATATTTCAAGCCAAAGAATTATTCCACTGCATGACCATTCTCCTATTTCTTTGTCACCTGAGGTCTTCCACAAGATGTTAATATTGTCAGAGCCAACATTGACCTTTAGAGGACAAGACTGCAAGTAGTTCCTAGAAAAACATGATATCGGGTTGGACCTCTTACCCAAGTTCTTCGAAGACCTAAAAACAGTTCCTAAAGATATCACAAAGTTGCAGGTCAATTCCTTTAGAAATCCATTGTGGGAAATTGCCTGGTTGTTTACAAGAATAACGAGACAGGAATCCACGACAAACATTTCCTGCATAGTTCTTTATATTGTTTATTTCACAGTCAAGGAACAATCCATTTTTTATTGGGAGAAGCTAATTTCCATTGAAATATGTTCCCAATTGTCATGATTCAAAGAAGAGAATGGATTTTATATGTCATCCTACTTGATTTTCACAATAACACATTGTTGTCTGTTTCCAAAACTGTCTCTGTCCAAGAAGATAAACTACGAATTTGACCCAATAACATTTTGGTACCAGGCCTTGTGGAGGCACAAGGCCTCCCATTGTTTTTATGAGGTTTTTAATGACTTTGTCTCAGTTTTCAAAGATTTATTGTTAGGAAAGGATGCTCCCCGGATGTCTGGCCAGGCAACCAAGTTTTTGGCCAGGAAGGGGACACTTGAACAAAAGGAAAATTACAGTGTAATAATGATTTTTGGCCCCAAGGAAAATCCTACTTTCCTTCCATGTCACATCACAGACAATATGTTTATTACAAAAATAGCAAGGCAATACAACTACTGGTTGCATTTTTTCCATAGCAAGAGAAAAAAACAGTTCATTCCTCTACCCTGGAAAGTCGGGGACTTCGTGTTTAGAAACGTCAACAAGATTGACAAATTCGCAGGCCATTTCAAGAACTTGAACCTAAAATATGATGAAAGGCTAAGAGGGTTTGACCCTGATGGGATTTTTCCTGAACATTTACTAGCAGTTGGCTTTAGAATGTATTTTATCCATACACACTTGACCAAAGATAGAGACAGTGATGACAACACTCCTTCTCCCAATGATGGCAATGTAGAGACATTGCAAAGAAAAAATGAATTGTACAAATAATAGGGAAAAGGCTCCAGTGAGAAGAGTGTCCAATCCCCGACCAACACTCCCAAGAGCATGACATCACATAGAATCACTTCAACGACCCACCACAGTAAGAAATAAACCTAGAAATATTCAAACGGAGGAGGAGATAATAACCCTCGTCGCGGAAAAATTGATAGTTCTCACAAGCTTCCCATGACGAAGTAGAGAAAAAACATTGTAGGGAAGGCAGAAGAGCCCAAAACTGAAAGTGAGAACATGCAACTTGAAACTGCTGTGGATGATGTGTTCTACAAAGTTGATCAACCCGCGGACGTGATGCACCATAGTTCCACAATGGAAATAGTTGATACTGTCATTTTTGACGAAGATGAATCATTCGTATTTCAAAGCGTTGTTTTTGACAACTAATCTAAAAATTTAATTATTGAAAAGAGAGATGTAACAAATAAGAAAGGGAAATATCGTTCAGAGATTAACCTTAGGAAAATGCAGCCGTCCCAAATCTCCTGATTTCACCAAGCAACCGCAGATGATCTTGATGATTCCATTGGAGGAATTGAAGTGGAGAATGCCAGACTGAATGACCGAATCAAGGAATTGGAGGAGGCTTTGATTCCTACCCCATTGTTTGCCAGTCCTTTAGCAAGAACCATTCCTGCCACCCCCACAACCAAGTTAAAAGGATCCTCCAACCTCCTCACATTCTGTAGAGGCTATGTAGAGAAGAATATCAAGAAAATAATAGAGCTAATTACTGAAGCATGGGAAACATAAAAAAATATAGATTCCTTTCGAACAAGGGAAAATGATTTGCATGAACATTTGCAGGCGGATTTAAAAAATGAAGAATGTTTCAATCTACTGACGATGATCCCTTTTGGAAACCATGTCATCAACATCTCATATCTAAAAATAAGACAAGAATATCTCCCCTCCCCAAACCAATCAAACAATTAAAAGCATGCTGGAAAGAGAAAGTTAAGAACCTACACCTCATTTTCATATCATGTGAACAAGACATATCAGAGAAAGAAGAATTATTTAGAAACCTGACCGAAATAGACTTAGGTGGAAGTACCAACGAGGTTCAAGACCCAAACTTAATCCTCAACTCCTTGTCCATAACCAAGCAAGCCTTCGATGAACAAGTTGATATTTTAAAGGGGTTGTCTTTAGAAAAGTTTTACGACATCCTTGAATATGGTCAAGATGATGTCGAGAACTGGCTAGTGAACTATTTGGCACACAATGATGAAAATGAACAGGCTCTGCATAGTATTTCTATCGATATAAGGAATTAGAAAATGATCTTTTCAACATAGAAATACGGGATGAGATCAACGTGGCCCCCATGATAAGCTACATTGAAGAATGGCTCCAAAGGAGAATCGACAAGCTCACTGACGAAGGGAAAAAACTGATTGGCACGATTCCAATGGTCGTCGATGAGAGAAACAAAAAGACATCAAATTCATAGGAAGTCTATACTAATCACATCTTGCTTTATTTATCAATCCAATTATTCTACCTCTTTAAATGGAAATCTCTAACCAAAGACTGATAACTTCAAATTTCTTCTTTTCAGGTCTTCCTCTCTACCGTCACACACTTCTTCTTTCTACAGTCCTATTTCTTGTACCTATTTATTTTATGGTCCACGGGAGCCCTAATCCTAGTCTATATGACAAACACATTTAAATTTCCATAAATATGTAACAGATTCCATAAATATGTAACATATATTATTAATTTTTGATAAATTTCAAAGAAAACTAATCTGGGAACAATTTTGATGGTGCCTTGTGGGCTTCTTTCGGAATGCTAAATTAGTTCTCTTTATGCATATCAATTATATTCTTTTATTCTTATGTGCTCATAATTTTTTTTCTTCAACTATGATGGATGTTAGGAAATTGTGTTTATTATATTTGAATGTTTAATGTGTGTGATTTTTGGTCCTTTTTTCCAGGAACCTTTATTTCAAAAAAAAAAAACTACTACTATCCTTTTTTATTGCTTCAAGTCATTACGAAAAAAAATTTCTAAGTCCCATATTTGAAATATACACTCCCTAGGAAAAAACTTAAACAAGAGTATCACATCTATAAAAAACATAGTAGGATTGACATCCTCGTTTGCATATTAACCCCATAGGTTCTTCAGGGCTCCGACCTTACTCCCACATGGACATTCTCCTCGAGTCATCTACCAACCCGATGTCTTAAGGATGGTGTGTGACACAATGGCATGAGTCATTTTCTGCATGGATACCACCTGTACTTCAAGATGCTTCCCACGTGTCTCTGTTTCTTCGGGCTTCTATTTCTCCCTCGTTCCCACCATAACTATGCATTTATTCCCATTCCAACCTAGCAGGGACTATGCTGCCATGCAACACTTGTTCATAAAGTTTCATGAAATAAGTTTCCTGACATATGAATGCATATATTATTTCAAAACATAGTTTTAGTATATTAGAAATATGAAACCTTAATATGATTTTAGTATTATTTAGAAATTATAATATTTGTTCAAATGAGTTTTACATGTCTCTTATTCATAAAGTTTCCTGAAATATGAATGTATATATTATTCCAAAATATAGTTTTAGTATATTAGAAATATGAAACCTTAATATGATTTTAGTATTATTTAGAAATTATAATATTTGGTCAAAAGATAAGTTTTAATGAACATTTAACAATAACAATTATATATGAATTAATGCAGTAGTCTAAACGTTCTACCTTTTGGTCATTTTCCAGTAACGTTTTCCGTTTGATTTTGCTCGAAATTCGGTGATGAATGGTTGGATCTGCATATTTGAGTGGCTATGTTTGTATAATCCGAGTGTCCCAGGGGTTTTCAACACGTTGAATCCATTTATGCATTCAAAAATGCAATTTAAACAACAAAAAATAGTGATTTTGTCCAAATTTACATCGTCAGATTCCGACCCAAAACCCAAAAGGTAGAACATTTAGCCAACGCCCTAATTAATTGTGTTGTATATTTATTTATAGTGTGTAATGTTTTTTCCATATACTATAATTTACTATTTTAATATTTTCTTTCAAAATATAAAGGTGGAGATGGGGTGGAGGAATATATTAGAGAATACTTGTGAGGGTGAGAAAGGGGACATAATTATTTTTCTCTAATATCTCAACTCACCCTCATCCTCATGTTTGTGTGTGTGTGTGTTTTGACATTATAAATTATAGAACTTTGATGGTGTGTTGAGAAAGAAACAACTTCCTCATACATTTTTGTCTTTGTAATTTAGAGGTAAAAAGGATTGGAGCCCTTCCCTTTGATTAGGCATTTGAGCTTTGATAGACATATATTTTGAGTTGAGAAAATGACTTAGAAAAAAAATTCAAGTTGGATAAGTCCCTGACACTCTTCACATTTTTAAAGAAAATTTGTCTTGTCACAACCTTTAAAACTTGTAAAATCATGTTTTATCGCAAATTCAAAAAAATCGTCCCAATGTGATACAATGTGATGAAAACTTGTTTCAGCACAATACATTTCATTGCATGAAAACTTATTTTCTTGCGAGACAAAAAGACTTAATGAATTTTGGAAAATTTGGCATTTCACAATTTAGGAACTTTTCATATTTTGTGACATATTGTGGCCTTCAAATTTTTCCATCGGTGCGATACATCACAACTTTGAAAAGTTTTCAAGTTGCGATACATTGCATCGAAAGTAATTTTCGTTGTGACATATCGTGACTAATTGTTTTTTGTGTCTATGCAATACAACACATCTCAAAACACTTTCTCTTGTGATACGTTGCAAAACATCAAAATTTGAAATCACACAACATCTTCCATTAGTGCACCAAATATGAACTTCCAATGATGTGATAAGAACCATTTATCGCACAAAAAGAAACTTTTCCAAGGCGTGGCACATCGCAAAATCATTAGATTTCAAAAATCACGTTGATAACCATGTATCACACTAAAACAAGGTTTTTGAGCATGTGACAAAGGTCATTTTGACCCTTTTTAGAGGTAAAAATGGTGTAAAAAAGGCCAAATTCTTTTTATAAAAACCGCATTGTACCATTTGATTTGGAATTTCACTTTCTCATCGAGTGCATCAAAATTGGCAAATCTCCCAAAGCATTTGAATATTCTCAAGGCCACCACAATCCAAGGAAGGCATACTATCCACCCTCAAACTACCATTTGTGACTATTAAGGTAAGCATTGTACCCCTATTTTGATAGAATTGGATTCTTTTTTTCTTTTCGAGCTCGCCCATTAGCTATCAAAGAATATTCCACCCATTTTCTCTTGCAACCTAGCCACTCAACCCAATAAAATTCTAAATTTGAATAACATTGGAATATCTTCCTTTTAACAACCAAAACCCCCTGTACCCCCTCTCCATTACAAACAAAACCCAAGCATGTCCAAGGGAAAGCGCCACATGTTTCCATCTAGTTGACCTTATTTTATTTACCTGAGCGAATGAACCCAAAGGGGTTTTTCTTTGACACATAATTCAAAGGATATCCTGAGTGTAAAATGATATGCAAAACCAAAAATTCGCCTAAGTGAAAAATGCATGCCCATCATCTCATCCATTTAATTTTCCTCTAATCCACCTTGTCAGTATGCATTTCTTGAGACTAAAATTAATTTTATGAGGGTAATTTCTTCCATACTCCTACCACAAAAGAATGTTAGAAGATAAATCTAGCACAAAGTGGTGTAGAGGAAGTCATTGGCTTGTAGTTGGACTTTGTCACATTATTCTATCGAAGTGATAGGAAAAGAGGTCGAACATCCCAAAGACACCTTTGTTTATAGAACTAATGGGAAGCTCATAACATGACCATAGTAAGTGTTATCCTAACTTACCCTAACACTTGCCACCATCACCTCAGATTACTAATTGACCCACCTTCTTTGCAAAGGAAGCAATTGCAACGACTATCACATTGACAAATAATTCTCTTGAAACACCTGACATTAAAATATAAGAGACCTGCCAAACCCCTTCTGTTTCTATTTTAGAATAATATATCCATACACATGCATTTTAATTCTGTTTTGTATCTAACATCGCTAATGTATTTTGTTGTTGACATGGATACATTACAAGATTCATACATGGCTTCCAAGCAATCCACGAAACAAAATGAATAGGTGATTAAGCTAAGTCATCCGAAAATCCTTAGATGTTAAATTAATTCTTAAGAAAACACTAACATCCGACCAGATTTGAGAAATTAAGATTGTTATGACTATTTGCAAAATATCATGTGAATTCCTTTACGTATCCACAAACTTCATTAACTGATAATAACTTGTAGAAATACGAATGCAAAAATAGAGAGAAATAGAGACAACAAGAACGGAGTTCACCCATCTTGGGCTACGTCTCTAGGTTTGCTTCAAATCGAGAGACCTCTCTATTAATGCTCAAATGCTTGATACCATAATGACTTGAACTTGTGTTTTTACAATGATCTTCTAATATGTTGCTCAACCCGAGAAACAAATGTCACCACTAAATTGCTCTCAAAATTCTGAGAAGAACGAGTATAAACTTGACTATGTTCTGAATAGGTGCTCAAAGACCCCCTTTTGCATGCTAAATGAGACTATGGCTCTCATATAAGGATAATTATAGTAAGATTTTCGTACAGAGTACTTTAACATAGAACTAACATCACCATTATACTCCTCTCAGAAAAAATGATAAAAATAAGTATAAACTTGCCCATATTTGGACACAGTTCCCAAGGACCCTCCTTCGCACACACTTCGAGAAAAAATTACAACTCATGTATTGTCCAGATTCCTACCTCAGGATTCATGACAAACTGACAAAGCTCCTTGGAACACAAAATGATGCCCATACAATGGCTAGTCCTGTGGATTTTATAGGCTAGGTCGGGGGTTCGAACCCCACCCAACTCCATAGATTCCCAGGGCAATTAATCAACTTAATTAAAGTGATATTCGTTTGTTTTAAAAAACTGTGTGGTTGGTGCAATGATCGGAGCATATAGTTAAGTTGTTGGAATATTCTTGTGGAGGTCGGGGGCTCAAACCCTGCCAAGCTTAGACAACTTTTATAACCCTTAGCCAATATTGGCCAATGGGAGAGTGCCACATGGCACTCTTCAGTTGGTCCACTTATTGTACAGTCGGCCCCATGTTATTTTTCCAATCACCTACCACCTATCTGCCACATCACTATACAAATTGTCACATGTCACCCTTTCAGTGGTGCCACGTCATCCATAATGATGACACATGACAAATTTTTAATGGTCCAACTAGGTGCCAAAAACACCAAAACTGAGTGACAGGTGGAAACCTCTCATGTTTCCACATCAACATGATGACATCATCATGAAATCACCCTATGCACTGTCAGTTGTATGGATGGCCACATGGCATCTCGTTGGTCTGCCACATGTCCTACCTTGTTTGAATTTTTTGCTTGTTGGTAACAATCTTCATAACATCATAACTTCTTCATACAATGTTCGTTTGAGGTGATTTATGCATCGTTGGAAATCTATCGTTAAGATCTACACAATGAAATCATTTTCAGTAGCATTTGAGATGATCATTTTTTGAGAATTCTTAGATCCACTTGGATCACACCTCCCCATTGAAGAACTTTTGGACCTCCAAAAGTGTTAGAAAAACAGGATTGCGAAACAATAAAATAAAACAAATGCAGAAATAAAACACAAAAGATACACAATACAATAGAGAAACACATATATGTGGTTCACCCAGTGTGGGATACACCCACCAGAGAAAATGACAGGTCCTTCCTTTATTATTATCCAACAAATGAAGGGATACAACCTACAACATACATGATGTAACTTCATCTTCTTTCTCTCATAGTCTCCTCTCTCAGAATACAATATTTTCTATCACTCACATCTACAATACAATTCCCTCATACATAAAAGAGGATTTCCTTCTAGGGAGGAAATTCCTAACACAACTTCTAGCGTTAGATCTGCGACCATATAATGAATGATCCAAATTGACTACGAAATTACAATATTTTACAAGGCAAATTTTCCCAAAATTTTGCTTTGGGGCGCTGCCCCCAAATCCCTCGCTAGGGGGGGAGCTCCATTAATTTTCATC
>ML786434.1:826507-846146 GCA_009831015.1 Picea engelmannii
CTTGACCCACTTGACTAAAATAGTGGGGGAAGATCCCCCCCCACCATTATAATAAATGGGATCCAAGTACATCTGAAACAAATCTCCGAATCAGGAAGATAATTAGGCTCCACAACCAACAATCTCCCACTTGGAATCTGATCACAATAACTCCACTATTGTTGTACCTATTGGAGTATGATTCACCTTGGACCTGGAAAATTTCTCATCTTCACCTTCATGCTTGAAGACCAACTGAAACTAAGTAGGAACTCAGTTTCTCCATGGTTACTACCTTTGTTAACATGTCTGCGAGATTCTTCCTAGTATGCATATTTTCCAACTTTAAATGTCCATCTTCCAAGATGGATCATATGAAATGGTACTTGAGCCATATGTGCTTAGTCTTAGAATGGAAGGTTGAGTTCTTTACAAGATGAATGGTACTCTCGTTGTCATAGTACAACATGTTATTCTCCTGCTTCTTTCTCAATTACTCCATAAACCTCTATAACCAAATCATCTCTTTAATAGCCTTTGTAGCAACAATGTAATCTACTTCCATTGTTGAAAGTAAAACAAGCTTTTGTAGTTTTTAAATCCAACTTACTGTTGTTCCACCTACAATAAAAGAATACCCTGTGGCGCTCCTCCTACTATCTTTATCACCTGCCATATTTGAATCAACATATCACTGTAGAATAATGTCTGAACCTCCAAAACATAATGCATGAGTAGTAGTACCTCTCAAATACATGAGAATCCACTTTACTACCTCCCAATGTTCTTTACCTGGATTTTTCATATACCTGCTCACAACTCCCACTGCATGTGCAATATCTGGTCTTGTGCAAACCATATCATACATCAAGCTTCCAATTGTTGATGAATAAGGGACCTTGGACATGTATACTATATCCTCCTGTGTCTTGGGACACATTTCCTTGGTTAATTTGAAATGGTTGGCCAAAGGTTTACTAACTGGTTTTGCATTCTGAATTCTAAACCTCTCCAACACCTTCTCTATGTACTCACCTTGAGACAATGTCAATTTTCGATTTTCTTGTCTCTTGTTGTTGTCATACCAAGGATTTTCTTTGCAGCGCCCAAATCCTTCATCGCAAATGAATTAGCTAATTTCTTCTTGAGCACATTTATATCCTGCATATGAGACCCTGCAACAAGCATGTTATCTACATACAATAGAAAGATAATATAACTTCCATTTTCTAGCCTTTTAAAATAAACACAATGATCAAAATGACATCTACTATTACCTTGTTCTGTCATAAACCTGTCAAACTTCAAATACCACTTCCTTGGAGATTACTTTAGGCCATAAAATCTCTTCTTCCACCTGCATACCAAATTATCCTTTCCTTTGACCTCATACCCTTGTGGCTGTTGCATATAAATCTCTTCCTCCAAATCCCCATGGATAATTTTTTTTTTTACATCTAACTGTTCAAGATGAAAATCTTCTACTTCCACAAGAATTAAAATAGTCCTTATTGAAGTCATTTTAACAACAAGAGAAAATATCTCAGCAAAATATATACCTTTCTTCTGTGCAAACCCCTTTACAAAAATTCTAGCCTTGTACCATTGTTTTTCTCCATCTTCTTCCTTCAACCGATAAACCAATTTATTAAACAATGCTCTTTTTTTTGCGGGAAAATGAATCAAGTCCCAAGTATGTTTATTTAAGAATGAAACTATTTCCTCTTTCATGCCTTGCTCCCACTTCATTTTAGTGTCTACCTGCATTGCCTCTTCATAACTTTCTGGTTCACCAAAATCAGTTAACAGTAAATAATGCAATGAAGGAGACTATCGTTCAGGGAGTCTACTTAACTTGGTAGATATTCTAACAAAACTTGTAGGAGTTTGAGGTACATGTTGCTCCTGTTGTTGTACATTTGGATTTTCTGGTACCTTTGGAATTTCCTTTTTAGTGATCTCATCAATCACTGTGTATTCTGGTTTTTCTTTTTCCCGTTTCTTTCCTTGCAATTGATCTTTGTACATGACCTTCTCATTGAATATGACATCTCTAATACTAATGATTTTTTTATTTTCATGATCCCATAAGCGATAACCAAAATCATTAACATCGTATCCAATAAAGGTACACTTATTGGATTCTGCTTCAATCTTTGTTCTATTTTCTTTATCAATATGGACAAATGATTCACAATCCAAAGTCTTTAGAAATGAATAGTTTGCCTTTATACCTGTCCATGCCTCCTCTAGAATGCCACCATCCAAAGATCTTGAAGGTCCTCTATTTATTAAGTAAACATTTTCCCAAAACTGTAAGGGAAACCCTGCATGCAATCTCATACTCTTTGCACACTCAATGATTATCTTGTTCATCATTTCTGACATAACATTTTATTGTGGTGTCCTTGGAACTATCTTCTCTCTACGAATCCCATGGTATGAACAATAATCATCAAATTCCTTGTTGCAATATTCACCTCCATTGTCTGATTTGAGACACTTCAACTTTTTTCCTATTTCATTCTCAACCAAAGCTTTCCATTTCTTAAAAGTGTCAAAAACATCATATTTTTGTCGAATGCATAAACCTAAGTTTTTCTAGTTTCATTATCAATAAAAGTAACATAATAATGAGAACCACCAAGAGATGATACCCGAGCTTGTCCCCATACATCTATATGCACAAGCTCTAACCTTTCCCTCTTCTTTTCCTTTCCAACTATGATAAATATGACTCTCTTATGTTTTCCATAAACACAATGCTCACAAAAATCCAAATTGTTTAAGATATGGAAACATATTTATTTTGTGAAGTATATGCATCCCCTTATCACTCATGTGTCCAAGCCTATGATTCCATAGTGATGCATACACTCCCGTAGAAGCTAAAGAGATAGAAGATTCATTATTACCAGTACATAAATACAATGTACCTACCTTCTCTACTTTTGCTATCACTAGTAATCCTTTGGTGACCTTCCATGCCTTATCTCTAAATGTAGATATATAACCTTCACTTGCCAACTTCCCTGTTGAAATTAGATTTTTTCTTAGTTCTGGAACATGTCTTACCTCTTTCAACAACCATTAGTTTCCATTCTTTTTTATTTTATTTGTACCTTTCCCATTCCAACAATTTTGCATGGTGCATCATCACCCAAATGAACTTGTCCAAAATCACCTTGAACATAATCTTGAAAATGTTTCCTATGGGGTGTGGCATGAAATGAAGCTCATGAATCTACTACCCAAGACTCATAAATATTATCTACAGAAAGAATCAAAGCATCTTGTAACACATCACCTATTACATTTGCTTCCTGATTTTTTCATGTTTTCCATCTCTTTGTTTCTTTGGAGCTCTGCATTCTTTTTCCAGATGTCCTTTCTTCCCGCAATTTCAACACTCTATCTTTCCTAGTCTAGATTTGGATCTGCCCTTCCTATAATTTCCGCAATTCCCCAATTCCTTTCCTCTATACTTTTGTCTTCCTCTGTTCTCCATGGTCATCATATTACCTGATGTATCACCTATGATTTTCTGTCACATTTCCTCACTAAGGATAACACCAACAACATCATCAAATTTCAAAGTGTTTGAACCAGAGACATAATTACTTACAACCATGACCAAGCCATTCTAGCTTTCTGACAATGAGCATAATATTAGAAGATCCCTAACCTCATCATCAAAATCAACATTTACATAACTTAGTTGATTAATAACCGTATTAAATTCATTTAAATGATCGACGATAGACCCACCTTATGAAATCTGTTGGAAGATTGGTTGTTGTCATTGATGTCAACCCTAGTCATTGGTTTTGGACCGCAAGATTGATGAAGGTATTTGGACATGAAGGATAATGCACATGTAGACACAACACCCATGGATAGATAATATACATCATGTTGTTTCCAGTGGTAGGTGGCATGTCACGTGGATCCTTTTGATATAAATAATCTTCCATTTTCATTTTCAATAGCTGGTAGTTTTGGCTGTTAAATTTCTCAACCTTAAACTTTCCCTCTTCCGCCATTGCTCCCACTCGAACCAAGAAATTTATTTTCCCGTGAGTTACCTTTCGCTCTGATACCATTTGTTAGAAAAACATGACCGCTAAGTAATAAAATAAAAACAAATGTGGAAATAAAACAAAAAAGATACAAAATAAAATAGAGACACATATATATGTGGTTCACTGAGTGTGGGCTACGTCCACTAGATAAATTTTCAGGTCCTTCCTTTATTATTATCCAACAAATGAAGGGATACAACCTACAACACACCCATTGTAACTTACTCTTCTTTCTCTCAAGATCCCCTCTCTCAGAATACAATATTCACTATCACTCACAACCACAATACAATTCCCTCATACATAAAAGAGGGTTTCCTTCTAGTGAAAAAATTCATAACATAGCTTCTACCGTCAAATCTGCGACCTTATAATGAACGGTCCAGATTGACTACGAAATTACAATATTGTTCAAGGAAAATTTTCCCAAAATTTCACTTCAGGGGCACTGACCCCGAATCCCCTGCCAGGGGGGGACTCTATTAATTGTCGTCACCCCCCCGATGGACCCCCCTGTCGATAATAGTGGGGGAGAAATCCACCCCACACCCCCCCATCAGAATAAATAGGATCCAAGCACGATTGAAAGAAACTTCTGAATCAAGAAGATAATCAGGCTACACAACCAACAAATTTTTTGGATTACTCAACAACTTAGTGATGATGAAGTTTCCTCACTCTTCCACCTTGCTGAAATGCACTTCATTTGATATTCGTACTGGAACTGATCTCCATCTTGGACTTCCATATTGGATCTCCATCTTGGATCTTCATCTTGGAATCTCCATCTTGGATCTGATCATTCTGGTGTTGTTCATTCCATGGGCCATCTTGGATTCACTGTTCTTTTACTGATTGATGTATCTATTGGAGCATATGATTGAACTTCTTGTTCATTTCCTTCACTCGTTTCCCTGAAAGAAAAACCCTAACATGTTTCAACAAACATTTGTATCGTTTGACTTGCTTCTTTACAAGGCATTAAGAATACATATTACATGAACATGGAATAATTTACATAACATATTTATGATGTACAAGCATAAAACATACATTATACTTACTTCACTCTTTTAATAAGTATTCTACCTCCTTACTTCATACAATGAATATGTTTTTCTTTACCATCTCTAGGAAGATATTGCATAACTATGATGCTATTCACGCTCCTGATCTACATGACAAATGTCTTCAACGTTACATTCTTCCATTCGTTCACCTTTATACTTTAGAACAAGAATGATATTACTTAGGTAATTCAACCCACATGCAAATCATCAGCTGATAATAAGACAACATTACACCATTTGTCTTCAGTATTTCCAAAGAAATTCTTAGGAATCCCTACAAGACCCCTCTCACTCTCAATATTAAACACGAGTGGATAAATAATTCCCTCTATGACAATAATGGAAAAATGATTTGGAGGTGTTACATATGCATGCTAAATTTTCTATGATATTAATGTTCCATTTTAGGTTGCTTCCCCAAAATGATAACCATAATTGTTCCACTGCAGGTTTCTTCCCCATAATGGAATAGGGTCTACTTCTTCTAACAGTATCGAAAGAATTCTTTCATTTGTCTACCTATGATGTTGACACTGACTCTAAATGCCAAACATCACTGTATCCAATTATAGGTCGTCGAAGCAACTTATATAATCTTCAAAATTCTAGTTCATTTAGAAATGAAGTGAGGGAACTGCCCCCTCACTTGTCCATTATCATCCATCCATCCTGCTTGGATAATGAGCACATAAATCATCAAAACAATAATGAAGACCAAAACAACATTGTTGATCAAGTTAACCACTCCCTTAAATTCACAAACTTCGCCATTCATTGTTGTAGCTACTAAACATACTCCATTGATTAGTAATAAACTGAACAAAAAAATTGAATATACATATGTGAAAGACAATGAACCATCAACATATTTTTCCTTCTTAACAGGAACACCATCAACCAAAGGATCTTCTTTACTTCCAAACATAGGTTGTAAACCTGAATCCTCTATACTAGCATTTTCACGTGCCCTATAGTGACAACTGTCAAATTCATCTTCATCTGCTGAGCTCCCACAATGAACTCAATACCATCCTTGAAAATATGATACTTTGTCTGTTCCCTGTAGAAAATGGCCTTCCTTTCATGTAAGTAGGGACTTCCCAAAACCATCCCGCAAATGTCAAGTGGAACCACGTCTAACTCTATCTCATCGATAAAACTGGATGTGATCTCAAATCATAGCTTGCATTTCTTAGTTACCTATAATTGAGCATTATCACAAATCCAACCCAAAGAATATAGTTTTAGATGAGACATAGTTTCCAATCCCAAATTTTGAACAACTTGCTCTGAAGTAATATTTACTTGTGATCCATTATCCACAAGTGTATCAATCTTAGTGTTCTTTGAGATAACTCGTAAATGAAACATTTCATTTATTTTCCTTCCATCACGGATTACTTTAGCCTTTGAATAAGAAGTATATGAACTAGAACTAGCAACAAAAAATATACCTTTAATGCCCATAGATGTAACCTTAGAATCTGATCCAAGATCCTGAACTATGGTTGTGGCCTTTTGTTTACCCTTTTCCTTGAAATTATTTTGTAGCCTCTCTGGATGCAACTTCCAACACATTGTGTCCTCATGTCCTTTCTTCTTGCAATGAGAACATGTAGGCTTCTCTTCTTGTTTTCCCTTTGACTACTTCTCAAAATTATGTGACTTTCCTTTTCCTTTACCACCAGTTCCCTTGGCCTTCTTTAAATCCTCATACATTTCTTCCACCATGGCCTTCATTTCCATGAATGTAGAAAAGAAAATGTCTCTTCAGTACCGAAAGGATTTGTATCATAAGAATTCTCGTCTTTTATTGAATCCATTTCTTATTTCGAAATGCATGCCTTGAACCAATCTCATAAATGTATTCTTCAAACGATCCTTCACCAAGATTGAATTTGGACCTCGTAAGCATTCACTTGAAAATACATATCAAACCATCTCTGATACCAACTTGATAAAAAAATACTTAGATGTTAAATTAATTCTTAACCAGACACTAACATCCGACTAGATTTGAGAAATTAAGTTCATTATGAATATTTGCAAAATATCATGTGAATTCCTTTATGTATCCATAAACTTCATTAACTGATAATAACTTGCAGAAATAAGAATTCCAAAATAGAGAGAAATAAAGACAACAAGAATAAGGCACATTACACAAGTTGTTAATGAAGTTCACCATCTTGGGCTATGTATCCGGGCCTGCTTCAAATTGAGAGACCGCTCTATTAATGCTCAAATGTTTGATACCATAATGACTCGAACTTGTGTATTTACAATGGCCTTCTAATATGCTACTCAACCCTAGAAACATAGATCATCACTGAATTCCTCTTGAAATTTTGAGAAGCATGAGTATAAACTTGACTATGTTTTGAACATGTGCTCAAAGACCCCCTTTTGCACGTTGAACAAGACTATGGCTCTGATAAAAGGAAAATTGTACTAATATTTTCGTATACAACACTTTAGCACATAACCGAAATCACCATTATATTCTTCTCGGAAAAATGAGAAAAATGAGCATAAACTTGCCCATATTTGGACACAGTGCCCAAGGACCCTCGGCACACACTTCAATACAAAGGTACAACTCATGTACTTGTCCAAATTCCCACCTTGAGCTTCGTTCCAGACTGAAATACCTCATTGACACGCAAAATGATTCCCATACAATGGCTAGGCATGTGTCTTTTATAGGTTAGGTTAGGGGGTCGAACCGCACTTGACTCCATAGATTCTTGAGGTAATTAATTAACTTAATTAAAGTGATCCCTGTTTGTTTTAACAAATTGTGTGGTTGGCACAACGATCGAAGAATATAGTTAATTCATTGGAATATTCTTGTGGAGGTTGAGGGTTCAAACCTTGCCGACCCCAAACAAATTTTATACCCCTTAGCCAATATATGCCAATCAGAGAGTGCCACATGGCACTCTTTGGTTGGTCGACCTATTGCACAATTAGTGTCATGTCATCTGTCCAGTCCCCTGCCACCTAACCATGTCACTATATGACCTACAATGTGTCACCCTTTCAGTGTTTCCACATGGACCGTACGGAAGCCACGCCATCCGTATGGATGACACGTGACAAATTTTTACTAGTTTAGCTAGGTGTCGAAAACGCCAGAAATGAGTGACATGTGGTAGTTGTTTGTGATGCCACGTCAACATGATGACATCATTATGAAATCACCATGTGCCTTGCCAGATGTACATATGGCCACGTGGCAACCTGTGGGCCTACCATGTGTCCTTCCGTGTTTGACTTTTCTGCCTATTGGTCAAAATATTTAGAACATCATAAATTATTCATACGACGTCCATTTGAGGTGATTTATGCACCATTGGAACGATATCATCAAGACCTACGCAATGAATTCATTTTAATTAGCATTTGAGATGATCAATTTTTGAGCATTCCTAGATCCACCGAGATCACTAAGTCCAGATCAAGAATATGCTAGAAAGATAGAACCACATGTTGGTATCCCTAGGCCAATATATAGAGTTATGAAATGTTGCATGGATGTAGGGGCGATCTTGAAGGTCCTCTATTTATTAAGTAAACATCAGTGTTTACAAAATTTTCCCAAAACTATAAGGGCAACCCTGCATGCAATCTCATACTCCTTGCACACTCAATGATTGTCCCGTTCATCCTTCCTGACGCAACATTTTCTTTTGGTGTTCCTGTAACTATCTTCTCTCTACAAATCCCATGGTATGAACAATAATCCTCAAACTCCTTGCTACAATATTCACCTCCATTGTCTGATCTGAGACACTTCAACATTTTTCCTATCTCATTCTCAACCAACGATTTCCATTTCTTAAAAGTGTAAAAAACATCATATTTTTTTCGAATGCAATAAACTCAAGTTTTTCTAGTTGCATCATCAATAAAAGTAACATAATAATGAGAACCACCAAGAGATGATACCTGGTATTTTCCCCTTAAAACTGTATGCACAAGCTCTAACCTTTCCTTCTTCGTTTCCTTTCCGACTCTGATAAATCTGACTCTCTTCTATTTTCCATAAACACATCGCTCACAAAAATTCAAATCAATTTGTTTAAGATCTGGCAACATATTTGTTTTGTGAAGTATTTGCATCCCCTTCTCACTCATGTGTCCAAGCTTATGATGCCACAGTGATGCATACACTCCTGTAGAAGCAAAAGAGATAGAAGATTCATTATTACCAGTACATAAATACAATGTACCTACCTTCTCTACTTTTGATATCACTAGTAATCCTTTGCTAACCTTCCATGCCTTATCTTTAAATGTAGATATACAACCTTCACTTTCCAACTTCCCTGTTGAAATTATATTTTTTATTAGATTTGGAACATGTCTTACCTCTTTCAACAACCATTGGTTTCTATTCTTTTGATTTATTTGTACCTTTCCCATTCCAACAATTTTGCATGGTGCATCATCACCCAAATGAACTTGTCCAAAATTACCTTGAACATAATCTTGAAAATGTTTCTTATGGGGCGTGGAATGAAATGAAACCTCTGAATCTACTACCCAAGACTCATAAATATTATCTACAGAAAGAATCAAAGCATCTTGTAACACATCAACTATTACATTTGCTTCCTGATTTTTTCATGTTGTCCATCTCTTTGTTTCTTTGGAGCTCTGTAGTATTTCTTAAGATGTCCTTTCTTCCCACAATTCCAACAATCTATCTTTCCTAGTCTGGATTTGGATATTCCCTTCCTATAATTATCACAGTTCCTTGAGCCCTTTCCTCTATCCTTTTGTTTTCCTCTGTTCTCCATGGTCAATGTATTACCTGATGTGTCACCTATGCTTTTCCATCACATTTCCTCGCTAAGGATAACACCAACAACATCATCAAATTTTAGAGTGTTTGAACCAGAGACATAATTACTTATAGCAATGACCAAGCCATTCCATCTTTCTGACAATGAGAACAAGATTATAAGATCCCTAACCTCATCATCAAATTCCACTTTTACAGAACTTATCTAATTAGTAACCGTATTAAATTCATTTAAATGATCGTCGACAGACCCACCTTCTGACATCTTCATATTGAATAATATCTTCATTAGAAATACCTTATTGGATGCTGAGGGTTTTTCATACCTTTTATCCAATGCGTCCATCATATCCTTCGTTTTCTTTTCTTTTGAAATATTGAAAGCCACTGATGCTTCCAGACTCAGTCGTATTGTTCCTAGTGCCTTTCTATCAACAACCTCCCATTCTTCATCCTTCATGGTTGTCGAATTCGTTTCTATTCCTCCCAATGGTAGGAATAGATCCTTTGGATATAAATAATATTCCATTTGCATCTTCCATAGCTGGTATTTTTGGCCGTTAAATTTCTAAACCTTAAACTTTCCCTCTTCCGTCATTTCTCCCACTCGAACCAGGAACCCTCTTTTCCTGCAAGTTACCTTTCGCTCTGATACCATTTGTTAGAAAATCAAGACCGTGTAGCAATAAAATAAAAACAAATGCAGAAATAAAACACAGAAGATACAAAATTCAATAGAGACACATATATACATGGTTCACCCATTGTGGGCTACGTCCACTATATAAATTTCTAGGTCCTTCCTTTATTATTATCCAACAAATGAAGGGATACAACCTACAATACACCCATTTTAACTTCCTCTTCATTCTCCCACAATCTCCTCTCTCAGAATATAATATTCGCTACCACTCATAACCGCAATACAATCCCCTCATACATAAAAGAGGCTTTTCTTCTAGGGAAATAATTCCTAACATAACTTCTATCGTCAAAATTGTGACCTTATAATGAACGGTCCAGATTGACTATGAAATTACAATATTTTACAAGGCAAATTTTCCAAAAATTTCACTTTGGGGGCGCTGACCCCGAATCCCTCACCAGGGGGGCTCCATTAATTTTTGTCGCCCACCCCCGCCCCCTCCATGGACCCCCTTGATAGAAATAGTGGGGGAGAAATCCCCCCCATTAGAATAAATGGGATCCAAGCACGACTGAAACAAATCTTTGAATCAGGAAGATAATCAGGTTCCACAACCAACAAAAAGCTTGGATTACTCAACAACTTAGTGATGATAAATATTCCTCACTCTTCCACCTTGTTGAAATGTACTTCATTTGATCTTCATACTGGAACTGATCTCCATCTTGGACTTCCATCTTGGATCTCCATCTTGGATCTTTAGCTTGGAATATCCATCTTGGATCTGATCATTCTGGTGTTGTTAATTCCATGGGCCATCTTGGTTTCAATGTTCTTGTACTACCTGATGTATTTATTGGAGCCTCCAAATGAACATTTTGTTCATTTCCTTCATTTGCTTCCCTGAAAGAAAAACCCTAACATGTTTCTACAAACATCTGTATCATTTGACTTGCTTCTTTACAAGGCATTAAGAATACATATTACATGAACATGGAATAATTTACATAACATCGTTATGATGTACACATAATAAAGCATACATTATACTTACTTCACTCTTTTAATAAGTATTCTACCTCCTTACTTCATACAATGAAGATTTTTTTCTTTACCATATCTAGGAAGATATTGCATAACTACGATGTTATTCTCGCTCTTGATCTACATGACAAATGTCTTCAATGCTGCATTCTTTTGTTCTTTCACCTTTGTACTTTAGAACAAGAATGATATTACTTAGGCAATTAGACCCACATGCAATTCATCCGCTGATAATAAGACAACATTACAACAATTGTCTTCAGTGTTTCCAAAGAAAGGCTTAGGAATCCCTATAAGACCCCTCTCATTCTCGATATTAAACAAGAGTGGATAAATAATTCCCTCTATTACAACAATTGAAAAATGATTTGGAGGTGTTACATATGCATGCTAAATTTTCTATGATATTAATGTTCCATTTTAGGTTGCTTCCCCAAAATGATAACCATAATTGTTCCACTGCAAATTGCTTTCCCGTAATGGAATAGGGTCTACTTCTTCTGACAATATCGAAATAATTATTTCAGTTGTCTACCTCTGATGTCGACATTGAATCTAAATCCTAGAAATCATTGGATCCAATTACAAGTCGTCCAAGAAACCTATATAATCTTAAAAAGTCTAGTTCATTTAGAAATGAAGTGAGGGAACTGCCCCCTCACTTGTCCAGTATCATCCATCCATCCTTCTTGGATAATGAGCACCTAAATTATCACAATAATAATGAAGACCGAAACAACATTGTTGACCAACTTAACCATTCCCTTAAATTCACAAACTTCACTATTCATTGTTGCAACTACTAAACATACTCCGTTGATTAGTAATAAACTAAACAACAAAATTGAATATACAGATGCGAAAGACAATGAACCATCAACATATTTTCCCTTCTTAACAGGAACACCATCAAGAAAAGTATCTTCTTTACTTCCAAACGTAGGTTGTAAACCTGAATACTCTATACTAGCATTTTCACGTGCCCTGTAGTGGCAACTGTCAAATTTGTCTTCATCTACTGAGCTCTCACAATGAACTCAATCCCATCCTTGAAAAGATGACACTTGTTTCGTTCCCTGTAGAAAATGGTCTTCCTTTCATATAAGTATGGACTTCCCAAAACCATCCCGCAAATGTCAAGTGGAACCACGTCTAACTCTACCTCATCAACAAAACTAGATGTGATCTCAAATCGTAACTTGCATTGCTTAGTTACCTATAATTGAGAATTATCACAAATCCAACCCAAATAATATAGTTTCGGATGAGGCATAGTTTCCAATCCCAAATTCTAAACAACTTTCTCTGAAGTGATATTTACTTGTGATCCATTATCAACAAGTGTATCAATATTAGTGTGCTTTGAGATAACTTGTAAATGAAACATGTCGTTTCTTTTCCTTCCGTCAAGGATTACTTTAGACTTTAACGAAGAAGTATATGAACTAGAACTATCAACAAAAAATATACCTTTAATGCCCATAGCTATAACTTTAGAATCTGATCCAAGATCTTGAACTATGGTTGTGGCCTTTTGTTTACCCTTTTCCTTGAACTTCTTTGGTAGACTCTCTGGATGCAACTTCCAACACATTGCCTCCTCATGTCCTTTATTCTTGTAATGAGAACATGTAGGATTCTCTTCTTCTTTTCCCTTTGACTGCTTCTTGAAATTATGTGGCTTTCCTTTTCCTTTACCACTAGTTCCCCTGGAATTCTTTCGATCCTCATACATTTCTTCCACCATGGCATTCATTTCCATGAATGAAGAAAAACAAATGCCTCTTTAGTACTGAAAGGATTTGGATCATAAGAATTCTCGTCTTTTGTTGAATCCATTTCTTACTTCAAAATGCATTCCTCAAACCAATCTCAGGAATGTATTCTTCAAACGATCCTTCACCAAGATTGAATTTGGACCTCGTAAGCATTCACTTGAAAATACATATCAAACCAGCTCTGATACCAACTTGATCCAAAAATAATTAGATGTTAAATTAATTCTTAAGCAGACTCTAACATTCGACTAGATTCGGGAAATTAAGTTCGTTATGAATATTTGCAAAATATCATGTGAATTCCTTTACGTATCCATAAACTTCATTAGATGATAATAAATTGCGGAAATAATAACTCCAAAATAGAGATAAATAGAGACAACAAGAACAAGACACATTACACAATTTGTTAACGAAGTTCACCATTCTTGGGCTATGTCTCTGGGTCTGCTTCAAATTGAGAGACTGCTCTATTAATGCTCAAATGCTTGATACCATAATGAATCAAACTTGTGTTTTTACAATGACCTTCTAATATGTTACTCAACCCCAGAAACACAGATCATCATTGAATTCCTCTCGAAATTTTGAGAAGAACGAGTATAAACTTGACTATGTTCTGAACAAGTGCTCAAAGACCCCCTTTTGCACGTTGAACGAGACTATGGATCTCATACAAGGAAATTTGTACTAATATGTTTGTATACAACACTTTAGCACAGAACCAACATCACCATTATATTCCTCTCAGAAAACTGAGAAAAATGAGCATAAACCTGCCCATATTTGGACACAATGCCCAAGGACCCTCCTTGGCACACACTTCAATACAAAGGTACAACTCATGTACTTGTCCAAATTCCCACCTCAGGCTTCGTTCCATATTGAAATACCTCATTATAATGCAAAAAGATGCCCATACAATGGCTTGGCATGTGGATTTTATAGGTTAGGTTGGGGGGTCGAACCCCACTCATCTCCATAGATTTCTGGGGCAACTAATTAACTTAATTAAAGTGATCCTCGTTTGTTTTAACAAATTGTGTCGTTGGCACAATGGTTAGGGAATATAGTTAAGTCATTGGAATATTCTTGTGGAGGTCGAGGGTTCATAACTTGTCGACCCCAAACAAATTTTATACCCCTTATCCAATATATGTCAATCAGAGAGTGCCACGTGACACTCTCTAGTTGGTCGAACTGTTGTACAATTAGTGCCATGTCATCTTTCAAGTCCCATACCACCTAACCACATCACTGTATGAACTACCACGTGTCACCCTTTCAGTGTTTCCACGCTGACTATACAGATGCCATGTCATCCATATGGATGACACGTGACAAAGTTTTACTAGTCTAGATAGGTGTCGAAAAAGCCAAAAATGAGTGACACATGGTAGCCTCTTGTGATGCCATGTCAACATGATGACATCATAATGAAATCACCATGTGCCTTGTCAGATGTACAAATGGCCACATGGAAACCTATGGGATTTCCACGTGTCTTGCCATGTTTGAGTTTTTTACCTATTGGTCAAAATATTCAGAACATCATAACTTCTCCATATGCCGTCTGTTTGAGGTGATTTATACACAGTTCGAAAGATATCGTCAATATCTACACAATGAAGTCATTTTCATTAGCATTTGAGATGATCAATTTTTGAGCATTCCTAGATCCACCTAGATCACTAAGTCTAGATCGAGAAGAGGCTAGAAATATAGAAGCATATGTTGGTATCCCTAGGCCAATATATAGAGTTATGAAATTTTGCATGGATGTAGGGACGATCTTAAAATGAAGATACTTGTATCAAATTTTTATAGATGAAACATTCCTTGAGATACCACTTCTTCTTAGTGACACCAACCCTTTTGTTGGTGTATACCAATCCATCAAGTAGCCACAAATTCATAGAGTGGTTGTCATACCTTTCATCTTCCTTACACAGAGTTCATTGACTATCTCATCAGCTGAGAAAATATTGTTAAAATATTAGTTGGAGACACCAATGGGAAGTCCATTGATTTGTTTTAGACATAAGATCTGGATGCATGCTACAATTTTCCACATGCTCAAGTAGACTTGGATGGTGAGTAGATGCCGCAATTTCCTCTAAATTGTAGGGACCTCATGAAGAGCTGGTGAGTAACTCCCAAATAATTCAAGGCAAGGAGGACAAGAACATATCCCACCAAATTTTAATATTATGGTAGGGACCGCTTTTAAGATTATGGTGTCCCTCCTTAGCATATTGTGTGGCAAGGAGGATGCTACTCAATTCAAGAAGTCATGGGTCTATATGATATAAAAAGTCACCCAAACAGGTTCCATCTTCAACTAGGGTGATTTCCTATAAACTTCTATGGGCTAGCCCATATCCAAGGCCAAGCATATGGCTCCAAGTACACACCAACATTATTCATGTCATCTTACCTGCTTGGCATCACTAGTCAACTATTTCCTCGAAATGATTTAGCAGTGGCAGCCAAGTGAGACTCACATCCACATTTACTGTCAAAAATTATGGGAGAATCGATAAAAAATTCACTATACCCATATTTGTGAGAAATTCATAGCTCCACTCTACTCGTTTATTTTCCATGCACTTGCAAGATACATGTCTGAGAAGGCTATGCAAGACATTGGTGAGGTTGGTGACTAGTGTGTCATTGAAAAAGGGACTTACATCAATTTTTTTAGAGCTATCAAAGCTCCTCATTTACTCCCAAAATTCATCCTAGATAATATGACATCACAAGAGGTAGCATATCAAACCTTTGTGCACAAAGTCATAGTAGCATTTGTTCCTGACAAGAAATCCCTATTGCCTCCACTTCCTTTCTATGTAGGAGCCTATAGCTTCAAAGATATTAAAGAAGTAGTGGCTTAGGATAATACTTTAGTTTCCTTTCATTTCAAAGAAGAAAGATTCAGAAGGCATGAACCTCTAGAGGTGGTCAAGTAGAACTACAAAGCCTATAAATATATATGGACATACTAGAATGAAGGATGGTAAGAAGAAGACTACAAATCTCAAGCAAAGAAGGAACAAATGGAAAGAGAGAAGGATGAAAAGGAAATAATTGACAAGAAAGAAAGAGAAGCAACAACCAAAGTAGTAGTAGAGGAAAATTAGAGATTAGAGAAGGAAGATGAAGCACTAAGGCTCCAACGACAATACAAGAGGAAAAGAAAGAAGGAGAAGAAAGGATGAAAAAGGAGGAAGAAGAAAAGAAAAAAAAAAGAAGAGGTGAGAATCTTAGATCCCATGGACACTGGCCCTCTAGAGACCTAATATGGTACACTTGGGACTGCAATGATAGGAGGGCACTTTCAATTATAAGAACTTGGATTAGGAACATTTACCCCTTCCAAGTCAGATAGAGTAGCAATCCTTCACTTTTTTTTTTGACAAGGCCACAAGGAAGATAGTAAATCAATCACATAAAAAGATTAAGCTATTGGGAGTCCCTAAACTCACGATCACAATTAAAACAACCTTCATGGAGGATACTAGAGTAGATCCCATTGCCACAACATCTTCAAGGCTCACGTTTCCCCAAACATCAAAATTAAATATGAGGAACATGTCTAGAGACTAGAGGAATACAAACTAAGAATAAAGACATTGAAACAAGAGGTAACTCACTATAAAAGGAAACAACATAGCAAAATTAAAATCTTTCACATTTGTGTCACAATATGATCTTAGAACAATCCAAAAGGAGATGTACATAATCCTTAAAGAGTTCTAGGACATTGCTACATAATTCCTCACATTTTTAGAAAAAATCAAAGATAAAAAGTGTTGTTATACGGAGTCCATCTCAGCATGGATGAGCTAAAGAAGTAGTAGATGAAAGAGAAAGATGCATCAACTAATCTACCAAAAATGAGAGAAAAGGAAAACTAGACAAATTATATAGCCCTATATGATTGTCAAACAACAAGTACAACACTAAAGAAGGAAAATACTACCTCATAAAACAATTGCAAGAATTTGTATATGGCTACTAAGAAATTTATAGAACAATGTCATCTACCACCACTAGGAGGTATGGCCACACCTAGGATGACAATAGAAATTTTGAAGGAGATAGAGGACAACATTAATAATCAAGGGCGTTTAATTGGGATGATTCCCAAAACTACTAAAAAGGTTCTAAAAGAACACATTCATGGTCCCTCTAAGAAGATAAATTTAATTAATTCATTTTTTAGTACCTTAAAGAGAGAAATGGGCCCCATGCCCAAGGAACTAATATCATATGAAGTTTATTTTGAGAAACAAATATTTAGAAATGTCATACGCATCTCATATCAACATGGAGTTTGGGCCTTCTATATCCAAGATAAAGAATAAGGGAATTTTGCAAATAAAGTATAATCTCATATAGTCTCTAGGAAAGGGTCAAAATAGAGGAATTTGAAAGGTTATAACTGCAAAAAGAGAATTCAAGAAGTCCCAAGAAGAAGTTACAACTTGAAGGCTTTATAATCCTAGGAATGCATTATAATAGGGGATTTTTTTTGTTGTAACTTTGAGAACTATTTTGAGAATTATAATGAGAAGAATCCCTCATGGCCATTTTTGAAGAGGAGCAGTGGTGTTGTGTTATGTATGCTCTGAACTTCTTCTAGTACTTATGCTGTCATTAATACCACTGTAAGGCTATATTTTCCAGTTGTTGACTATTCTACATTGAATTTATGGTTCTTACTCTGTATTTCTCTTCTGATATGTTGCTTAGAGATGGTAGATAATAGATTGTAAATGGTGGTGTTCTAACATAATTTTCTTCTTTACACTCTATTTATGCTTATGTGTTTCTATATTTATTTAGTAGCTTTCTATTTCATAAATATCTAAAGGGATATATAACTAACCTTTTATCTATTATTTAAATTCTACTAATATCTTGGATAGGTTGGATTAGTTTACATTTATGCACATAGGACGTTAGCATATTGCATTTTGTATTCAATAACCACACTCTTATTTTAAGTAATGTCTGTCGGGCCATAATCCGAATGGGTCTCCTATCCCAAATTATGTGAAGTCTAATTGGGAATTTACATCAGAGAGTACCCATATTTGTTCAAGAGAACTTTTTCCATGCCAACGAGGTGTTTGGTGTCAATTACATGTATCTAACTACTAATTTTTTTTGGAAGTTAATCATTTATTTATATTCAAATTTTTTAGTGTTGTAATGAAAAATTTATATTTTATCTTGTCACATGACCTTTAACTATTGTGCCAACACATATATAGATATCAATCAAATCTAGAATACATGTAGAAAGCACAAAAATGGACAAAATTAATGGGGTGCAATGCAACCTTAAATCATTTTCTCCTTTACATTATTACTTGTTCTAGTATATTTTGTTCTCTAAAAGCACTATATCAATATGTAGTGCCCATTATTCATGTATTTGTGGCATGAAATTGATCCCTCATACTCCTAAGTCAATGAATCAACACCCTACCTGTTAGTAACAATTGTGGTATCGGGATTTTAAAGGGTAAGAGGGCCGATACCTTTCGAGTCTCGAGAGACCGATGGGACCCTAGCCGTTGATCTTGGCAGGACACGCGTTAGACATCAGAAGGAGAGTCGGGATTTCAGTCCATCGGAGGATCGGAGTTTCTGGAGGCAGGGAACTCTTACATAAGTGAATCGCGATACACGATTTCCCGACCGAATCAGAGCCGTCCATCAGCCGTGGCACGTGGCGAGAGATCCCGCAGAGTCGGGGATCGGGGATATGAAAGTCCCATGCACCTGATAGTAGGAATCGCGAAATCCCGATCCCCGATATAGAGTCAGGGACAACCATGGTCAGGTGCTGAAGGCCGTGAAGAGATTGGAAAGGACCTGTGGATCGGGTTGTTGTAGTAGCGTTTCCCAAGGGAATTCAAGGGGCTGTTTCGGCTCAGCAGAAAAGGATAAGGAAGATAGGTGAAGCCTCGCGTCACCCATTTATTGCAGAGTATGGAGGTTCCGGTCGGAGTTTACCCAGGAGGGTCCCTTTGTACCGATTCTCTGCAGAAAGGTCACACCGAGTCTTCAACTCACCAAGAGAGCCTGAGCACGCCAATTCAAACATTAAAAGAGGCTCAGCTACCCCCTGGCGCGAGCCATGCTAAATTGAAGAAGTATATGACAGGAGTCCAAAGGACAGATTTAATTGAGGAAACGACCCCCCATTAAAAGTCCTG
>ML786434.1:851983-864279 GCA_009831015.1 Picea engelmannii
ACCCATTGGCTGAAGTTAGGATTCCAGACCTCCTCTGTCCTTATGAACCAGACTCAGTCCCTGAGTTAGAGTGATACCGCCTAGAGCCGTTATCTCCATTTGATCACCCTTCATAAACAAATCGTGACATAAAACTGATGGGCATTGGGCTCTGCTCTTGCAAGCAATCCAGGAGTGACTTCTAACGCTAACACTACCTACAACATGTTAGATTTCTTGGATGTATTCAAAGATTATGGATTCAAATAGATAATTAAATTCATATAAACTTAAAATATTCATCAACATTTCATAGTGGTAACTCCCTCTACTGGTTACAAAAAGGAAAATCAAGCTTCAATAGTAAATTTCCAACCACTTAGCCATGATCTATGCTATGTACTATTTGGAAAAGTAAGCCTATGAGAATTCCTTTCCATTGTCCTTTAGTTAACTATGCAACTTCAAAATTGAGCGAAACGTTGAAATCCATAAATGTCAAATGCCACATGTGGAAATGTGTCAAGCCCCATATGGAAATGTGTCAAGCCCCATGAACATCACATGGAATGCCTCTTGGATCGATCATACTATTGGACTATACATAGAATACCAATTGGTGGATTATGTGCAGGGATCAAGTGAAGGAGGCACAAGTGGCTCCCATTCTTTGCACATGTTACCTTCCATCAGCCTACCCTATGCTAGAAACACGTGTAAAAGGAGGTGGTTAATGGAATCACTCTAACAATAATGAGCTTACCACCTTCTTATAACACAAAAAACATTGTGTTGCCAACATATGACATGATAAGTTTGATTCTTTTGGTGAAAATTACTAGTCTTAACACACCTATCATTCCCAAGGTATATTATTACGATTGTCAACAGTAGATATCAAAATTTTGAGCTGGGAATTGCATTTGGGAGCTTCAAATTGGGGCTTTGTGGAGGGTTTAATTGTGAACTTCTCTTGTATTTTAGTATACTTTTCAAGGTTTCTCGTCGACCTTGTTTGCAATAAATTTCAATGAATATTTGGATATATATTATGGTATTATGTGATGAGGATCACCTTCACCTTCGTATTCTTTGTCATGGATGCATGGTGGAGAAAATCATATTGTAGGCATCCTCTTGGCCCTATAAGATGGTCGATTGTGGGAAATATTTTGTAGTTTGGTAACAAATGCAACAAAGCTCTCTTCCACCTTGCCACCAAACATGACCCTCTCATGTCTCTCTCTCTCAAAATGAAAACCACAGTGGTGGTCTCCTCTATCACCATGGAAAAGGAAATTTTCAAGACTCGTGACCACCTCCTTGCAGGGAATATTGTAATACAAACATTCAAGTGTCTTTCTTGTGAAAAATCATCATTAATTTGGGGTTTATATGGATCTTAATCATGTATGCTTAGATGTATATCCAACACATAACTCTTTAATTCCAAGAGTCTCAAGGCCCTATAAAATTTGATAAGAGATCAAGTATTGAAAACAATCTAATAGATTATGTGGAAAAGTATGATGGGGAAGAATTGTGGTGCAAGATAACTATGTAACAAATTATAGAGTTACAACCATATATTTATAGCTATTTGTAACCTAGACATGATCAAGTCTAGTTGCAAATTTAAAGCCACTGCAACTATCAGTGTGCATGTTTTGAATAATATCCAAATCCTACATTAAATACCTCTGCTTGGATAACATAAGATTCAATATACAAACCCAGGTTAACTTCCTTCGCCTAATGTAGTCTTATTAATTGTATTTCAATGACATCAATATTATCATTTCTAAATACGTGTCAATCAAAATAATTGTTTGTAATTTATTACAATTTCAAATAAATCCATATGCCTTGATTTCTTCATCTATGCTTGTTTTGGTTTGAAGACAATTATTTGTGTTATTGTTATGAACCAAATTCCACAAATAGAATAAGAATAAAAATAAGAAATAAATCCATGCCTTGAGAATTATAAAGAGTCAATGAATAATAATTCACTTCAAGGGGAAAACTCATTTTACAATATATCCAATGCACAAGACAAGATGCCTATACAAATGAATCTCCTTTATTATAAACAAGTGTTGCATGGCAATGTAGTCCTTGCCAGATTGGAATGGGAATAAATGCATTGCCATGATGGGACCGAGTACATACACGTGGGAATCAATTTGAAGTACACGTGGTATCCATGTAGAGGATGATTTTGTGGCAGCGGGCGTGTCACGTTAATATGCGAACGAGGAAGTTTTTTCCTGGGGTGAATATAGTTTAAACATGGAACTTAGAAAACTTCTGTCTAAATGATTTGCAACAAAGGTTTATGGGAAAAAGGACCAAGAAGCATAGACAATAAACATTCAAATACAATAGAATATTAAACAAAGGTTGGATCTGTTCCATATTTACTTATGTCTAAATGATTTGCAACAAAGGTTTCTGGGGAAAAGGACCAAGAAGCATAGACAATAAACATTCAAATGCAATAGAATATTAAACAAAGGTTGGATATTTCTGAAGAAACAAAGGTTCCTATTTTCTTTGAAGTCTATAAAAAATATGGAATCTATTCCATATTTTTGAAGCATAGATATTAAAAATCCAAATACAATACAATAGGTATAAAAGTAAAAGACATTAAAGTAAAATTAAATGAAATGGTTCCAATATCTTTCAACGTATTTGAAGATGAGTAGGCATGAAAATGTTGAAGATAACAACAACAACAAAAATAACTTTGAAGTATGTGTGTATCATATACAATTTTTTTGATAGTATAGGAAAGATTTAACATTTAAAAAAGTGCTATGATGTTGGTCTTTGAATGTCTTGCAACAAAGGTTCCCGGACACAAAAAAATTAGCATTCAAATATTTATGGAATATGTTCCATATTTCTATTTCAAAGGTATTATTCAAATACAATAGAATACTAATAATGTCTTGCAACAAAGGTTCCTAGACACAAAAAATTTAGCATTCCCGGATTAGTTTTCTTTGAAATTGATCAAAAATTAATAATGTCTGTTACATATTTCTGGAAATTTAAATGCGTTTGTCATATAGACTGGGATTGGGACTCCCACGAACCATAAAAAGAAATAAGTACAAGAATTAGGAATGTAGAAAGATGAAGTGCGCGACGGTAGAGAGGAAGACCTGAAAATAAGAAATTGGGAGTTATGAGTGTTTGGTTAGAGTTTTCTATTTAAAGAGGTATAAAATTGGATTGATAAAGAAAACAAGATGACATCAGTATAGACTTACTATGAAGATGATGCGTTTTTGTTGCTATCGTCGATGGTCACTGGAATCGTGTCAACCGGTTGTTGCCCTTCTTGGATGAGGTTGTCAATTCTCCATTGGAACCATTCTTCAATGTAGCTTCTCATGGGGGCCACGTTGATTTCATCCTAGAATTCTATGTCGTAAAGGTCGTTTTCTAATTTCCTTATATCCATTGAAATACTATGCAGACTCTGTTCAATTTCTTCATTGTGTGCCGAATAGTCGAGTACCCAACTCTCGAGCTCATCTACACGATATTCAACGATGCTGTAAAATTTTTCGAAAGACAACCCCTTTAAAATATCAAGTTGTTCATCGAAGGCTTCTTTGGTCATTGAAAAGGATTTGAGAATTAAGTTTGGGTCTTGAACCTCGTTGGTACTTCCGACTAAGTCTATTTGGATCAAGTTTGTGAATAAGTCTTCCTTTTCTAATATGGCTTGTTTACATGATTCGACAAGGAGCTCTAGGTTCTTAACTTTCTTTTGCCAACATGTTTTTAATTTTTTGGTACACTTTGGGGAGGGGAGATTCTCTTGTCTTCTTTTCAGATCTGAGGTGTTGATGGCATGGTTGGAAAAATGGGTCAGCAGTTGTTCACAAAAACATTGGTCATTTTAAAAATTCTCCTGCAAATGTTCTTGAAAATCATTTTCCCTCTTTCAGAAAGAATATATATTTTGTGATGTTTCCCAGGATTTAGTATCTAGCTGCATTCTTTTCTTGATTTTATTCTCTACAATGGATCTAGAGGATGCAAGGAGGGTGGATGATACTTTTATATTGGCTGAAGTGGTAGAAGGGACATTTTTAGCTAAAGGACTGGAAAAATCTGGGGTAGAAATGAAAGCGTTCTCAAATTCCTTGACGTGGTCTTTCAACCTGACATTCTCCACTTCAATTCCTCCAATGGAATCATCAAGAGAATCACTAGTTATGTGGTGAAATAGGGAGATTTGGGACAACCACATTTTCCTAAATTTAATCTCTGCATGAGATTTGCCTTTCCTATTTGTTACATCTCTCTTTTCAATGACCATATTTTTAGATTGGCTATCAAAAACAACGCTCTAGAATACAAAGGATTCATCTTTGTTAAAAATGTTGGTCTCAGCTATTTCCATTGCGTACGAACCAACTTTGTGCATGTGCTCAGTTTTAGTTTCAAGTTGCAATTGTTCACTTTCAATTTTGGGTTTTTCCGCCTTCCCTACATTGTTTTTTCTCTTCTTTGTCAGTGGAATTTTGTGAGAACTATCAATTTTTATGTGAGGAGGGTTCTTATCTCCTCCTCCGTTTGAATATTTCTGGGTTTCTTTCTTAGTGGGGTGGGCCATTGAAGTGATGCTTTGTGATGTCGTGCTATTGGGAGTGCTGGCAGGGGACTGGGCACTCTTCTCACTGGATACTTTTCCCTGTTGTCTGTACAATTCATTTGCGCTTTGAAATGTCTCTATGTCACAATCTCCAGAAGCAGGATTATTGTCGTCACTGTCCTTGTATTCGGTCAAGTGTCTATGGATAAAAGGGTTGCTAAAGCCAGCTTCTAGTAAATGTTCTCAAAAAATATCATTAGGGTCGAACCCTTTTATCCTTTCAACATATTTTAGGTTCAATTTCTTGAAATGGCCTGCGAATTCATCAATCTTGTTGACGTTTTTGCACACCAAGTCCCCGACTTTCTAGGGAAGAGGAATGAACTGTTTTTTTTTTCTTGTCATGGAAAAAATGCAACCAGTGGTTGTATTTCCTTGCTATTTCTGCAACAAACATCTTGTCCGTGATGTGGCATGGAAGGAAAGCAGGATTTTCCTTGGAGCGAAAGACCATTAGTACACTGTGATTTTCCTTTTGTTCAAGTGTGCCCTTCCTGTTCAAAAAATTGGTTGCTTGACCAGACATGCACAGAGCATCCTTCCCTAACAATAAATCTTTGGAAACTGAGACAAAGTCATTAAATACTTCATAAAAACAACGGGAGGCCTTGTGCCTCCATAGGGACCGGTACTAGAATATTACTGGGTCGAATCCACTATGTATTTTCTTGGAAAGAGACAGTTTTGGAAACGTACAACAATGCACTATTGGGAAAATCAAGTAGGATGACATATAAAATTTATTCGATTCTTTGAATCATGATAAGTGGGAACAAATTTCAATGGAAATTAACTTCTGCCAATCGAAAATGAATTGTTCCTTGACTGTGAAGTACAAAATATAAATAATTATACAAGAAATGATTGTTGTGGATGCCTGTCTCGTTATTCTTGTAAACAACCAAGAAATTTCCCGAAATGGATTTCTAAAGGAACTTACCTGCAAAGTTGCGATATCTCTAGGAACTGTTTTCAGGTCTTCGAGAAACTCGGCTAAGATGTCCAACCTGTTATCATGTTTTTCTAGGAACTTCTTGCAGTCTTGTCCTCTGAAGGTCAATGTTGGCTCCGACAATTTTAACATCTTGCGAAAGACCTGAGGTGACAAAGAAACAGGAGAATGGTCGCGCAGTGGAATAATTATTTGTCTTGGACTATATTTTTCGACGCATCAAGAGACCACCTCCTTACAATAAAAAAACTCAGGGACATAGCCTGCACGAGCGATTCTAGAGGTCCAAATCACTTCGTTCTGGGTGGAACGAGATGAATAGTAAAAGTATGCCCTGAACTAATGGAAGTTATGGTCCTGATGTCTGAAGATATTTACTGTATCTCCACAAAACTGTTGTTGACCTGCTACCATAAGTTTACAAGAACATTTGTTTTCTCCAGACGATGAATGAAATGAAAAGTTGGAAGGGATAATATAACGCTGTGCAAATCTTGTTCAAATGCATGTGAATGGGAGATCTCCTCAATACTTTCACTCATTAATGAAAATTTCGACGGTTGTTGCATGATGCGTTGTTAACATTAAAAACTAGTAATTTCACACATAGAAGTGCGAACATGGCAGATACGACAATGATCGATTAATAATTGTAGATGTCTTGAACAAGCCAACGCGATGACCCATGTTTGAGATGAAAAATCGGAAGGGACAATATAACTCTCCCCAAATTATGGTTTAATGCGTAATAATGGGAGATCTCCTAGAGTGTTTCACTCATTAATGACAATGTTGACGGTTCCTGCATGGTGAGATGTTAGAATGAAAGGATTCTAATTGCATAGTAAGAAAGAAGTACAAAAGTCGCAGGGACGTAAAAAGAAGTTAAGGAGTGTCTAATTATGGAAAGCGGTCGGGCGGGCTTCAAAATAGGGTTATAGGGTACAACTGTTCGAGGTGAGGGTGGGAGGGTCAAATTGTATGTCTCAGAACTTTTTGAGTGCAATACGCGTAACACCGAAGAGGGTGTTATAGGATAGTCCAGAGGGAAATTTGTATATCGCGGAAGTTCGGGTAATGTTTGCAGGACACAGAACAATGGAGGTGAAAACGTGAGCCCGCCTATCTGGGAACCCATAATTAAAAAAAGTGGCTTAAGTATGGAATAGAGAAATGACTGGGGGATGTGAAAAAAAAATTAAAGAGTGTCTAATTATGGAAATCGGTCGAGCAGGCTTGAAAATAGGGTTACAAGGTACAACTGTTTCAGGTGAGGGTGTGAGGGTCAAATTGTATGTCTCAGAAATTTTTGAGTGCAATACGCGTAACACCAAAGAGGGTATGATAGGACAGTCTAGAGGGAAATTTGTATATCGCGGAAGTCCGGGTAATGTTTCAGGACACATAATAATGGAGGTGCAAATGCCAACATTTCAATACAAATACAAATGAATAATAATAAAAAAATAATAATAATAGTAAAAGGACACATTATATGCGATCCCTATAGTCCCTCTACACATTCGACAGGGACCAATAATAATAAAAAATTAAATAACAAAGTCCATGCTCAAAACTTTTGGTTTGTAAACATTTCAGTTAAAAATGTAATAAAATTAAAAAGCATCCAAAATAGGGTGACAAGGTCTCCCTAGAAGATGTGAGGCCCCGACGGTCAAATTGTATCACTCAGAAAATTTGAATGCATAATCTGTAACAGAAAAGAGGGGACGATGTCAGAATCCAGTAGTCAATTTGTATATTGCGGAGGGCCGGATGCCAACTGTTTCGTACCAGTGTGTTCGGTTGTCACTAATAAGAGCATAACTAATGTATATTAGGAAGGACAGGAGGTTAGTGGGGATGGAATGCAATGACATATACTTTGAAAAATTTGTGAACTGTGGTAGAGTGAAGCTTTCAAGTTCGAGGAGTCCGTGGTAGAATTGTAGATCACAGAAGTTTTGAGTGCAAGATGTATATCATGGAATAAGAATCAAAAGAGTTCGAAAGCGCCAACCCGACAACCGTGACCATAAAATTGGATAAGTATGGAAAGGAACAACAGTCGGTCAGATTCTTCATGTGAGTATATAGATGGAGATGAAGATATTTCAGCCTGCCAACGTTGGAACCCACGATCATAGAAAGGAAACTAAGTATATAACTAGAAAGCTATAATACACGGGAAGAAGAAAAGGGAAAAAGGGCTAAGCAGTCCGTGGTGGAATTGTAGATCACGAAAATTTTGAGTGCAAGATTTATATTGCAGAACAAGAAGTAGTAGAGTTCGAAAGAGCCAACCCGAAATAATGATTAAGAATTGGAGATTTCGTGAACCCGTCAACAAGAGGATCCAAAATAGGGTGACAAGGTCTCCCAGAAGACGTAAGGCCCCAACGGTCAAATTGTATCGCTCAGAACATTTGAATGCATAATATGTAACATGGAAGAGGGGACGATGTCGGAATCCAGTAGTCAATTTGTGTATTGCGGAGGGCCATATGCCAATTGTTTCGTACTAGTGTGTTCAATTGTCACTAGTAAGAGCATAAGTAATGTATATTAGGAAGGACAGGAAGTTAGTGGGGATGGAAGGCAACGAAAGATACTTTGAAACATTTGTGAACCATGGTAGAGTGAAGCTTGCAAGTTCGAGGAGTCCATGGTGGAATTGTAGATCACGGAAGTTTTGAGTGAAAGATGTATATCACGGAACAAGAAGCAACACAGTTTGAAAGCACCAAACCGGCAACCGCGAACATGAAATTGGATAAGTATAGAAAGGAACAATGGTCAGTTGGATTCGTCATGTGAGGATATAGATGGAGATGAAGATATGTCATCTCACCAACGTTGGAACCTTCGATCATAGAAAGGCAACTAAGTATATAACCAGAAAGAGATAATACACGGGAAGAAGAGAAGGGAAAAAGGGCTAAGGAGTCTACGGTGGAACTATAGACCACGTAAATTTTGAGTGCAAGATGTATATCATGGAACAAGAAGCAGCAGATTTTGAAAGCGCCAACCCAAAATAGTGACTAAGAATTGGAGATTTCATTAACTTGTGAACAAGAGGATCCAAAATAAGGTGACAAGGTCTCCCTGGAATACGTGAGGCCCCGAAAGTCAAATTGTATCGCTCGGAACATTTGAATGCATAATCTATAACATGGAATAGAGGATGATGTAAAAATACAGTATTCAATTTGTATATTACAGAGGGCTGGATGCCAACTGTTTCGTACCAGTGTGTTCAGTTGTCACTAGTAAGAGCATAACTAATGTATATTAGGAAGGACATGAAATTGGAGGGGATGAAAGACAGTGAAAGATACTTTGAAACATTTGTGAGTCATGGTAGAGTGAATCTTGCAATTTCGAGGAGTCCACGATGGAATTGTAGATCACAGAAGTTTTGAGTGAAAGATGTATATCACAGAACAAGAAGCAACAGAGTTTGAAAGCACCAACTCGAAAACTATGGCCATAAAATTGGCTAAGTATGGAAAGGAACAATAGTCGGTCAGATTTGTCATGTGAGGATATCAATGGAGATGAAAATATGTCAGCCCGCCAACGCTGGAACCCATGATCATAGAAAGGCGACTAAGTATATAACTAGAAAGCGATAATACACAGGAAGAAGAAAAGGGGAAAAGGGCTAAGGAGTCTGCAGTGGAATTGTAGATGACAAAAATTTTGAGTGCAAGATGTATATCACGGAAAAAGAAGCAACATAGTTTGAAAGCACCAACCTAACAACCGTGGGTATAAAATTGGCTAAGTATGAAAAGGAATAGTGTTCGGTCGGATTCATCATGTGAGGATATAGATGGAGATGAAGATATGTCAGCCCGCCAACGCTGGAACCCATGATCATAGAAAGGCGACTAAGTATATAACTAGAAAGAGATAATACACGAGAAGAAGACCAGGGAAAAAGGGATAAGTATCTCACAGAAGAACATCTATTGTTCGTTTATTAATGCCAATCCTTTCGAACCCCTGGTGAGTTCTCACTAGTAAAAGCATAAATTGCAGATCACGAAAGTTCTTTGGGTGCAAGATGTATATGATGGAACATGGGACATAAGTATTGGATACTGCAAACCCGGGACCCGGTGATTAGATAATTAGCTAAGTATTGAAAGGGACTGCAGTCGGTCGAGATCATAGTGTGAAGATATAGATAAAGAGTTTCCAATTTGCGAACCCATGAGGCCGTGATCATATAGATGCGACTAAATATAGAACCACAAAGGGATAATAGAGGGGGGGAAAAGAGGAAAAATTAAGAGTTTTTATACATTCCTGCAGACAAATTGTACATTTCGAAAGTTCGGGCACTCTTTGCAACTCGCAGAAGAATCGAAACACAATTTTGAGGCCGTCAATCCGGGAACCCGCAATTGAAAAAGTGTCCAAGTATGGAACATGGAAACATTGGCCGGGATGGGAAGAACATGAAACAATGACTAGGAGTTGGAGATTTCCTATTCCCACCAACGTGAGGATGAAAAATAGGGTGACAAGGTTTTCCCATAAGATGCGAGGCCCCGATGACCAAATTGTATAGCTCAGAACATTTGAATGCATAATGTGTAACACAAAAGAGAGGATGGTGCCGAAGTCCAGTAGTCAATTTGTATATGGAGAATAACCATGTGCCAATTATTTCATACCAGTGTGTTCAATTTTCACTAGTAAGAGCATAGTTATTGTATATTAGGAAGGATGCGAAGATAGTGGGGATGGAAGGCAATGACAGATACTTTGAGCGAAATTAATGTATACGAGGAGCCTGCGGTGGAATTGTAGATCACAAAAGTTTTGAGTGCAAGATGTATATCATGAAACAATAAGCAACTGAGTTCGTAAGCGCCAACCCGACGACCATAGCCATAAAATTGGCTAAGTATGGAAAGGAACATCGGTCGGTCGAATTCATCATGTGAGGATATATATGGAGATGAAGATATTTCAGCCCGCCAACCCTGGAACCATATATCATAGAAAGGTGACTAAGTATATAACCAGAAAAAGATAATGGAAGGGAAGAAGAAAAGGCGAGTTCGTATGCCCCGACCCGACAACCGCGACCATAAAATTGACTAAGTATGGAATGAAACAATGATCGGTAGGATTCGTCATGTGAGGATATAGATGGATATGAATATAGGTCAACCTGCCAACCTTGCAACCCACGATCATAGAAAGGTGACTGGATGGGAAGAAGAAAAGGGGAAAAGAGCTAAGTATCTGACAGTAGAAAATCCATTCTTCGTTTAGTAATGCCAATGTTTTTGAACCCCTACTGGGTTCTCACTAGTAAAAGCATAAATTGCAAATCATGGAAGTTATTTGGCTGCAAGATGTATATGACAGAACAGGGGACATATGTGTTGGATATCGTGAACCCAGGACCTGGTGACCAGATAATTGGCTAAGTATTGGCCAAGAGAAATTATATATATATATATATATATATATATATATTAATAGATTATTTCTGTTTCAAATGTAAAACATCTCCCAATTTGCAGGATGTTGTTTGATTCACAATTTTTTTTGAAACCATGAAAGTTTTGAGTGAAATATTTATATAACGGAACAAGAAGCAGCAGAGTTTGAAAGCGCCAACCCGACAACCACAGCCATAAAATTGGCTAAGTATGGAAAGGAACAACAATTGGGCAGATTCGTCATGTGAGGATATATCTGGAGATGAAGATATGTCAACCCGCCAACCTTGGAACCCGCGATCATAGAAAGGTGACTAAGTATATAACCAGAAAGTGATAATAGACAAGAAGAAGGAAAGGGGAAAAGGGCTAAGTATCACAAGAAGAAAATCTATAGTTCTGTGACGAACCGTCTCGTTACGCCAACCGTTCGAGGGATTGGTGCAAATTTTTTTTTTTTTTTTGGTGTTGAAGGTGTGTGCGCATGTGTGGAAGTAACACATACTTAACTCTACGTCGCCACTCGACGACCAACAAGACGCAACCACAACAATAGTCAACTGACCACTAAATACGACTGACCTCCCACCCGTCCTACCCTGCAAGGTTAGGACCTCCAAGACACATAAGCAACGCTCAAGCCTGGTTTCCCATCGTCTTTAACCATTTAAGGTCTCAGGGCTGGCGACTGTTCTGAGGAACATGGAGGTGTCTACATCCCACCCGACACCACAGGCCAAGAAACCAACTGACCACAATCAAGTACAACATAACCAAGAAGAACAAGTGCGCCCCTTACGGAAAGCGCACGACAAGGACTCGGACAACGAACATTAAATTAATGATAAGGCAATGTCTAAGACTCATCCGTGAATGAATACTAGCTAGATTCTCCATATTATGTCACTTGGCCTCTAAGAGTAATACCCTACCTTACCATGACCTTACACTATTGCGTTAAAACATCATCAAGGCATTCAACTTAACAATTTTTAGCAATGCAACTAACTGGTATTATTGTTGCAGTGAACATTATTAACATTGCGCTTTAAACGTTATCATTTACATTTCAATTGAACAAATACTAACAATATACACCATACTTGAAAAAGGACATCCTAATTAGGAAGGGGCAAGAATATAATATAACCCTATTAATGCCATAGTCTCTTGAATAATCGAAGTTGACAACATAATGTTAAATGACATGGTAACAATT
>ML786435.1:4311-17626 GCA_009831015.1 Picea engelmannii
CTATCTATATTAAGGAAGTTTTGTTGGGTTTTCTTCCCCTTGAGGGTTTCCCAGAATAAATGCTTGTGTACTCTTGTGATTGTGTTTCTCTCAGTGATCATGTCTATGCTATTGTTATCTAGTAAATAGAAAGGTAACCTAATAATAGCTTAAACTTTAACATACTTCTAGACTTTACTGATGAAACTTCAAACACTAGGTATGCATGCCTAACTAGGTCTTATAGTCATACCCCATTTTCAAAATTTTAATTTTGTTTTCATTGTTGCTATCTTGTTTTCATTGTTGCCATTCCTCTCGCCCTTAATGCTTGTTGTTAGATTCATAATGAAGAAAAATGCAGAAACATAATGGAAATAATTCAAGCAATCAAGAAACCATGATGAACAGAGATAAATAAATAATGGTAGAAAAGGCATACTCTATATTCATCAATGAGAAAATAATCATGTACATAGACGTACATATATAATACAAAAAGACCATAACTATCATGTAACTATATAACAGTTAGGTAAACCAACAAACTATGATTAGAGTTTTTAACATCCCGCCTTAATCATAAGTTCGTTCTTGCCTGAAAAATTGCCACTACTTGACAATCACATGTGTCAAGTGAATATTCAGAGGGATGGTTGAAGATGCTCTTTGAACCCTGAAAAAAAATAGCAGAAGTTGATGTCTTCTACTAAATTGGTGGTTTAAGGATGACCACAAACTCATTTGGTGGTTTCAGGATGACCACAAACCAATATGATGGTTTCAGGATGACCACAAACCAAATGTCTAACAGAAGATGATGTCTTCTACTAAATGGCATGGTTTTAAGTTGACCATAAACTAACAAGAGCTCAAGGCTCAAAAATCTGAAAATGTAACAAGCAAAACTTCATGTCTTTTGTTCAATTGGTGGTTTTAAGCTGATCGCAAACTATCAAGAACAATATGTTCAAGAACAAGACTACATACCAAGAACTAGGTTGCATACTTGATCATCTGTTCACAGGCTCTAAATCAAACTTGGAACCTGACTGAAAACTTTAGATTTCCCCCTTGTCAGGGACAAGTGGTTCAAATTCCCTTGACCATCATTCACAAGTATGGCCAAGAAGAGATCCAACACCTGTATAAGCTACTGGAACAATGTGTATGCTTTCACAATGTAAAGTGGAAAAGGTTAATCAAATTGTCTTCTGACAGAGTCTGAAGACTCGATCTTCAACTCAAAAGACTTACATCAATTGGGCCCCGATCATACCCTATATCATCCAATCCTGAAAAACATTCATGTTCGTCAACTGTAGAAATATCTCCAATCAAGTACGGTTGCACTTGTGTATAAATCCGTCGATAAGAATGCTCCAATAAATTGGCTTCCAAACACCAACGCCAATTCCCTAACCATTCAAAATGAATATGTTTCCTCTTGCTCTTATGACACCTTACTGAGAGGTGATTTGTCTTCCCACAAAATCTGCATGGGTGAAGATCAAAACAATTTGACTTATCATGGACAAACCAGTGACAGTGTTTGCATTGTATGGGTTCTTTATCCAACCGATTATCATGATTTGGAATATCTGTAACATCATCATCAGCAATATCCTGTACCTGTTCCTCAAGGTCTGTCGTTTGATCATCATTCAGAAAACCTCCACTCACAAAGCAAACAGGTTCACAATAATTAGGAATATGAAAAAGGTTGTCAGCATCCTTTTCATATCCTAGTCCATATCAATTTCGTTTAAAGCATAATTCTTCCCATGGTTGAACAATTCTAATTTCTTTGCCACATTTATCCGTAACTTTTTCTGACATAGAGACTTTATCCAACTCATCTTCATGTTTATGAGTGTCATCACTAGTCAACTGAGCGTCTTCATTATTTTCATCCTTGATGTCATTTTGTTTGTTGAAATCACATGGTTGGTGTCAAAGGAGATTTAACTCATTAAACAATAGTTTGTTTTGAAGTTTGAACATATCAATCTTCTTGTGCGTTACTTGTAAACAAGTAATCATTATACTGAGAGTGCGCTTGTTTATTGCAATTCTGGATTCCATAGTTGAGTTAATTAATGTTTGCAATATTGTAAATATTTTTTCAATTCTTTCCATTATGCAGAATATGGAAGAGAGATGACCAATGACTTAGACGCTCACAAAGATCCTAAGATCATCCTAAGACCCCCTTATTCAATTTCAGGTAGGTCTACAACTTAAACAATAACACCAAATACAATTTTGCAAATGCAATTTGTTGGACCCCTTATAACACCTTTACATGTTCAAGGCAAAATAAAAACCCTTATAACTCCAATTACAATAAATGGAGAAAATTCCTCCATACAAAACCTTATAACTCTTTAAATACACATCAAAGTCTTCCTTTAAGTTCTATTGCAAAAATAATGCACCTTATAACTTCTTGAGTTTCCCTTGAAATAAACTTTAACTTAATAAAATCCACTTATCACTCCAAATAATTTTTCCCCAAACACATGCATATATCAATAATAATAGGAAAATACATCCACCACTTTAAGTGGTTCTCCGCTAAATTTTTTTTTTCTAGTATAAATTTTGCAATCACTTACTAAAAATTATCTCATAGATGCCACTCATAATGAGAGGATGGTCCATCAGATTGTTGTATTATCATAGAGAATAAAGTAGTCTAAAGTATCTAAATGTATATCCTCATCATTATTCTGTCCTTAGAATAATGTGCACACCACTCTCAGTATCCACGATATCACTAATTTTGCCAACTTTCAAAAGATATGTAGCATTTTAAAAAGGCTTTTGCATTTGACCTCTACCAAACGGACCCAAATCTTCGCCTTTTTCCTTTGTATACATCTTAGATCATTCGATCATCAAGCACTCAGGTCGAGGGACATAGACAGGCCATAAGCTCCTTTAGGCATGCACACATCAAGAGGACTAATAAAAAACAACATTGGTGGATCAAAATGGGAAAAAAAACAGTTCATCAAATGGAAAACTTCTTAACTATTGGAGCGAACTTGGTGTACATCAAGTCATCGCACCCAATCCACAAGTAATGCAGGTCGTGAGGGTATGCGTAGGATTACCATTGAATTCAATATTGAACAACCTTCTTCTTAACTCTCTCGCAGACTTGAGGTTGGAAGCAGCATACCCAAATTTTCTAGTCTCCACGGTGAAAAGCTCTCATAATTCTTGCGCGATGCCACATAGATGGCATACCCCACGCTGCCGCCATTACTGATATTATTGTTATTCCCTTGTTACTCCCTCAAATCAAAATGACACGGATTCTCCTTCAACAGCTCACAACAGACATAAAACCAGGTGTAAATTGCGCAGATCCTCTTTCTTTATGCATGCACGTTCAACAACACTGCTCGCGCAGATCCTCTTCCTTCATGCAGGCACGTTCAACAACACTATTCGCGCGGATCCTCTTCCTTCATGCAGGTGCGTTCAACAACACTTGCCCTCTCTTCAACATGTCTTTATGGGATGAACTCTTTCAATTCCTTGAACTCTCGCACAGGCACATAGGTATCATAAAGCTCTAATACCACTGTTAGATTCATAATGAAGAAAAATGCAAAAACATAATGGAAATAATTCAAGCAATCAAGAAACCATGATGAACAGAGATAAATAAATACTCGCAGAAAAGGCATACTCTATATTCATCAATGAGCAAATAATCATGTACATAGACATACATATATAATACAAAAATACCATAATTGTCATGTAACTGTATAACAGTTAGGTAAAACAACGAACTATGATTAGAGTTTTTAACACTTGCTTCTTGGTAGATATGCAACCGGACAACAGATCCAACCACACCTCATATATCCATGCACCATATCCAAGCATCCAAGTTGTATATCCTTCGCACACTCCAAGCCCAAACTTGGTGCTCTTCAAATCTCAAGGTCGATGCCTTCAATTCCCCCTAGGGATTTAAACCCTAGCTCTATACTAGGAGAGCCATGTCTTTCTTTTCATCATCGTCAACCATAGCTTTGATGCCAATTGTTAGCAACATGCACACATAAATCACACGAGATTTATCCTAGAAAAGCCGTACTGAAAAACCAGAACCAGTCAATAATAAATCTATTATTGTCCCAAATCCAAGTGAGCCTTCACTACTCAACTCTTGACCCATTACAATGGAGTATCACCAGCCTTTTATAGGCTTTTATTACATGTATACAAAGGATCACCAATACCATGTGCCAGAAACCACCACTCTCTTGACATAACAACTTTGAGTCTTTCACCAAGTCAAGTTTATCCGAAAACCACTGGCATATTTATTTTGTTATAATAAAACAAACTAATCTAGTGTTATCATTTAGATATTCTATTATACCATTTACAGTAATTTTGTCTCTAGTCTTTGACATTTATGTCTCACATTGTGTTTGTATTGCAATTTGCAACATGACGTCGATTTATCAGACATGCGAAGATCTGAAATGAACTTCTAGATATACTAAAACCTTCACCAATACCATGTGCTAGAAACCACCACTCTCTTGACATAACAACTTTGAGTCTTTCACCAAATCAACTTTATCAGAAAACCACTAGCATATTTATTTTGTTATAATAAAACAAACTAATCTAGTGTTATCATTTAGATATTCTGTTATACCATTTACAGTAATTCTGTCTCTAGTCTTTGACATTTATGTCCCACATTGTGTTTGTATTGCAATTTGCAACATGACGTGGATTTATCAGACATGCGAAGATCTGAAATGAACTTCTAGGTCATATAGAGATATACTAAAACCTTCAAAGCGTACCTAATGTCAGGACATCCAGGTTCTCACTGCGTAATTATTATGTGTACCCAAAGCATTTCACTTTACTGGATTTCGGAAAATTCAGCTCTCTCTCTCTATATATATATTATAATATCAGTGCATAATTCTGGAATTATTATTAGTGATTGTCTTGATCTGGCGGTATGTTTTTATAACACGATTGTTGTTAAAATTGTTCAGCTTTGAGAATGGAGATAGATGTTTAGTACTGCATTGCAAAACCGTGCTCAGACTTGAGCTTTAGTATTTGCCAGATTCCTACCTAAGATTTGTTACACATTGGGCTGCTCAGCATTTTTGTTGACTATCGATGGTGGTTAACTGGAATTCACTTGATCAATCATGTGTTGAGGTATTGCTCAGAGGACATCTATAGGCAAGTTTTTAGTTGTTCAATTGGTTGATGCTCTTTATTTTTTTCCTATCTACACTCTTAGCATGATTATTTCACACTATTCTTATGGCCTGGGTTTGATAGCAAACTTTCCAACCTTAGTCTTCTCCTGTGATAGATATCAACAATAGATATCTATCACATGAGAAGACTAAGGTTGGCAAGTTTGATATCAAACCCAGGCCTCAAAAAGGTTTCATGGAAATGGCCACAAGAATAGTGTGAAACAATCATGCTGAGAATGTAGATAGGAAAGAAATAAAGAGCATAAGAGAAAATGCTGGGATTTTCAATAGAAATAGCAATGGTGACTTGGAGGGTATATCTCCTTTGAGGCTGCAGTAAATATTGATATTGTTGTTTTCATCGAATTTAAAAAAATCAAAGAGTTGAAATTTTATTGAATTAAGAATAGCTAGGTGAACTGTAATTTAAAATGGATGAAATGTGTAGCTTAATTATGTAAAGTTAATAAATTAAATTGGAAAAATTAAAGTTCATTAAAACTATAAAAAAATCGCTATAATATATATAGATCAGCTTAATTTAAATCTAATACCAATAAATTTATAATTTTTTTTATTCTTAAATATAAGACCAATAAAGCATAAATATAAATTTGAGAATATTTATACCAACTGATACATACTACTAAAGTGGAGAGGTGGAGATACATTCTACTAAAGTGGAGAGGTGGAGAGGGAGCATGTTCATTCAATAAAGACTAGCAATAATAAATTGATTTGAAATTCTGAGATGCTGAAGGTGTTTGCAATTACCATTCTCAATATTACAAATAAGTATGCTCAATGATTTGATAATGTGTTTGGTTTGGACAGGGTTCCATTCAATATGGAACATTTCTTTGCTCCATTCATTCATTCATTACAATTTGGAATTTCCTAAACCGGCCCCTTTACAAACGCTGCACACCCCTATGGAACTAACACCTTAGCCATGAATCTGATCCTGGGATAGTTCCACCAAAGACAATGGGTTTTGGTCCTGCCAATGTCATGACGGATGGAATTAATCCTACTCACCTAAGTAGACATCTTTCCGACCATGCACTTAAGTTCTTCACGGTGTATGTGTTTAGTTCCTATAATTACGTCTCTAACCTCATGGGCATTTCCAATAGCCTCTCACTTGGGTAGGTGTTACCTTTAGATAAGACCAACTTTCTTTCGCTGTAGTTTGGGTAGTGGAAACCCTTTCGGATTTTTTGATATTGTTTCCTGTCTAACTACGGCCTCACCTTTGTCAGCAACCTGAACTAAGTTTCAGAGAGGACCGACATTGTTGAAGCCTTCTACCCTGCCAAAAACTTGCCAATGTGCCATTAAGACGTAAGAGGATTGACTTAATGAAGTCCTAAAAGACTAGGCAGAGATGATAAAAAATTTGTAAGCAGACAACTGATACAAAGCCTTGGTGAGAACATTGATGCCTAATAAGCATGAAGTTACCTTAAACCAATTCAAAGTCGAATTTTAGTGAGCAGCTATGTTTTAGTGTGACTAATGCAATTCTTTTATTTATTGGCTAGTAGGAGAAATATGGGCACACGGTACATTGGAGGTTAGGATTATGCATTTCTGTAAAGTGTGGGCAAATAGGGGCCAGGCTTCCATTCTTCAGTGCCACCTTTTCGCATAACTCTATCTTCAACATCTATTCACAACTGACAATTATATGTGGTTATACAGAATTATTTGATGTATGGAACTGGGTTGGACTGCAGGAGTTGGAATCCTAGAGGTTCTTGTTATTTCCTAGGTAGAATTATCTTGGCTCAAGGAAGCTAGCATGATATATACTTTTGCTTAAAATTTTTGTAAAGAAATGAAAAGGCAATATCTAGCATTTTCTACTAAGCAGGAGTCGAAGTTGTTACCATTATTCTGGTTACCAGGCTCCCAAGAAAGGCCAGATCATTGACCGTGTACCAAAACCCAAGCCTAGCAGAAATGTTGACTGGCTTCGATTCACAATGTTCCTCTAACAATGGTACAATCTCCAAGTATGCCCAACTAAATTTAGTAAATAGCATTTTGAGACATAGCTCAGAAGTTTGCATTATCAAATCTCCACTGTAACTTGATGGTTATCTTGTTGATAAAGCATGTTGCCCGTCAAGTTCTGAAATCCAAAACTACAAAATAGTTTAGTAGTTTTTAGCTTTGTCTGGGAGAATAAAATGTTTGTATTTCATGTTAAATTTGCTAGGAAATAGTTCAGAATATTTTTTTATTTTTTTATTTTTTGTTCTCATTAGATACAGACAAAATTTGGCATAGGACCAGAAAAAAAAATGATGTGTAAGCATGGCTCAAAATCAGAAAATGATATGTAAGCATGGTTCAAAATCAGTACAGGCATGAAGAAAGGTAAGATCCATATATTTAAAATGGAATGCAATGTATTCTAATGTCTCATGTCAATGAACATATATAACTCCCTTACATGCCTTTATAAATTGAGAACTACCATGACATTATCACCGACATGTTGACATCTCAGGAAAATGAATGACACCAACTAAATATCTTACACTATGAAATGTTCAAAATAAAAAACTATATTGTTGTTATTCACTGTTATGCAAAATAAAATATATTGCTGTTATTTACTGGTATGTAGACTTAATAATAATAATAATTATTGTTATTATTATTATAATTATTATTCATAGTTAATATCTAAAGTTCTCCATAATTTCAGATCTTTTCAATTGATGAAGATAAGTTTATAAGCATCAACCTCAACTCAAAAAAATGTGCATGAGAAGATTTTTGAATTAACCTTTGATGTGTTTGGAACTTTGGACTTCAAGGTCTAACGTATATTTCTGTAATTTATTGAAATTAGTAAAGCAAAACATATAGTCAGGAAACCATATCATCTTATCCCTTTTAGCCTGAATAAAACCCAAAGGAAACACAAAATTCACTCAAAGATCATGATGGACTGAAAATACCTGGCAATAGGCGAGTTGCCCTAATGAGGAGACTTCTGCATGGATCCCTGTATGCCAACTATGCGCATATCAATGTCCAGATAAGCTACACAGATGGCATACAGGGAGCCAGGCAGTTTGACTTCATCCTAATAGGGCTTGAATAAAAAATTCATCCATCCAAGCTTACCTCCTCGACTTTGGATTCCTGTGCCTACTTCCTGCAAACAAAACAATGTAAAATCAATGGCTATCCCAAGAAAATGTGTGTTTAAAAAACCTCCAGTCACATATTTAAGTTGATGCAACCATCCAATATTACAATATTTATAGCAGACAAAATATAACCAGAACTGCCAAGGTAATAATACATAAAAACTTTACCAGTTTCAAAATGCTTAGAAGACAATATTTATTTGGATGCAACTAATTTTCATGCCACCAACCCTTGGCTCAGTAAACAACATTTATTTGGAAGTAACTTATTTTCATCCCACCAACCCTTTGCTCAATAAGAGCTTTCAGGCACCAACCATTCTAACTAACGGCGGTGTGACTAATTCCATTTTCAAAAATTGTTTCTAGGCTTAAACTCGATGCATGACAGGGAGTTGCAATATCTGTTTTCTGACTCACTTGATGCATGACAAGGAGGTGCTAAAACACGGTAACATATACCTTTCTGTTGAGTATTTCGTTAAACATTAATATGAGTACTACTGCTAAGATTATGACTATTTCGTTCAACATTAATATGACTACTACTGCGAAGATTCAATCATGATCAAATCTATGACACTGCCTATAAAATTTCATTTAATTGGGACTACAAAATCTTCAACAAATTTATCGATGAGTACCAGAGTTTTATTTTTCTTAGCTAGAGTAGAGGCCATGCAGCCATGGGCTAGACTGGGCTGAGTTGTGGTAAAATCCCACCTGTCTACTGCTAGACCACCATAGCCCAATCGAAGGCCACGAATACCAGAATGATGAATCATAGACAGCTGCTTGCTTTCCATGCCAAAAAGTCACCAAGACCCAAGATTCTAAATGAATGTGTTTGTGTTGTAGCACCAAGAAGCATTCTCATTGTTGATGTTGGGGAAGAAAAGGACAGGCACTTAATATTCAATGAATATAATAGTAGAGTGTGTGTATTGTACTGGTTCAGATAGTTCAGTAGAAGTTCTTGTCAAGGAGACAGAAACGACAATGGAGGCACAGGCTTTATGAAGAGCTCAAACAGAAGTCAGAAGAAAGTACAGAATAGACAAATGCTAATGCTCCAGGCACAGACCTAGACTGCAACCAAGATACTGATAAATACATGAACCTTCACCTTAAAGCACAAAAAGAGGAAGATAAAGCAACAGTAGAGCGTGCATTTATGAAAATGTATGCCTCTGCCAAGCCGGGGGAGTTGTAAGATGTCAGACCTGTAGCTTTCTCATGTATAATAAAAATTTTAAAAGCCTTCACAGTAGCTGTCAAAAAGGCAAAATAGGCGGACTTACAAATTGCCACCATAACATCATAAAATTGGCAACCCATCTGCAAAATCATATTGCCAAATCTTTTATAAAAAGTCACACCTCTAATTAGGCAGCTCTAATGCAGAGAATCCATACCTTCTAAAAATATGAATACTGTACAGATCACCCAATGCAGTTAATTAGGCTAACTCAGGAAGCACAATGAAAGTTGCCTGCAATAATCCAGCGTTAATGAAGGGGATTTTCTGGATAAGATGAAGAGAAAATTCACAAAGTTTTGGCATTCTTATAATGGAAGTGGGGGTATACCGATTGAAGAGAAAGTTGTGTAAGGTAGGATATGAGAAAAAGCAGGACATTCCTTTCTCGAAAAATGGGCATTTCCGAGCAGCATCAATATATGTGCCAGTGCAACCAAACCAATGATACCACTCATTATTTTTCAGTATTCGAACTCCAGAATGAATGTACCCGATGCGATTCCATTCATTATCTTTCAATATTCAAACTACAGAATAATTGTACCCAATATTCATTATATAGGTACGTACCTTAACAGTAATTAAGGCTGTTGGGGTACTTCTGCTGTCCACTCACTCTCAGAAACCTTTGAACGACTGAAATGTTAATAGTAAATGGTTACCCGAGAAATCACATGTCCCACACAGGGGCGCCTCACGCCTCCCATGTGCTTCTGATTTCACGTGCCAATGGAGATCTCAAGCCATTCCTCTATCATTCGTCCGTTCCATCATAATTCATAAGCTACCACTGTTAATTAGAAAATGTCTGTCTGCGTGTCTTACGGCGCCGAAATTCGACAGAGACAACCTGCCCAACTCCTTAGTTCAGTGTTTCAATGTGACCACCACCTCCAAGCGAACAGAGACCTAAGAAACGTGTGCATATTGCCAATCCTTCCAGATTGCGAGCCTTCCTTATCAACCAATCAGCTAATTTTTATCGATAATTTTGTTATGTCAATTGGGAAATGATTTTGGATGAAAATTTGTGGCTTGATGTGATAGCAATTTTTTCCATATAATGAATGAACACTTTTTTTTTCAAATGAAATGGAATAGTTTTTTATTACAAATTAGGCATAGTATTTTTATTAAAAATTAAGAGTTTTTTATTACAAATTAAGAAGTGGGTTTGATTGTACTTGATGATAGTTGGAATGTCCACTTAAAATATTGGAAAATTCAAAATATGATACATATTTTTTAATAAAAAAATTTAATAATTTTGATTTTTCTATAATAATTAAAATATAAAATATTTTAATTATTGAACACTTGGCTTTATGTGAGAAGCAATTTTTTTCATATATTAAACACTTTTTTTAAAAATGAAATGGAATAGTTTTTTATTACAAATTAGGCTGAAGTGGTTTTGATTGTACTTGATGATAGTTGGAATGTCCACTTGAAATATTAGACAATTCAAAATATGATACATAATTCTTTAATAAAAAAAACTTAATAATTTTGATTTTTCTATAATAATTAGAATATAAAATATTTTAATTATTAAACACTTTGTGGCTTGATACGAGAGCAATTTTTTTCATATATTGAACACTTTTTTAAAAAATGAAATGGAATAGTTTTTTATTACAAATTAGGCGGAAGTGGTTTTGATTGTACTTGATGATAGTTAGTTGGAATGTTCACTTGAAATATTGAAATATTGAACAATTCAAAATATGATACATAATTTTTTAATAAAAAAAACTTAATAATTTTGATTTTTCTATAATAATTAAAATATAAAATATTTTAATTATTGAAAACTGTGTAGCTTGATGTGAGAGCAATTTTTTTCATATAATAGTTGAAATGTTCACTTAAAATATTGAACTATTCAAATATTGAAAAATTCAAAATATGATACATAATTTTATAATCCAAAAAAAACTTAATAATTTTGATTTTTCTATAATAATTAAAATATAATAGAAGTCAAGAAATGGTTTTGAAAATCATTATATAAATTTTAATGATCTTAATTTATAAATTGTACATTACTTATACAATGTTACAAACTATCTTATTATAATGATATCAAATAATTTATTAAATAAAAAAAATATTTTGTCCATCAAAAAAATCAAAAAATAGTTTTGAAAATCCTAATATATCTTAACATCATAATTTATAAATTATATTTTATTTATATCATGCTATAAAGTATCTCATTATTTATCCATAATTATTTTTTAATAATTTTTTACTCTTAAATTAAATTATTAATTTTTTCTTTGATATTATTTTACACCCTCAATTTACGCTGCCACAAATTTTCCACCACTTTATTTCTTGTACATATGTCATATCAAATGACTTTGGGAGACAAGGCACCAACTTTGAACCTTCCCATCCCCTCCTATCAACATAACGTTTAGCCCTTTTTTTACTCTCCACATGCTACATTTTCCACATGATGGTGGACTCATAGATTAAAAAACACATGATTGGTGGTTAAGTTAGGTGTGCTAACCCTGACTTGCACCGTTCATCTTATACCACCTAATACCACTATAAAATTTCTATCTCCTCCAAAACCATTAACATAATCCAAAAGGGATTAAATCATGCATCATAATACCATATGAGTAATAATTTATTTTTTAATATGCCAGATTTAAAAATATACAAATATACCATTTCCTTTTAGGGATTTGGCACAAATTTAAACTATTTTAATAGTTAAGTAACCAACTACAAATAAAGGTGACCAAACTCTACTGAATATTATTTTTAATATGCAAAGTTAAAAGACATACAAATATATTTTATATAAAAGTTGTTTCATAATATTTGCTTTATTGGTATATAATCAAGCAAATAACTAAATAAGCTCACTATAATCAAGTTCAACTAACTAATTATTATTATAAATATTAATTAAATTATCTTATTTTTAATTAAAAATATTTTTTTTCATTTTATTTTAAAATATTATTTAATAAATTAATATAATTAATTTAAATTAACATTACAAAATTCATAATTACACTTTAACTTAATATTTAATATTAAATAATAACATTTTAATCTAATATTTCCTATCACAAATCATAACAATGAGTTACATAATATAACCTTACATTCCTAGCTAAGGAAAAGTTATATAATATGACCTCTACGTTGAGATCATGACATTAAGTTTCATAATGCAATCCCTATATTTGGTATAAAGTACCTAATTCTATACTTTGAACTTAGATTTGAAAGTTTATTTTTTTCACTTAATTTTTTTTCAGAGGGACATCTCACTTAACAATTACATCATATATTATATTTATCTATCTATCTATCTATCTATATATATATATATAATTTAAGTTTTATGAATTATTTTGGAAAAGAAGATTAGTATTTGGCTAAAAAGTTATGGTAAAAGAGCTGAAGGTCAAGTTGGGTTTAGGAGATATCATTTGACTATGGACCATCTTGTTACCTTTAGGATCGTTGCAGAGGAGTTCCACAATACTAAAACCAATCTTTTTTGTTGTTTTGTTGACTTTAGAAAAGCTTTTGACATGGTTCCTAGGAAAAACCTTTGGAATAGGTTGGAAGAGATAAAAGTGCCTCTCGAGTTGAGGGTTGCTGCA
>ML786435.1:23794-68363 GCA_009831015.1 Picea engelmannii
GGGGTTTCTTGAATCCTTGGAGATTGAATGGCGAGGATATCTCTTTGTTCAAAGACTGGAATACCTAGGGGTACCTTTTCGTTGCTCCCTTTGTAGAAGCACTAGACATCTTCACAAAGATTGTCACTCAGCACAGGGGCCGCCGAAACTTGAGGAGGATTGGGAAGAGTCGATCAAGGACCATTACATGGATTTGGAGGAACCACAGGACGTGCAGGACTATGATGCACTGAGTGAGGAGGATGTGGGGAACTCGCCCGCCACCTTTATTGGTAAGATCAAGTCCCTGTGTCCTTCTCTTTATTTCTCTATGACTTCCTAGTAGAGGGACCAACTGGATAGCTCTCACTCGTCGGTTAGGTTATCTCAGTCAATTCCACTTTTGGATCATCCCCCCTCTTCTACCGTTCTGTTACCAACCTGGTCAGTGGCTACTATGGAACCTCTCCACAAGCCCGTAAACTTGACTTAGCCTTTTTCTACTTGTCTTTCGACTAAAACCATTGTGGATGCTTACTATCTGGAACAACGGTCACCAGGGGATCAATTGGATAGCTCACACTCGTCCATCCAGTTACCGCAATTGAGCCATCACTTGGAGCTATACTATGTACCTAACGATCCGCTACCATCCCGACCAATGACTTATGTGGAACCCAGACCCAAGCCTGTGGACACCTCTGAGCCTTTGTCGGCTTGTCCCCCGACTATTACTTCTATTGATGTTTGCGGTCCGGGACAATGATCTTCGGGGGACATAGTCAGTGACCTGTTTTGGATAACATGATTAATACTCCGATCTCTCCTGTTAGGGAGATCATTCATCCTATTCCACTATAAACGTACCTGGGTTTTGAATTTCATGAGGTTTCTGAGACTAGGGGTGCTCTTGGGGCTTCTACTAGTACTAGGGATCCCATCGGGGCGGATTATGCCTGGTCTCGTGGCCTCAGGTTGGAGTTATCCTTGATAAAAACTAGGAGATCCCGCAAGAGACTTGGAACCAACCTATCGTTTTCGACACAACTCCTGGATTCATAATTAGATCTGAGGGCGCTTAGAGGCATGAAATCCCTTGCACGAGCAAAATCATGATCCTCCTCTTCTTGAACTTTAGAGGGGTTAGGGGATTCCTAAAAAAGGCCTCCATGAGAAGAATTTTCTCAAAAACTTCGCACGACTTTATCTTCTTTCTAGAGACCTTTGTCTTCGAGGAAAAGGCTCCTTTTTTTGTGACATCATTAATACCAAATTGGCTTATTTGTGTTGTTAATGCTTTCTGGAAGTCTGGAGGATTACTTGTTGCTTGGGATCCAATGGTTTTAAATTTAACACCTTTCATAATTTGTGTTGGTATCCTATTGACAGGGCTCTATGTTTCTGATCATCTAAGGATCTTTTTTCTATTGGTTTTTGGACCTTGTCTCGAGCGAAAGCCTTTTTGGGAAAAGGTGGATGGCTCAGGTTTTATAACGATAGGAGATTTGGTCATCGGTGGGGTTTTAATTCTTACTGCTTCTGTAGCCAAAGTTTGGGGAGCGAAAACCTTGCTTGATCCGCTGGCGCTTTTCTTCAAAGATTCATTCAGTAGAAACCACGTGATAGACTTTAAGCCACCAAAGATTACTCCTACTTGGAGAAATAGTAGATCTGGGGTGGAAGATACTATAAAAAGGCTTGTTATAATTTTATCTTATGTGGACCCTATTGCGACCTTTGATCTCTTCAGGACGTGGATATCTGATCATGCTCCCTTATTTTTACAAATGGGCAAGGGTTTTCTTACTATTGCACACCCGTTTATTTTCATCACGATTGGTTGCGTGATGACTGCTTAATTTCTTTGGTGAAAGAGGTCTGGGTTTCATTATAGGTCGAAAGGGATGAGGGGGCACTAGCCCTTATAGTTTGGAAACTAAAAACTTTTAAAGCACTTGAAATGACTTGTTCTATAGAAGGGAGTTTACAGAAAAAGCTTGCTCTGGAAACAATTGTAGATTTTCTGGCTTCGTTACTCCTACGAAAGGAACAAAGTGCAGACAATCAAGAGTTGGGAACTCTTCAGAAGTATTTCCTGCTGCCACTTCATTGGATCGCTTGGATTCTGGGGTCGGGACATTCCATTATTATTGGAAAGGACCAGATTCTTGGAATGGGCATCAAAGCATTCTTATCAGCTGAGCTACTACAGACGCAAAAGCATTTCAATGTACACCACCTTTCTCAAGCCGATAGAGATTTTCACCCTAGTACTATATGTCCTACGTGGTATGACAGTGGTGATCTAAATCTATCGTGTGTCTTGGCAACCCAATAGGAAGGATACATGAGTGCCTTGATCGAGACGAGGGTGCAATTATGGAATAGGCAGGATGCATTGATCTAGATGGGTGGAGATCCCACTGGGCAAATATCAGCTAAGAATGTATATATTGCCTTAATCACTTTGCAGTGGTCGGTAAGAACTGGTGGGTGGCACAAACGAGTGTGGTCTTGGAAATGCCCTCTAAAACTATTTTTATTTTTCTGGTTAGTGGCGGATTCCAGATTCTACACTTGGGTTTATCCACAACATAGAGGAAATGTGGGACCTAACATATATCAACTGTGTGTGCTTTCGGGTGAGTCGGTTTATCACCTTTTTGTTCACTACTCCTTCACCTTTTGGGTTTGGAAAGTTTTATATCAGACACATCCTTCCTCTTATGGGTGGCACAGGTCCTCCTTTCTAGATTGTTTGAATTGTTGGTTTACTCAGAACGGCTAGGCCCCAACTCTACCAGTATACATCTGCTGGTACATATGGCTAGAAAGGAACCCTATCTTTTTCGAATCCCGTATTTTGTCATACAAAAGAGTGTTTCACTTAGCTCTGGTTGCTATGGATGCCTTTAAGATACATATACGTTTTCATACTTCGAGAGTTTTCTTAAATTTGCATGGATAGGTCAGAAGTTCATAGGATGGTTTGATGGGGCTTCACAACAAACCGGTTTTTACAGTGGGGCGGGTGGATTAGTTAGGATAAAGGATCAAATCTTTCACAAAGGGATGATAAACAATGGAGATGGATCTAGCACTAGAGCTAAAATAATGGGGGTGTGGGTTGTATTAACTTTAGCCTCTCGCCTTTATATATCTGAGATCCAAGTCCTTGGAGAATCTAGAAGAGTCTTTGATTGGCTAAAAGGAAAGGGACTTCTACAGGTGGTCACCTTGGAGAACTGGAAGGAAAGAATATCAGACCTTATTGATCAATTCAGGGACATCTCTTTTGACCATGATTACAAGGAAGACAATCAAGAGGCGAATGACCTTTCTAAGAGAACGCTCATGAGGCTTCCAGGGTCTATAAATTACTACTTATGTGAAGAAGGGCATGGGGGCCCGACCTTGCACTTAAGTTTTTAAGTCTTGAGCGCTTTCGCTCCATTGTGTAATGACGGTGTATTATTTTGAGAATGTTTTGTAATATGGGGATCTCTATGGCATAGCTGGATAGTATTATGTAAGGTCGGATATTAGGCAGTATGATACTATTTACATATTTCCTTTTTTGAATTTTCACATGACAACCAATGATTATCAATCATTTGGTGTAAAAGACTAGTTATGTACACTTTAATATTTTTATTGAATATAAAGAGAAATTTTCTGTGGAAAAAAGTATGTAAATAAATATAAATACTAATATTATATAATGCCATTACACTTTGGTGAGAACTCGAAGTTAAGGCACCATTTCAAGGATACAATGAAACGTTGTGAATGAATGATGACAAGAATGGTCCAAGATTTTGAATAAAATAAAGGTCAAATAGATCTAATTCCTTCTAGGATTAAGTAAGAAGGAGATTAATGACTTGACAAGTGGGCATGTACCTAATTACCTACCACTATTGTAGCCAGCCAAGTACCACATAAAGCAAGTATGCATTGAAAAAAGTGTACCACATTGTTCCTTGTACTAACACCACTCCCAACAATCACCTATCTCCACTTATGACCACAAACCTTCTATTAATAATTGGCTTGAAAGGGAATAGATCTATCTCACTAATACTAAGAAGAATGTTATCACAATTTTATGGTTATTATTATCCTTGGATTTGTCCTATGCAAAAATGTGTAATAATGAAGGTGTTCACATGACAAAATGCCCTTTTCAACAACAAGGGTTCTCCCTAGTGAGAAGTCCCAATTAGACTTCACACTATTTGGAATAGAGAACTCATATGTATTCTATCCTTGAAACTATTATTGAGTTTGTTATTGGATATTTTTATTTTCTTAATGCATAATGAAAATGCAAGTATGAGCTTAATCTTTATGAAAAAATGTAAATATATTCTATATTTCCTAGTTAGGAGAAAGTGACTAAAAGGAATGAACACCCGACCAAATATACTTCTATTATTACCTCCAACAAGAGTGTTACTAAATGAATAAAAGCATAAATACAAATGCCCAGATATAGAATTGAGAAAAGTATGTGATTAAATAACTAATTATAGTTCCATGTTCACAATTTAGACAAACATTTGAGAGAGAAAAAAAACAAGAATGCATTTATTATACATGGAAATAGTCTACATTGTAAAGAAACATTCTTATTACATCTCCAATGCTTGGTAAGGAAATAGAAGAAATTCCACACACACACACAGTGTTAGAATCAAAGTCTTTCTCCAAATATTGAATAGAGATGGCTTCTCCTTGTTATCACACAAACTTACACTTATAGAGATAAATTTTTAAAGCTCATGTGTGATCCCGTGTAACCAAGAGGAAGGCCATTGTCACCTCACCATCCCTCTCTCACTTCAAGCCAACTCTCCTCCAACTCAAGGGGGTTTCCCTGAATTAAGATCGCTAGGACTTAGGGAAAGGAAGATCAAGATGATGTGGAGAGTGAAGTCCAAGAAAAATGGTTTTGCGTATATTTAGAGTATGAAAATGATTAGAGGATTGTAGATCAATTTATTTTCATTGGTAAATAGAGTCATTTCCATGGCATCTTTAATGGAGGGAAAACAACAATGAATAATTAAGGATTGATCCTAGGGGGATGTACCCTCACACTCCCTAGGTATGATCCTTTAGGACAACAAGTCAGGGGGGTGTACCCTCACAATCCCTAGTATCATACTATGTTTTATTTAACTTCCAGCACAAGATAAAAAGGAAACTAGGTCAAGCCTTAGGGGTGTAAACAATCTTAATCATTAGGACTATAAACTAGCCAAGACAAGGTCTAAAGGGATAAACAATCTTAATCCATAGGCTAGGTCTTGAATGATTCAACAAAGTTTAGGATGAATGAAATAAGGGAAGGTGATAAACAATCTTAATCCTTCCTTAGGGTTTCCCAAAAAATGAGCCAAGGATACAAGATACCATGCAACTATTAACCATCTAATAGAGCATCAACCATAATATATCATGAGCCAAAACTTAAACTTGAAGAAGAACACTTACTCAATCAAGTCGTTATACTGAAGAAACCTTAGGCTCACAGAGCATTCACTAAAGACAAGAAAATAATCCACAAATGATTTTACCGATAGAATTCTTCAATCTTCCATCAAAAGCACCAATGCAAGACCAAAATGCTCCAAGAAATTTAAGAAATTTTAGACCTCTTAAGGGATTTATCCCTCAAGTTGTTGTGTCTAAATGAGAGGAAGTGCACCTCTATTTATAGAGGAGGTGCTCAACTTCCCTTGAAATAAAATATTATTTTATTTAAGCTAAATTCCCCTAATCTAGCCTATAGAGGGGCAAAATTCTCTCTTCAACAATTTAATAATCTAAATAAATGAAAAATTTGGGATTTTCAAGCTACATATACAATTCAGAAGGGGCATGAGTCCTCTAAGGTGGCCCATCTCCACAAATGTGGGGTGTTGGTACAACTCCCAACCTCCAAATTCCCTTCTGCAATGCATTCTTCTATAAAACAATGTGGACCAACCACCAATCCTACCCATTATGTAGGTCAACCCTCAAGTGATATCACCATATAAAGTCGACCTTACCTCTATACATGATGATACTTCAAATTTTTAGGTTGAATATCCTATTTAAACTCAAATGAAAACATAAATCAACATCGGATCGACCCTATTTCTTTGTTGAGGTCAGTCCTATTCCATTATTCTCCAAATGTCGACTTCAATAAACTGATTTCGATGCTCAAATATGAATATATATATCATCAAACTCGGCCTTTCAAAACATCACTTTGCTAGGCATTCTGTCACAGGATAGATTGCTATGTAATCTACCTCAATTTGTTGGGCAACTATGACTATAGAATATTACTGCCATCTTAACCAAACAAAGGTAGAGCTAAAACCCATGTCTGAACTAGTTAACAAGCTCTCCAATATGGTGTTTATCTTCTACCACATCCAAGACTATTGGTGTAATCATCTTTAGGGAACTTATCATCACATTTATAACATGCCATGTCTCTTCAATACTGAGATGGAAGACTACAAGGTTCCATTTTTCTAGTTTGCAGGAAAGCATATATGCCTTATAAAATATTTCATAATAGGTGCATTACAACTCCACCTTCCATCACTTAATAAGAATGCATCTTTACGTATTCCAATGCATACATCAAGTGAAAAAATAGATGCCATCGAAGATGATTTATTATATAATCCAAAATTGAATTTATGCCAAAAACATAGGGTAGGGTAGAACTCATCTAGAAACACTTGCAACAATTCTACCGCACTTTTTCCAAAACAATATGCACACACCTTTTCACTATTATCGAGAAGGGTAATAGTAAAGTTGAAGCTAGAAAGTACTTCCACATCACAACTATAAAGATAAAAAACAACACATGAATAAGCCATTTTGTTCCTGATTCACAGAATGACATGTAACACATCTGACCCCCTAAGCCCTACTTAGGCCAGTGGGATGTCAAATTTCCTCGTTCTGCTAACACTCAGATCTTGGGTTTTTCGACTACAGGTAGGAACTTACTCAAGAAAGAGTGTTCCTTCATCTTTTCTACGTTAACTGAAATGATCTAATGTCTTATGGCCTTACTCTTCCTCACACCCTATGTCCTACGTGGTTGTCATGTGAACTCCTCCACACTATCTACACCAATAGATAGGTTTATGTGTGCACTGGAGTGGCAGTGACATGTCCTCGAAAGTGTCACCCTTCCATAGAAGTCCTTCGATGGAATGCCACTACGCAATCCATAAGGTAAACTTTCTCGGATGAACAACTCTGACTCACTTGGTTAGTTATATCGACGGTTCGTGGTGAGTCAGATTCTTTCTCATCAAGAAGATAGGTCATGTAACCCCCAATATATCCCTTGATCCATTCTTTTCGAAAGTCTCACTATCAATAGATTCAACGACCAAGAACTGGGAAAATCAATGGTCCTTATTCACTCAGAACCTTCAAACCACGTAACAACTAATGGCCTCTCGTTCACCTCCAATCGCTCGACAAGTCGGGTATACGACAAGATATATGACTGATATATCATCGGATGGACTCCTGAGCAAATCAATGGTTCTCTCCCACTCAGGCTCCTGCCATCGAGAAATATTGCCTTTTTACTACCTTGTGGTTCTCCCGAGTAGTTATTTTTGAACTAGGATCTTCCGACATATCTGATGATCATCAGATCTCCACATATAATGGTTAGGAATCTCTCGTATCTCATATATTCTCTGCGGTTAAACAACAATATCACTCTGATAATATTCTTATTTCTAGCTATACCCATAACAAATCCAATGGCTCAGATCTCATTGATCGAATCGCCAACAGATCTACGACTTTGGTCCTCTCAAGCCTTCATCTTCAGGATTCTCTCATTGACAGTTCCTTCCTCCCATTCCTCATAGATATTTATGAACTCCACCTTTTTGATGAGCTTATTGAATAGGTATGATAGGATCTATGGTTTATATCTCACCGATTTACCCTTCTGGTAGATCGATGACTCTCGTCGACTCGAAACTTTCCCATCAGGAAGTTCACCTCGACATCGCTTCTGAGTTTTTTTTCTTCGAAGGGTTCTTCTTTAGAAAGGATTTCTATGAAGCATAGAGCTCCAACAAACGGTCGAGATCAATTATCCAAAATGGATCAATGACTGGGATTTCTTCAGGGTTTAAACAAGGATCTCAATAGGGTTAAGGGGCATTTCAGGGCATACCGACCCACAAATTTCCTTGGAACTATCTGCAATGATTTTAACTTCAATCCCTCGAGCTTAGACCCACTTCCTAAATACATAGGTGATGCCTCACCATGACCCCTGTAGTGAATATTTTTGTATCTTGCAAGCTTTCCATTCAAGGCTTGGGGAAACACGAGGTTATATGCATTCACTAACCTCCCATACACATTCATTTTAGATAATTAATCAATATTTTTAAAGGGCTTCATTATACCAATAAAACTCAGGTATTAACATTCAATCGATGGACTAAAGCTACCATTTGAAGACAAAGTGCAATTCATATTCATTAACAACAATTACTAGACACATTAAGAAACACTTACGTGTAAACTTCAATCGACCAACTGACTAAGGGTGAATTCCTTTCCATCCAACCATAGGCTCTGCTACTCTTTTTATCTCTACAGTAAGCCACCCCCATGCCAAGCCATGATACCACCGAGGGACTCTCATAAGTTGGCTATCAAGTTAAGAAATTGGTCAGGAAGGTTACCCTCCTTCACTAAATTGGCAACAATAGAAATCCCCTCATTCCACTGAGCTCAGGACCTCCATGATCTTACTAGGTGTCTTCCTAGCTAGATTTACTCTACATAAATGAGTCCCTTAACTACCACATAGTCCCTTGGTTCCCTCCCTTTACCAGTGTCGATTTATTTCCAGAAAGAACCAACCCGCGACCCTCTCTGCTCCAGTCTGGATATGGGTATTCTTTGTTCCAATGTTGACCATTCATGTCTTAGGAAAGCAACCTATTTTCCTCATGAAAACTTCCTAATTTTTCTTTGCTTAGGCCGGTGTGTGTGATTTCTCTTCTCTTTCATGATACCCCCCCTCTTTGTTTGCGCCCTCTTCCTCTTCATTCCTCTTTTCGATATGGAACATTATATTTTTCCTCGGGTTCCCCAACTCGCTTCTATCATAATCAATGCTTGGGGTCAAGCTTCCTAGATAGAAGGGGCACTTCTAGGTACTCCTAGATGATAGTTGCAATTGACCCTTCACTCCTTTGAGTACGTGTTCTTAAGGAAGTCATAACTTCCCCAACCACTTGATTGGATGTCATTAACGGGTTTCTTGTGGACATGGAAGACATGGTACTTTAGATAGGTTAGTAATTCGAGGTCATGCAGGTGTAGGTTGGATTTATGGGAAAGATTCCTATTTTATTCACATAAACTTCCCAGTTTCCCCCTCACTAGTTCCCACTCGTGGAATTATGGACTGTATTGTAAGGATTCCCTCTCTGCCAATTGGTTTGTGTTCTTCATTAAATGTAAAACAAAATTACATTCTTCATGAATTACAACGCATGAAGTCTTAAGCATAATTACAGACTTGTGGGAAAACTGGGTGTTACATTCCTCTCCCCCTTAAGGAAACACTGTCCTTAGTGTTTTCTTAACACCATATACACAAATTTATACATAAAACAAAAATGGATATGACATCCTCATGGCATTTTCCAGTTCCCATTTGGCCTCATCTTCTCCAAAGTGCTTCCATTGCACCTTGACCTACACGATGGATCGGTTCCAGAGCATTGTCTCTTTCCTGTCCAGGATGCGTTGAGGCTTGGGCTAGAATTATCCCTCTAGTTCCACATGTATCATAGTCCAATGAATAACATGATTAGAATCATGAATATACTTCTTTAATAAGGATACATGGAACACATTGTGAGCTTTAACAATAGGTGGTAGAGCAAGTATGTATGACACTAGTTCCACTCTTTCTAGGACTTCAAATAGTCCACAATAGCAAGGTGCCAACTTGGCACAAGTTTGCATTCTTAGGGAGCTCCTCTTAGGTTTCACCCTAATATACATATGATCTCCCACCTTGAATTCGTTATGGGTTCTTTTGCTATCTTCATAGATTTTTTGTCTATCTTGAGCCACTTTTATGTTCATCTTTATTTTAATCACTTCCTGTTCCATTTCTCTTAACATGTTTTGTCCAAGTGTGATCCTATCCACTAGATTGTCCCAACTAATTGTAACTCTACATTTCCTTCCACACAGAGCCTCAAATGGGATCATCTTCAATGACTCTTGATAACCATTGTTGTAGGTAAAATCTACCAAAGGTAGATAGTCTTCCCATTGCTTAGGCTGATGCATGACATGCATCCTTAACATGTCTTCCAACACTCTATTTACCCTCTCGATCTACCCATCTATTTGAGGATGGTAGGTTGTGTTGAATGCTAGTTTCGTTCCAAAGCCCACAAATAATCCCTTCCATAAATCTAATGTGAATTTCACATCTTGATCTAAAATAACGGTCTTGGTCATACCATGCAACCTAAAAATTTCTTTTATGAAAACATTAGCAACGTCTATAGCTTTAAAAGTGGACTTGATTAGAGTAAAATGAGTTTCCTTGCTAAGCTTATCCACCACTACCATGATTACATCATATTGCTTAGTTGTTATTAGCAATCATGTGATGAAGTCCATGGAGATAATATCCTACTTCCATTTTGTAATTTTTAATGGTTGTAATAATCATGTCAGGTGCTTATATATGTTCAACTTTGACCTATTGACACTACGTGAACTTTGCAATGTACTATGCAATGTCATTTTTCATTGCTGGCCAATAACACAATTGTCTTGATGTTGTTATCATTTTACTATAACCGGGATGACCCATATAATGTCTCCTATGAAACTCATCCATTATGAGGTGTTTCAACTTTGTCGAATCAGGTATATACAACTTGTTGTTATATAGTAACAACTCATATGTTGTGAGCTAGTATTTCTCATACTTCCTCATGTTTGGCTCTTGTTGCAAGCTCTCTTTCACCAGATTAAAATTTCCATTAATTTGCAAGAGAATTATGATTCTCTTCTTAATGTCAGGCTCACATGTGCTTGTTTCTACTAGATGCACTGTCTACACACTTTCGCTGAGTGTGTCTGCCACTCAATTTTCTTTTCCTTTTATATGTTTAATCTCAAAATAAAACTCATTGATTAGTGCCATCCACCTAGCCTGTCTGGGATTCAATCATGGCTTATCAAATAGATACTTCAGTACACAATGATATGTCATCAAGACAAATCTACTTCCAAGCAGGTAGTGTCTCCACATCTTTAGCGTGTCCACAATGGTTGCAAGCTCCAAGTCATGAGTAACATATTGTTACTCATGCTCAATGTTTAACTTCCTCGATTCATAACAAATCGCATGTCCCTCTTGCATAAGGACTCCACCAAGTCCTTCCTTGCAAGCATCAATGGAGACTAGGAAATCTTTTTCAAGGTCTACAATCCTTAAGACAAGGGCATTGGTCAAGAGGTGTTTCAGCTGCTGAAAGTTGGCTTGACACTCTACTGACCATACAAAATTCATCCTTTTTATTTGCACTGAGGTAATGGGATGACCAATATTGGAAAATCCATTAATAAACCTCTTATCATATCCCGTTAATCCCATGAATGATCTTATATTCGTTACATTCTGAGGGGCTGGCCATTCCTTGATTTCCTTGATATTTCCTTGATCTAAAACCACTCCTGGGTGATCCTCAATCTTTAGCCCATTATTTGCTACCACATTGAGAACTTGTATCTCATACAAGGGACACCTTTTCAGCTAAAATTCTTGAGTTGCAGTGATGATATTTTCCTTACTGATAAATGCTTCTAAATGCCTTGCAACACCCTTGTGATTCCTTCATTGTCTTCACATTCCAAGGTCTTATCATGGCAGTTCAATTTTGATTTATGAATATCCAACCAATCCATGCCTATCAACACATCATATGACCCTAAAGGTAGGATGTTTAAGGATTCTTGTGTATGCAATCCACTCGTTTCAAATGTGCATGCTTCTATAACTTATGTTACCTTTCTCTTAGTTCATGTGGCTAACTGAACTAACCTCAATTTCACATGTTCTTTCTTTTGTAAAGCATATGCTTCAACAACTTGGCGTGAAACATAACTAAGGTTTGAACCAGAGTCAATAAAAAAAGAGATGGGTTGTTTGGCAATTATACCTTCCAACTCCACCACATAAGCTTGGTGGTTTGCTTGTTGATTCTCAACAGTTGCATAGATTCTTGGCACACTCTTGGCCACATCATTAACAATTGTAGCCTCATGAACATGGTAAACCCTTTTACTGTCATGTTGTCTATGAGGGAAGTCTCTCAATATATGTGCGTCTCCACAACCCCAACATTGTAGAGGTCCCTTCTTCTACTCCTATAATTTCTCCCTTACTTGCTCTATCAACATGTTCCTTCTTTGAGATGGAAAATTTTGTTGGTGCATACTTCTGGTTGGATGATTGAATTGTGCACCTCTCTTTGGGTTCTTGTATTGAGATGGTTTAAATCCCTTCCTATGAAATCCAATCTTATATTTTCTCTTCCAATCCTTAGGAAGATTCTACATATGCTTGGATTGGTCATAGAAACACTTGGACTTTATAATGGTGTCTTCCAAAGATGTAGGCTCATCAAATTCAATCCTATCCTAGTAGGAATATGGTAACCCACTGAGGAAGTGTTGTATCCTTGATTTCTCATCCTTGAGGTAGGTAACATACCTCAACACCTCCAAGAAACTATTGGCATAAGAATCCATGGTAAGTTGCCCTAACTTGTGTTCATGGAACTCCTTAATCTTACCATGATAATACTTTTTTGATAAATATGCCTTCCTGAAATGTTTCTCAAATGTTTTCCACGTCATCTTACTTTCCTTTAGTCCCTTCAATTACTTGAGGTTTTCCCACCATATGGAAGCTCCTCCATTCAGATTGAAAATGACTATCTTTAACTTTGTGTTTTTTGAGTAATTATGCACTCGAAAATACTTCCTTAATCCTAAAAACCAAGCCTCAACCTCTTCTCCTTTCTTGATTTCTCCATCAAAGGTAAGCGACTTTTCCTTCTTGAATTTTTCTTTCAGAGAACTCTGTGAATGTCTCTTATTTTTATTCTTGGGGACACTTGACCCAATGTCACTACATGACAATTCTTCTATAGTGTTCTTTCCACTAGATAGATCCATGGAAGTGTCTCACTAAATCTGCTTCTCTTAGCATCTTTGTGCCTTTTCCTAGAAGAACTTCTTCCCACATTTCTTTGAGTTGGCCCATGCTTTTGGATATCTAATGGGCTCTGTAACTTCTTAGTGATCCTTTCATTGTCTTCTGTCAGACTCCTTACCATGGCTACCAAATCTAGAGGGGTTTCTCTATCCTTTCTGCCATCAGACTGATCATCTTAGAAATGTGAGGTGTCTTCCATATTGTGTCACACCATTCACTTATGTTTTCCCTTTTTCTCATATCTCCTACGTGCTAGAACAACGATACACTATTAACAATCATATTTCAAATTATATACAAAAATACTCTTGGCCTTGCCAAAGCATCAATTTGTTTGGGAAATCCCAAACTAAGACTCTATTCCAGCTGTCAATCCTTCTCAAACTATTGTTAACACTCATTAACATAGTTAAATCATTCAAAATAAAACATAGACTTTCCTCATATATAATACTGCAAAACTCATTCAGTCGTGGTGACCCTTTCAAGCCTAGAGTTTGAAATCTGCTATGATACCACTCTGTAACACACCCAACCCCCTAAGCCCTACTTAGGTTGGTGGGATGTAAACATTCTTCCTTCCGCTAACACTCAGATCTCAGGTTTTTCCACTATGGGTAAGAACCTTCTCAAGGCAGATCATTCCTTCAACTTTTCTACATAGTCTGAAACGATCTAAGGTCTTACAACCTTACTCTTCCTCATGCCCTCTATCCTACATGGCTATCACGTGGACTCCTCCATGTCATATGAACCAATATATAGGTTGATGTGTGCACTATCATGGCAATGGAATTTCCTCAGACGCATCACCCTTCCATATAAATGCTTCGACAAAATGCCACTGTGCAATCCATGAGGTAAAATTTCCCAGATGAATGAATCCGACTCACTCGACTAGTTAGATCGAAAATTTGCAACGAGTCAGATTCTTTCTCATAGGGAAGACATGTTACACAACCCCCAATTTATCCTTCGATTCATTCTTTCCAACAATATCACTCCTAATAGATCCAATGGCCAGGAACTGGGAAAATCAACGGTCCTTATTCGCTCAAAAACTTCAACCCATGCGATGTATAATAACCTCACTCATTCACCTCTAATCACTCGACAGGTGGGCTCTATGGAAAGATCTATGACTGAGATCTCATCATATGGACTCCTCAGTAGATCAACAGTTCTGACCCACTCAGGTTCCCACCATCAGGAAATATCCCCTTTTTAGTAATTTGTGGTTCTCTGGAGCAGTTCTTTTCAAACTAGGATCTTTCGATGGATCCAATGATCATTTGATATCCACATATAATGGTTAGGGATCTCTCAGATATCATATCCACTCTATGGTTAATTGACAAGGTTCTTCTTACGGGCTTGACCCCTAACATATCCAACGGCTCAGATCTCATCAATTGAATCACCAACATATCTACAACTATGGTCCTTTAGGGCCTTCTTCTTTGAGATTATCTCATCACAAGTTCCTTTTTCTAATTCCCCATGAGTATTTCCAAACTCAAACTTTTCTACAAGCTTATCAAATGGTAATGATGGGATATATGGTATAGATCTCACTGGTTTACCCTCCCAATTGATCAATGGCTCTTGTCGACTCAAAACTTTCCCATAGGGAAGTTCACCTTGACATCACTTCTAGGTTTTTTTTCGAAGGGATATTCTTCTGAAAGGATTTCTTCTAATCCTAAAGATCTGACAAAGGGTCAGGATCAATTCTCCAAACTGGATCAACAACTGGGATTTCTTCAAGGTTAAAATAGGGATCTCAACAAGGTTAAGGGGCATTTCAGGGCATACTGATCCACAAACTTCCTTGACATTGTCTGCAATATATTTAAATTCAATCCCTCGTGATTAGACCCACTTCCTCCATACATAAGAAATGCCTCACCATGACCCTCATAGTGAATATTTTTGTATTTTGCAAGATTTCCATTCAAGGATTAGGGAAACACAAGGTTATAGGCCTTCATTGACCTCCCATAAACATTCATTTTGGATAATCAATCAATATTTTTAAAGGGCTTCATTATACCATTAAAACTCATGTTTTAGCATTTAATTAATAGACTAAAGCTACCATTTTAGGACATAGTGAAATTCATATTCATTAACAACAATTACTAGATACATTGAGAAACACTTATATGTTTCAGTTTAAACTTCAACCAACCAACTGACTGAGGGTGAATACCTTTCCACCCAACTGTAATATTTGCTACTCTTTTTCACTCTAGAAACAACCACTCTGGTGCCATGGAATGATACCACCACGAGACTCTCACAAGTTGGCTATCAAGTAAAGAAATTGGTCAAGAAGGTTACTCTCCTTCACTACACTGGAAACAATAGAAATCCCCTCTCCCCACTAAGCTCACGACCTCCACGATCACACCAAGTGCCTTCTCAGCTAGATTTACTCTACACAAGGGAATCCATTCACTACTACATAGTCCCTCGACGCCCTCCCCTTACTAATGTCAGTTTCTCTCCAGCAAGCACCAACCCATGATCCTCTCTGGTCCAGTTTGGATATGGGTATTCTCTGTTCCAATGTTGACCATTCATGTCTTGGGAAAGATTCTTATTTTCTTAATGAAAACTTCCCATTTTTTCTCTACTCATGTCTATGAACANTCCACTTTCCAATATGGAACATTCTGTTTTTCCTCAAGTTCCCCTACTCGCTTATGTCAGAAGTAACCCCTAGGGTCAATATCCTCGATCGAAGGGGCACTTCCAGGTACTCTTGGTTGATAGCTACAATTGACCTTTCAATCCTCTGAGTACAGGTTTTGAATGCAATCATAACTATCCCAACCACCTGATCTAATTCCATTAACAAGTTTCTTGTGGACAGGGTAGACAAGGTACTTCAGACAAGTTAGTCATTCGAGATCATGCAAGTGCAGGTTGGATTTATTGGAAAGCTTCCAAATTTTCTTCACATAAAATTCCTAGTTTCCCCCTCACCATTTCCCACTCATGGTATCATGACCAATACTACAAATCTTCCCTCTGAGTCAATTAGTTGGTGGTTTTCATTAAATGTAAAACACAATTACAATCTTCATAAATTACGATGCATGAAGTCTTAAGCATAATTACATACTTAGGGGAAAACAAAGTGTTACACGACCACAATGTGAATGCAATAATTCTATGCTTAATTAGTCAATCTCAACACTCCCAATGAGAACCCTGTAAAGTTGGGTGCTATTCTTCTTAGTAGAAATTTCAAAAAGGGGGTGAACATGGTGAACAAAATTTCAATTCAATAATTCCTAAAGATGACCTATACTAGTTATGGATTTATTGTCATTGTTTCATGCCATGAGAATTCCAAATTGATTTCAACGTCCCTATAGCAGGCTAGACCTGATATGATAATTATGTGACCAACATATCTCACCATCTGACCTTCAAAATAGAGAAACATGATGCTTGAATCTACGACACCCTCCAACATAGGCTATTTGTCTCATGCCAAGGTTATCGCACTGACCAAGAATAATCTTATACCAAAGCCATCATCAAATGCAAACATCGCAAATAATTCTTTGCTTCTCCCAAAGTATACCCCTACAGATAAGTCTTGACATGAAAATATTGAACCACTTTGCGAACAAGGTTTGTTTTCTAGCAGCAATGGAATATTGTACTTCTCTCCAATGAACTATATTTTAGTTTTAAGATCATCTAATGTTTAGTTAGGTTCACGATTCAAGATCAATTGATACTCCATGAGCATTCTTCAAGGGTGATCTAGACTAGATCATTATATTAATTTTCATCTATCTCGATGCTTTAAGAGTGGAAACAATTAGAGGAATCAACTTGCAGGGCCATTTTAGTGGCGGGTCCCAGTTTGGAAAATTATGGTCTGGAACCTTCTAGAGTCGTTTTGAGGCATTAAATGGATTTTTTGGGGGTTATGGTGTTCAAAACTTGTGCCCACCCCCTTGATGATTTTCTATAGTTCAATACCTTTCCAATGGTGTAGACCATGTGTCAATCATAGCTCGTATGCAAATGTTATGCCTCTCACAAGTTGACCTATCATGTTGACCACCATCATATGTGAGGATGCCATGTCAACCCCCATTACTCATGCATATGGATCTAGCCATGTGATTAATATCAATAATAATCTATAAGGTCCAACACTTTATCACAATTTAAGGCTGATGAAGTCAAAACCCTAACCCTAGACAATTATTGGGCTATGTGAAACACTAGGCTGCTAGGAGGAGAAGGAGTTCCATTTTGTGTTATTGTATTTTGTTCCATAGTAGAGAAAAACAAATGGGAGTGGGAAATTAGAGAGAATAACAACGGGGGTTGATGTTCATTAGTAGCCTAACAGGTCACAGGTCTCAGGTAACTCCATAGAGAGTGCCTTCTTCTTTGTACTTGCATTATTTCCATACCAGAGAAAAGAGAGCAGATTAACCTCACCTTCTAGCTGGGTTTTCTCTTGTAAGGGTTTCTCAGAGAAAATATTTGTGTTATTTTGTGGATGGTGTGTCTGATTGTGTTTTATTGTTCTTTGTTTTCCACATTTCATCTATTTCACGCATAAGCAAAAAATCAATAACTAAATATTCTGGAATCTAAAGGAATTTAACCTTCATAGTGTAGATTTCAGTTTGAATTATTAGATATGTTGTGACAAACTGTTCTAGTGGAATATCCATAACAATTTACAGATGAAAGGGAAATTCCAACTTTAAAAGGCCTCCTTTTTTGAGTTTAAGGGATATACATGGGTCAAAATAACCTCTTGACTGTTGGCTTCTTGAAAACTATTAGACAATTTCTCCATCATCATGGTTAGGACATGCAATCAAGTGAAAACATTCATCATTAGAATTATTGGAATGCTCTGAGGCTGAAACTTTCCGGTTGCAATTATTAGTTCTCATGAAAAATCCAAATTCTTTTCACAAAAGAACCCAAGGTCAACAACATGTTTCAGGATACTCCATAAATTGTATCCATTTACAGTATTGTGGTAACTCCTATAACATGATCTACCTCTTCCTTGTTGCAATGCCATAATAGAGATATTTGAGATCATTTTAAATTAGGAGCCAAATAAATTTGTGCTTTGTTGGAGTATACATTTTATCCATAATATGTTTGTTGTCATTAACTTCATGAGAAGAGGTCACATATAATTTCTCTAGCTGCAAGTTGGAAAAGTCCCTTTTCTGTTGGTGAGATCCTCATCATATTTCATTATTAACCATAGAAACAACTCCAATGGGAATGAAGAGAGAAACCACTGACATGAATGTTGTGATGAATCATCCTGGTGTAAAAAATGGCTTACATGTAGGAAACTACTATTGAGTGAAAACTTTGACAATTGCACATAGAGATGCACTTACACACCACAAACAACTTCAAACCGAACATAATTTTCCCTCTTAATATAGATCATATTTCCATAAGAATTTATCTTTGACCCAACAAAATGGTGGGTAACACTCCTCACTAAAGTTCTATAAAGGAGTTTTACAAAAAGTGAAACAAGCCAAAGTCTTTCTTCAGTGGTTCACATCCTATTTATAAGTAGTCAAACAAGATTTAGTTGTCGAAGTTCAACAATTTCTTCAACAACTTGGAGAGTTGGGATCTTGTATAACTGCTTCTTTCTCTTGTACATACTAATTGATGTAATTTTCCCATGCTTCTAAATTTTCATTAACAACATTCGCATAAGGGAACATGTGTTGCTCTACTCGAACCTTGTGTGAGATGAGGTTCTGCTTAAGTTTTACAATGTTTTTTTCCAATTTTCTAGAAATAATTTTAATTAATCCTATCTACCTAGCTAGATTCTCCACATGTGCCTTGACTCTTGGGATGAAGAAATCAAAGATAGAAAGGATGACCTATTTTGTAGATTTGAAGTGATATTCTAACTTTTGTTGAATATCTTGTAGCCTTCTCTACTCATCTTCATCTTATTTCTTCTTACATCATGCATCTAAAATATATTTCCTTCATCATGCTATATGCAAACAAAGATCTCTATTAAAAAACAATTATAGTTTAATATTTTCTAATGCAAAAAATTTAGAATACAATCCTCAGTTGTTTGAAGTGATTAAGAAATGGATATACCTCATTAGATGTATAATATTCAGTGATATATGTAAAGCTTTCCAATATTACTTAGATCACCAACTGAGATATTACTTACCTACAAATCATTTCCAATCTTATTATAAAACCATTCTTTATTTGTAGGCTATCAAGATCAAAAGCCTTGCGAATGTTGATTGTGAAAAAGGCCCGATTTAGAAATCAGCCCCGATCAGGACACCAAGACCAAAATTTGGACCAATTAGTAGGAAGAAAATCCTCGATTGTAAAATTAAGAATAACCAATATATCGACCTAAAAAATTAATTTGAAATGCTTGAAAGGGGCCCTGATCATAAAAATAGGACCAATTTAGGAATAGGTTTGAAAATTTGTAAAGTGAAAAATTAAGAAATGAAAATAAGGAATAGAGTAAATTGATTCAAGGATCGAAATTAAGGTTTGAAAGTTAAAAGGCCCTAGTTTAAAAATTGGGTGTCAAATTAGAATCAGGAAGAAATTGAGTTTAAATGGCAAAAAGAGGCCCAATTAGAAATTGAACCAGATTCAAAGATTGTCCCTACAATTTGAAAAAGCAATTAAAATAATGCCCAATTTGAGAATCAAATGTAATGAAATACAACTTATTTTCAAAATAAAATTGAAACAAAGCCTTATATTGAAATTATGGAAGTCAAAAGGGCTCAAAGATTTGAATGAATTTGAGAGAGGCATTCCCAAACTAAGGTTAAGAATAAAAAACAAGAGATTTCATCCAAAATTAGAAAGAGAGGATCCCCAAGCTCCCAAAGAAACTTGGGGCTTATTAATACCTCAAGAAATGACAACACACGAGGTGAAATCGTGGACATCCAAAACTTTACCATTTATACATAACTCTAAGAAAGGAATATAAATTCTTAATAAAAAATCATACCTTAGCTTTTCAACAATGGGTTCCTCATAAACTTTCTTGATGATGAGATCCTAAAGTATCCCAATCTTTTAGCTTCAGTGACTTACCAGAGTATCTTAAAAAAAAGATGCATGAAGTAAATTTCCATGAAGCATAACTTAATGTTCCAAGCTATAGTCATAGTCACGAGGACTTATTGAAGTGGGGTTAAATATTTCTAGAGACAAGTTATCTCAACTCCATGTTGTGTTTATCCACTACCTATGAGTGTCCATAGCCTCGGTGGAGTCACCCTAAAATCATAGACCTTTCTCTAATTCCAATGAACGTTCATAACCCTGACTAAGGTATAACGCTAACTAATTTCAACAAAAAATCTAACTATTGAAATTAAAAAATTAGAAAGGCTAAAACTAGTGAAACTAATTTAAAAAAACTAAAATCAAATAAGCTAAAAACAAGGAATCAAAATTACGAGAAATAAAACCTACTACGTATAGCCTATCTACCTCGAGGTAGCTAACATAAATATTTCTTCAGAATTTTTCCACTGACCATAATAAGTTTCAATTCCCCCTACATGTTTTTCAATCTATAAGTGCCAAGACCAAGCTTTTCAACCACCTGAAAGGGGTTGAGCCATAAGTGCTTAAATTTCATATGTTTTCCTTTAGGTTTGTTTAGTTTTTCCCACTTCAGAACAAGGTCTCCCACTTGAAAATATTTTTTTCCTGTAGTGTTTATCGAACCACCTTTTGGACTATTTGTTGATGAACAACGAACTTTCTCTTGGCTTTATCCCTCTCCTCTTCTAGTTTTAGTAGGGTATTAATTCAACATTGAATGGTTCAACAGGTTTTTCCTCAAGAGGCTTGGGACAATTGTAGAGAGGGTAAGAATATGTTTGGGGGAAAGATGACTTATTTTTCGTACACGAGGAAGTAAGGGGAGGCTCTTGAAGTAACTTTGGGTGTCATTTTATCAACTCGCATGAAATTAGGTAATGCATTGTGCCAATTTCTTTAATGGTCAACAGACATTTTCTTTAGAATCCATATTAGATTTTTATTGGTGGATTCAGCTATGCCATTACCTTGTGCATAGTAGTTAGATGAGTATCACAATATATATATTTTTTTCTAAATAAAACTTAGCTAATCAATGAAAAAAAATATGAAGCATTATCAAAGACTAGTACCAAAGGAACATCAAACTTGGCAAACAATTTTTGCTCTAGAAATTAGTGGCTACTGCTTCATTTACCTTGACTAGAGGCACTAATCCTATCCATATCATGAAGTAGTTTGTGGAAGTTAAGATATACGTGTGATTATTTTATGATTTTGGATTTATCTCCCTTATAATGTCCATGCCCCATTGCTCAAAAGGTTCATAAATTGTTAGAGGATGCAATGTAATAGCCAAATTCTTCTCATGACCAATTCTCATTTGATAGATTTTGCATCTTTGAAAATATGAGTGCTCATCTCTGAATAATGTTGGCCAATATTATCCAACTCTCGTAATCTTGTGGGATGTTGTCTCACCAACAAAATGTCCTCTAGTAGGTCCATCATGCAACTATTTAAGGACTTTATCAACATCTTGCTTCTCCAAACATCTTAGTAGTACTCCATCATACTTTCTTCAAAATAAGATTTCATTTATTAGCTAATATTGGGAAAAATTAAGTTCTCTCTTTTCCTACATTTTCAAGTAACTAGGACTAGTGCCATAGTGAAAATATTTATTTAGATTAGTATACCAAGAGTCTATATTTGTTGGGATGTATAAGATTTCTTGAGCATGAAGTGAGATTTTGTTTTCCCAACCTTCTTCATCTGAATAAGCTAGGTCTAGTGCTTAAATTTCCAACCTACGTAAACCTTGGCCTCAAACTATATTTTTAGGTTTCAATTCCAAATCGTACTCCTCGATGGTAGTCATCTAGTTTCCTCTCCTTTCACTAAGTTCCTTTTTTCAAATTAAGGATCTAACATCTGGGTGAGGCACAATCACCTTGGTGTGTTTTTTTAGAATGTGTTGTTTGAATTGCCTAGCATCCTTAAATATAACAAAATCTTGTTTATTAATATCTGGATATTTAAGCTCAACCCTTTTTAGAGCAATGCTCATAAATGAAATTGGATACTCATTCCCTTGATCATCTTTTTGTGTGAGAAGCGTTGCAAAGGAATGATTGGATGCCAAGGTATATAAATATAAATCTTTGTTTAAATCTAGGTTGTGCAATGATAGGATAACAAAATTCATAGCCTTAATCTTTTTGAAAGAATATTTCTTAATTGGATTTCACTTAGAAACAACATATTTCTTTATCATCTTTTGTTCAAGTATGGTCGCAGGTTACCAAGTCACCTCCTCTGGTGTTGTGTCCTTCAACTTGATTAACACTTCTTTGATAGCGCGACCACACAACTGACGTTCACAGTTATTTAGGACTGCTTTTGGTTGGAGCCATAGGGAACCTTCTTCATCTAATTCTGGCATGATGTTTTGGACTCTACAATTCTATCCCACCACTTTCTTTAGACATGAAACATGGAACACCGAATGGATTTTGGAAGTAGCAAGAAGGGTCGATTTATAAGCCACCGAACCAATACGCTTAATGATATGGTAGGGTACATAAAAATTAGGTGCAAATTTGTGATGTCCCTAATGTAAATGTGTTGAACCTGCACATAATAGATCTAGCTAGAAAATACCACACACATTTGCAAACAGAAATCGAGAAAGAAGAAGCAAGAGAGAAAGAATGCAAGAATTCTCATTAACCGTTATGAATAATGAATAATTTACACATTATATACTCTGTATAACTCAATCAATACGCACTGGAGGTGAAGCCAATACACCATAGTGGTGGTCTAGAGTGATCTAGACACACACCAACAATTACAGGAGTGAACTGCCACCTAGTCTAGTCTCCTAGGCGGTTACGAGAGTGAACTGCCACCTAGTTGAGTTAACTAGTTTACCAGTCTTCAGTTAATTGATTGAAACAGAGTGAAGTGAGGAGGAGATCAGGGAATCATGGGTAATGCACCAGTTTAGTGATGATACCAAGGCTAATGCACATTATCTGGTGATGATCCCAATGTTGCATGGTGACAAAACCAATGCAACATCTAGACTCCACTCAACTAGTGAAAACTAAAGAGAATATTCTTCCTAGAGGAATATTATTCCTAAAATATAGGAGACTGGATAATGACTAATAATGACTAATAAACAAGGAAAAACCTTAGGAAAAAGAAATCCTAGGTGTGTGAGAAGTAACTCCAACACCCCCCCTAAACATCACTATGGTGAAAAAAAAGAATGGGTTCTGACAACGAGGCCATGTTAGGTACCCAAATACAAAAGATACACTAAAATAAAGTGAGGAAAGAGGGAAAACCTCATGGGAGCACCCCCCCACCCTCAAGGTACAATGTATGTAAAAAGAAGAACTACAGTTGCTAATAAACTATGTCCTTCACTCCAAGACGACTTCACAAAGAATGGAACTTCTGCTTAGTGAAGGTCTTGGTGAAGATGTCTGTCGTCTGTTTTGCTGAAGGACAAAACTATAGGTCGATGATCCCATCATGTACTAAGTCTCAGATGTAGTGCATGTGGATCTCGATGTGCTTCTTCCACTACCTCTGAACTGGATCTCTGCAGAACTTCAGAGTGCTCTGGTTGTCACACCAGATGACGATCGACCGATGAAACTGAATGCCCAACTCAATGAGAAAATGTTGTATCCACATAGTCTGAATGGTTATGTTAACTACCCCTCTGTACTCTGCCTTGGCTAGAGATAGAGAAATGGAAACTTGCTTCTTTCTCGACCAATAGATAGGCCCAGAACCAAAAATGAGTGAGTAACTAGATGTGGACTTGCGATCAATGCTGTAACCAGCCCAGTCAGAATCAGTAAGCTCGATGAGATCTAATGTAGGGTTTGTTGCATAATGAATCCCAAAGGTGATGTTTCCCTGTATGTATTGAAGGATACGCTTTGTAACCTTCCAATGTAGCTCACACGACTCCTGCATGAACCTGGAAACTGCGCCAACTACATAGGAGAGGTTTGGTCTGGAGTGTGTGAGATATAACAAGATCCCCAATAGATGTCTGTACAGTGTGCTGTCAAACAATGGAGTGTCCTTTCCATCCTCAAGTTTGACTCCTGATAGGAAAGGAGTCAGAGCAGACTTGCAGTTTGTCATGTGAAATCTCTCAAGGAGATCTCGTGCATACTTGGCCTGAGATAGTTTGATGCCTGATGCATCCTGATTGATCTCGAGTCCAAGGAAGAAGTGTAGCTGACCCATGCCTATCATCAAAAACCTTTCATGTAGAATCCTCTTGACTACAGAAATCATTGAAGTCGAGCAATCAGTGATCAACAAATCATCAACATACATAACTAAGAGTAGAAGTGAATCAATTGTCCTGAGCATGTAGACATTCAGTTCTGATTTACAATGTACAAAGTTCTATGACAACAAGTAGGAGTCCATCTTGGCATACCATGCCCTCAAAGCCTGCTTGAGGCCATAAAGAGACTTCTTTATTTGATAGACCAAAGATGAATCCTACATAAATCCATGGGGCTGATCCATATAGATCTCTTAAGAGAGATCACCATGAAGAAATGCATTCTTCACGTCCACATGATGGAATTCCCATCCCTTGGCCACCGCAATGGGAAGTACCAAATATATGGAATCCATATTTTCTACTGGAGCGAAGGTATCATCATAGTCAATGCCATGCATGTGCTGAAAGCCTTTGGAAACAAGCCTGGCTTTGTATCTGCTAATTTTTCCATCCATTGCGCTCTTGGTTCTGTAGACCCATCTGCATATGAAAAGTTTCCTTCCAGAAGGAAGGGGAACCAAATCCCAAGTCTGGTTCTTGAGGAGGGAGTTGTACTCCTCCTGCATGGAATATTCCCAAAAGGGATTTCCTGCAACCTCACCATAAGACTGTGGATTTGAAGACTAATCCAAGAAAAGATGCCTGGAGGGAAATGGTTCAGTGGCAGTGAGTGTAATAGGAGGCTCCTCGAAATCAGATCAAGTCCTCCTAGTATCATATGGATCACCAACAAGATCCACTGCATCCTGAAGAGTAGTATGTGCCCACTTGGGCCTCTACTCTGGTTCTACATATGCATCTAGATGCTTTGACCTTGCATTTGACTGTATTGACTCTGTATTTGGATCATCTGAATCCTCTGAATCAAAAATCTCTTTTGAAGAAGAGTCGACATGTGCATGCTCATCATCTTAGACAGGTGGAAGAATGAAGGTGTATGCATGTGTCTGCTAAGGTACATGCGAGACACTTTCCTCGAATTGGACACTTCGCTCAATGATGAGTCAGTCTGAGGAAAGATCAATAAGTTTGTATCCCTTCACACCATCAGGGTATCCAACAAAGATACACTTTTTTCTCTGTGGATTAAGTACCTTCCTCTTTTCAGAGAGAATCTGGGCCCATGCATGTGAACCGAAAATACGAAAGTGGGTCACTTTTGTTTTGAGGCCACTCCAAGCCTCGTAGGGGTTCATATCCTTGACATATATGTTTTGGATGTAGGTTTCAAAATTGAGTGCTTCGGCCCATAGTCTCTGTGGTAGTGACTTTGCATGTAGCACGCAAGATGCCATCTCTTTTAGAGATATGTTTTTTCCGCTCAATAACTCTGTTTTGCTGTGGAGTATAGGGAACTGTGTGTTGCAACTGAATTCCCGCCTCATGACAAAGATTCTGGATCTCATGATTGACATACTCTCCCCCGTTATTAGTTTGGAGGACTTTGATTTTATTTCCTGAATGTGTCTCAACCAGAGCTTTGAAATCTTTGAGGTGTTGAAAGACCTCGGATTTTTGCTGAGAAAGTAAATCCATGTGAAACGTGAGAAATCATCAAAAACAATGAGAAAAAACCTTGATTTGTTGATTGATGGATGCAGAAAAGGACCAATGAGGTAACTATGGATCATATCTAAAGGAGAGGAAGCTCTCTGAGTCTTTCCTTTTTCGAATTTCTCTTGAGGGTGTTTTCCAAGAACACATCCCTCACAGATTAATTTGGAGAAATGGATGTATGGTAGACCATCAACCAATATTTGCTTGCTAAGATGTTGCATATATCTGAAATTCAAATGCCCAAACCTTTCGTGCTGTATCCTACTACTTTCATTAGCATGGGTAAGCAGTAAAGCAAAATCTGGTTCAATAAATTCATAAAATGTATGAAATGTAGATTGATGATTTACCTCACCAGTAATAACCTCAATATTATCACATAAGGTTGTCAAGGGCCATAGGTGTGTGTCGATATACCCAAATATGTAGTCTTTCCCTGTCTCTATCCTTTTCAAAGACCAAATCTTAAGTTTTTCCCCCCTTCGGCTTGTAAATCATTCTCTATTTCCCCTTGTTCGCTTGTGCGCCCTGGTTTTCCTTAACTATCTTACCCCAGTAAAATCTTGGTCCCAATCCCCTCTGTTTTTCTCCAAGGATGAACACTTATCTCCTTTTTCAATCACTAGTCTCCATGTTTTCCCAACACATAACCAGTCGCCCAAATCCTTGCTCACATAGGCCGTAGCCATGGATACAAAGAGCGACATTCAAGGGAGCCCATTTCAGGCTTAGGCAGTTGTAATCCTTCAATGACGAAGATTCTAGGAACAACCCAGATTGGCGGCCCACAGGCATCCAAAAGTCCAAAGTTGCGTAAAGTATAGTGCCAAAGCAAAAGTTCCAAAGTCTCGAAAGCCTTGAAGTAAGCATGAGCCATTGATCTTGAAGGGAGCACGTGGTGTCCGATCCAAGTGTTCGGGGAAATAAGATTTGAGAGTTTTGAAGTGGGAAGTGTGTAAAATTTTTGAAGGGCTGAAGCCCGAAGTCCCGAAGTGAATATAGACCATCCGTCAGCAGGGACACGTGACAACCAATCTCTCACTTCAGGAGTTTTCCTCTGAGAAAATCTTCATGTTTCACATTCAAAAGAGCATGGAAGAGGATGAGGTTTGAGATTTGATTTTCCCGGAGCCCAAAGACCCGAAGTAGCTCTCGATCGTTGATTGAAAATGGAGAAGAAGGGTTGACGATCTGGTTGAAGAGGTCAAATTCCCGAAGCATGAGCAGAGCCATTGATTGAAGCAGAAGTGCGTCAATAGATCAACAGCTTCGAGTAAAGCACATAAGGTAAGCAAGATTTGAGTTTTGATTTTCCTGGAGCCTGGAGACCCAAAGTGGATCTCGTTCATCCAAATACATGAGACACGTGTCATCAAATCCATGACTCTGGGTAAAATCCCTTGGAAGCACAGGTTTGAGTTTTTTTTTTCCCGAAGCCCGAAGCCGCAGATGGATCGCAAGCATTGATATCATAAGGGCCACGCTTCATCAGACTCAGGGCTCTAGATAAAAGCATTCGAAGGAAGAGGAGGTTTGAGATTTGATTTTCCCGGAGTTCAGAGACCTGAAGAAAATCTCGACCGTTGATTTGGAGGAGGTAGATCTGATCCGTTGATGTGATATTGTTCAGCGTCAAAAGTAGCACCCTCCCCTCCCAAGGCACAGTTTGGCAGATCATAAAGTTGGCGAGAGGTTAAGCTTGGTAGTAGCGCTAAATCTAGTAGGTGTGCCTAGATCTCAGATCAAGACCAGATCTGCGGCCACAGTTCATTGTGGAGGAGCAACATGCTCAGGCGATAATTTTCGTGAGCGGTCCCGCAATTGAAACCATGGTAAGGAAAAATTAATACGTGGTGGAAGATGGTGAATTGAGGGCTCAAAGTGGTGTAATTCTAAACCGCTTTTGATGATCTCGCAATCACGTGCTCAAATTGTTAATATTATGGTAGCTGCGGGAGGTATTTACCTCCACGTGTAAACCTAACAAGAATAGAAGATTTCGGGAAGCAAGAAGAAACCCTAATGAGTTGGCTAATAATTGGTATTAGGTTATTAGCCTATAAGAGAAGAAGTTGGCTAGAAGAAATATTATATACTAAGTAAATAGACACCCAGAATGAGAAGTCGACCCAGGTAGTTAGCCAGAATTAGTATAAATATAGGACGCCAATCTTCATTCTGAAAGACATTCTTAGAATTGCAGAGAAACACTTGTGTGCACTGCAGTTGCCCAATTTGTGTGCAAGTTTGGAGGAGATCTGTCGTCGCAGCTGCTGTAGCTAGCAGATTACATTTTGGCTTGGACTATCTATTGGTTATGGTTTGGACTATCTGATCATCTCTTGTTTGGTGTGCTATCCTTGGGGAAAGGTGTGCTACCCTTTGTTTGACTATATAGCCTAGGGTTTTCTTTTGGAGTGATTCTATGTCAAGGTTAAGGTGCTCAGAGGGTGGCTTTAGCCTATGGTTGGGTGACAATAGTGATATTATTGATGGTAAAACAAGCACATCCATTATATTCTTACAGGTTATGGGCCCACACCTCCTTCATTCAGTCTAACAGCTGGAAGGAAGCATAGCCATAAGGATATTAAGTTCGTTGAAGAACTGCCACTAGGGTTTCTAGCAGGAGCAATCACCAAAGCACTGCCGCTAGGGTTACTAGCAGGTGCAATTGTAGAAACCCTAATTCTCTCGTTGAGGCACCTTAAGTGAAGGGATTGACCTAATTTCTGGATAAACCAGTGCACCCTAGCCTAGTGCATCTCCTAGTACTCTCAGCAAGCCAAGACGTCAAGTTTGAGTTTTTGGTCAAATCTAGGGTTGACCAAGTTAAAGAATCCATGACCTACTCCATGAAGTCAGAAGACAAGTTAGATAGAGCTTCTAACTTCAGAGCGTGGAAGACAAGGATTGACCTCATCCTTGCCAAGAATAAAGCGCTGGATATCGTGAAAGGAAAGATCGTGAAACCAAAGTTTGAAGAAGGAAAAGAGAAAGAACCATAGAACGTTGTAGTTATGGAAAAGTTCAAAGATGGTGACATCAATGCCATGAGTATCATAGTGGACTCTATAAAATACCACTTGATACCCTACATCTTCCATATTGACTCATCAAAGAAGATGTATGATGCCCTAACAAACCTCTTCTCAGTTAGAAACATTAGACAAATAATGAGTCTGAAGAATGAGCTCCGTGACATGAAGATGAATGATGATGACATCATAACATCATACTTTGTGAGGTTCTCTCAGTTAAAATATCAACTACAAGCTATTGAAGAGATAATTTCAGAAAAGGAATTGGTAAACATAGTACTCAATGGTATTCCCAAGACATGGGATGCATTTTCCGCAAGCATGAACACAAGGAAGGAGTATCCTACATTTGAAGAACTTTGGACTTGTTGTGCGCAAGAAGAATCAAGGATTAGTGCAAAAGAAAAACCCCAAAAGAAATATGATGATCAAGCCTTCACAACAAGATTCAAGAATTTCAGGAACAAGAGGAAGTTCGGCTCAAGGAAGAAGCCAAATCAAGAGAAAGATATGTCAGAAATACAATGCTTCAACTATCGAAAATATGGTCACTACAAGAATCATTGTCCCAAGATAAAGAAAAGGAAGGAGACAAACGAAGCATCAGTTGCCAAAGAAAAGGAACCTTCAAAGACGACTAAGCAGGATGAATCAGATTTCTTCCTCTAAAGACAAGGTAACAATACTCTTCTTAGTTCTTGTACATATCTTGTTTGCATAGTCTCTGTACATATCTTGTATATCTATCTCTTAGAAGATAATATGTTCCAATAAGAACTATACCTATGGAAGAACAACAAGATAAGGATTGCTATCATTATACAAGTCAGATAATACACATGAAAGGATGAAATACATCAAACAAATCATGTGGAAACTATTACAAGATAAACTGAAATCAGAATCAATCTTGAAGAAACTTAGAAGAAGTAAGGATAGAAAGAAGTCAACAATCAAGAGGAAATTGGAGAAAGACTTATGACACTTTACAGAAGACAATAAGGATGCAGACGAAAGCATGGACTTTGTTAAATGGAAAGAGTCGATTATATATTTCCAAAAGAAAAACATGCACTCATACATGAAGCAAGGATTAGGAGGGAGCTAATCCTATGATCCATTGAAGATGATGAAGTATATATCCATGGTAGTAGCCATGAAAGGTAGTACGTGTTCAGTTCGACCTTAGAAAAATTCTTCTTCAAAGACAAGACTTAAAGTATCCCTGGTTTTCCATCCACATCCGTGATCCCATGATGAAAGGAAGAAGTGGAATATTTAGGGCATGGAATCTATAAGAAACTCCATTGACCCAATATCATGAGGAAGAACATGAAGATTCCAAGAAAGAAAGAGAATCCAGAACAACCAATCATTGTATCAAGAATCACAAGATTACCAGCCTGATATGAACTCACTAAAAGAAATCAAGAAAAGGAACTGAAAGTTGTGATGAAGAACAGTGTATATGAATACAAGCATTGCCAGATCCAGAACTAAAGGTTCTCCCAGATGGAGGGAGAAGAGTACGATGATTACTTGTTCCAGTAAACAAGATATACCTCTACATGAGTCATTATATCATCTGCGATATCCATGGGTTGGAGCTCTACATCAGATGAATGCAAATATTGTTCTCCAGAGAAATTGAACAAAGAGCGTATGAAGAGAAACCTCAAGGCTTTGAGGTATAGCAGAAAGAGACCCTTGTATGCAGATGGAAGAAGACAACTTGGTGGAGAACCTCCAATGCACAACATAAGCGTGGTGAACATTTTCTATAACATAAATATTGTATCAGAATGATTACTCAGAAGATCAGGATGATGGATTGCCAATCCATGACAAAGATCTCATGATGACAGAATAAGTGCCACATGGATATGTTCTAGTTTGAACCTTGCCACGATGTTGTGAGTTAGTAGGAACCAAAGAGGAATCCAACAATGATATACTTTATTGATCAGAGCTATATGAAGCCTTCAGAGAAAACCAGTGTTCCAGACCGAGGTACATTCAAGATCAAGCATTACATTATTCGTTATGAAGTCCAAAAAGGAGAAAGTGGTTCTCCAATACATATCTCCATAGATGAGAATAAAAGAAGACATTTTGGTAAATCTTCTGTCCAAGATTAAAGAGTTTGCGTACTCAAGATGGATCTTGTGGAGACGACTTCCTTATTGAAAAAGGAAGAGATGACTCGCAGGTTGGGAGGGAGCACTGATGTGTTATTAATTGATGGACAATCATTTTTTTAGTTCAAAAAATGGTGCAGGATGAGTAGTTCCTTTCCATTTCGGAAAGTGGTTTGATATTTCTGACGGACAGGCATTTTCCAATTTGAAAAATGTTCCAGACTGAACGATTCGAAATAAAAATGGTTCGATGGATTGCTGATGTACCATAGGCAACGATTTCCCATTGTGGTTAACATGGGGAATGGTCTATTTTGGAGGTTGGTGCAAGACAGTCATTCCTTAGGGCAGATTCATTCTCTCCAGGTTGCACTTTGTTTGGTGCCAGAGGAATGGCCCAGGGTGGGGAATGGTCCAGGTTCAACAATCAGGGACAAAAATTCCTTAGGCCAGACTCATTCCTTCCAGGTTACACTTTTTCTAGTGTCGGAGGAATGGCCCAGGGCGGGGAATGGTCTAGGCTCAGAAATCAGGACAATTATCCTTCCTTGCTTGAGAAGAATAGTCCAAATAGCTCATCATTGATGTTTGACCTTCTGAGGGTAGATGCTTTTCCAAGATCTCACAGATGTGAGTGGAAGAATGGCCCAGATGATTCAATTTATATCATAACATTGTTTCTGTGCAGGTTGATATCAAATGCTTGTTATGAAGACTGTATGTCTCTATAAAGTAGATGTATACTACTGTGGTGAATGTGTTACACTGTTTGTGACTATACGTCACTGATCAAGTACCTATGTTGTACTTGGTTTGGTAGTGTACCATTGGATTATAGTTGTGTACTACTATGGATAGATACAATTGTGTTTTATTGAATGATATTTTTCCGATTGCCTTGAAGACTATCAATAGTGTTGAAAATGATTATCAGCTAGATGGATGATCAATGGACATAGATTTCCCAGATGAAAAATGGTCCAGGACATTTATTTTTCTAAGACATATGTACAGATTAGAAGAATGGCTCTTGTGTCACTTAGTGGTGTGAGTGACTTATCCAACATCATGTCTAATTACTCATATAGAGTATGGTTTCGAGAGATGATGTAGCTGATGACGTTGATGGTGATGATGGTGCTCATGATCTAGTCATGAGATAGTCTATACAACTATGTTGATGCTATCGGGTGAATGGTATGTTTGTGCTCAAGACCATTACCTGTAATACCTCCCTAGCTAGGAGGGAGTGTTAATATTATGGTAGCTGCGGGAGGTATTTACCTCCACATGTAAACCTAACGAGAATAGAATATTCAGGGAAGCAATAAGAAACCCTAATGAGTTGGCTAATAACCCTAGAAGACAAGTCAACTCAAGAGGATAATTGGTATTAGGTTATTAGCCTACAAGAGAAGAAGTCGGCCAGAAGAAATATTATATACTAAGTAAATAGACACCCATAATGAGAAGTTGGCCCAGACAGTTATCCAGAATTAGTATAAATATAGGAAGCCAATCTTCATTCTGACAGACATTCTCAGAATTGCAGAGCAACACTTGTGCGCACTGCAGTTGCCCAGTTTGTGCGTAAGTTTGGAGGAGAGCTGTCATCGCAGCTGCTACAGCTAGAAGATTACATTTTGGCTTGGACTATCTCTTAGTTATGGTTTGGACTATCTGATCAACTCTTTTTTGGTGCGCTATCCTTGGGGAAAAGTGCACTACCCTTTATTTGGCTATCTAGCCTAGGGTTTGCTTCCAGAGTGATTCTCTGTCAAGGTTAAGGTGCTCAGAGGGTGGCTTCGGCCTATGGTTGGGTGACAATAGTGATATTGTCGATGGTAAAATGAGCACATCCATTATATTCTTACACATATAGAATTCTATTCAAGAGAAACACTTGGCCGCCCCCTGAGGTTTAAGTCTTGTTGAGTCCCTGAGGAAAAGAATTTAATGGAAGGCAGGTTGGGTGGTTGAAACCTCGACTCACTAAGTAATTAGAAGTATGGAGGAGTCGACCATGGAAAACAGAGCTGTCAGCCCAAGGTACCCCTGTGGATGGATTTCTCTTCAGGCCCATGCCGATCTGAGCTTGTGTATGACAGAGGAATACATGCACAATCCGACAGAAGACTACTCAGATGCAAAGTTTTGAATGTAGTGATTAGATCACTCTCCTGATAGTTGGGGACTGTTCTGAGTATAAATAAGTAGTTTTTATATTTTGTTAAGGTTGTCAACTGGTTGAGAAGAGCTCCCTATTTTGTAATGTTTTGATGCCAGAACTATTCTCTGGTTATGTATCGAATTTGAAACTTTCAGATTAATAGAAGTCACCCTCTTTTCATCTCTTTGTAAAAATTGTGCTAAAACACTCGGGCATGGAGGATCCAGTCGAGGGTTTTTATGCTATTGTAATGTAGGTTTAATTGCAATGGTATCATGACCTATTTTAGTAAGCTTCCTTGTGATGTTTTCCCCTCTTATACTGAATGGCTCGGGCATGGAGGATCTAGTCGAGGGTTGTTATGCTGTTGTAATGTAGGTTTGATTGCAGCGGTATCGTGACCAGTTGTATTCAGCTTCCTTGTGATCTTTTCCCCTCTTACATTGAATGGCTCGGGCATGGAGGATCCAGTCGATTTCTTGTAGCTACATGGTGATGTAAGTTTGATCATTGTGTTGTTGTGACTATGTAATTTGGACATATTTCAGTGTCTGAAGCTTGAGCTTAAGAGTGATATTGAGTCTGAGTTTTTCTTCTCCAAGCTGCTTGAAGACATGATGCCCATAACAATCTTTTCCACCTTTATTACTAAGTCTTCCCTCTGCTCATACTTAAACTCAATTCACTGACTGAAGTTAGTTGTGGCCCTCACTTCCCTATGCATTACTTTTCCATTTCTGTGTTGAAATCATTATTGTATTGAGTTTTCCCCATTTGACCTCCATTAACATAAATCAAACATTCTGATGGGTATTGGGCTTATTCTCCCACAATTTGAGGGTGACTTTCAATGCTAACACCTGGAATTGGGTTGCATGTCACATATGTCCACTGCATTTGGGGTGAATATGAATTTATTTTTGGTGCTAGAATTCATCATCTGATACACAGAGAGAATATTGGTGGAAAGGTTGGGAGCGTGCATCACATTCTCGAAGCTTCCACTGGTGAGTTCAATCCTTTCTTTTCTGGTGACCTCGACTGGAGAGTTGTCCCCCATAAGAATAGGAGGACCTTTGCATGCATCCAATGAAGAATATACTACTTTGGTGGCAGACATGTGATGTAAATCTCCTGAGTCTACGATCCAAGCATCGAGAGAGGAGTTGATGGAAATCAAGGCATGGCTAGAATTTCCTTTCTTGGGATTATGATCTTTTGGCTTCTTCTTCTTGGCACCCTCGGGGATGTGATCTTCAAGGTTGTTTTTCTGAAGCATTTGAGTCATTAGATCTATTTTTTTCTACATGCATGTAGATTCTGGATGGAATCCTTTATGGAAGTATGTGCATTTATCCCCTTTTCTCCCCTTTCCACCTTTGGATCCAGAGGCATCGGTGAAGGGTTTTGAGTACCCTTCCTTCTTCAGATTTGCATGAGCCTTCCTTTTGTATTTATCTTTAGATTTATGATATTGATGGATTCTATCTTGCAAAGTAAGTGCATGCGCCTTTGGGCCTTTGATTTTTCCCATGTTGATGAGCTTTGTTTTCTCTTGTGTCGGGGATTCGATAAATTCTTTAAGAGAAGGCATTTTCCAAGTTGCTCCAAAGGCAAATTTTACTGAATGGAATGTGGATATGAACATAGATAATTTGAAACCAATTTTGGAGAGAATGGTGAGAACCATTTGTTTCTCCTCCTTAGATTTATCAACACCGCAAACTTTGAGTTGCAACGACAAACCCTTGAATTTTGTAAAGAAATCTTGGATATTGTCGAAGGTTTTCAGATCCAATGTGAGAAATTCCACCTCGATCATGTGTCCCCTTTGTCATTCTATTTTACAAAGAACCCTTCCAAGGTGGTCCATGATTCATTGGGGGTTTTACAGGAAGCTATGTAAAAAATGAGATCGGGAGAGATGAGACTGCAAATTGTTATGAATGCTTCATCCATTCGATTGAGATACTTGGATTTTTCTATGGCTGATGTCGGTTATGTATCTGTATTCAAGGTTAACCTTTACAATCTTCTAGTTCGGAGATGAATGATTATTCTCTCCTTCCATGAAAAGTAATTGTAAGGTGTAAGAATGAATTATTTTTGGAATTCCATCTTTCCGTTGTCTTCAATCTTTGGTACGTGCAAAAAATAATTTGGTGTAGCTTTTCTTAGTAGTTTGTTAGATCCAATACCATGTAAATTTTTTGAACCTGCATAGAATAGATCTAGCTAGAAAACAATACACACATTTGTAGAGAGAAATTGAGAAAGAATAAGCAAAAGAGAAAGAATGGAAGAATTCTCATTAACCGTTATGAATAGTGAATAATTTACACATGATATACTTTGTATAACTCAACTAATACGCACTGGAGGTGAAGCCAATGCGCCATAGTGGTGGTCTAAAGTGATTTGGACACACACCGTCAATTACAGGAGTTGACTTCCACCTAGTCTAGTCTCTCAGGCAATTACGGGAGTGAACTGCCCCCTAGCTGAGTTAACTAGTCTACCAGTCGTTAGTTAATTGATTGAAACAAAGTGAAGTGAGGAGGAGATCATGGAATCATGGGTAATGCGCAAGTCTAGTGATGATTCCAAGGCTAATGCACATTAGCTGGTGATGATCCCAATGTTGTATGGTGACAAAACCAATGCAACATCTAGACTCCACTCAACTAGTCAAACTGAAGAGAATATTCTCCCTAGAGGAATATTCTTCCTAAAATATAGGAGACTGGATAATGACTAATAAAAAAGGAAAAAAATCAGAAAAAATAAATCCTAGGTGTGTGTGAAGTAACTCCAACACCTAAGATTTAAGAGATGTTTGCTTGTAAGGTTGGAGCTTGAGAAACACTTGACCACCTTCCTGGAAAACCCTTTCTGAATGATGATGGTCTACCTGTTACTTCATGCAATTTTGGGACATGTGGAGGTTATCCTTCAGATCCGCTAGAGTGGTTGTATGAATTTGCAACATTGTATCAACATATTGGACCTTGGATGTGCTAGGTAGATAGGTAATAAATATCAGTTTCCTTTGGCCATACACCACTTCATATGGGGTCATTTTAGTGGCCGTATGATAGGAAGTATTGTACCACCATTCTACCAAGGGAAGCCACTACACCCACTGGCGTTGTTTGTCTGAAGCAAAACAATGCAAGTAGGTTTCCAAACATTTGTTGACTACTTTCGTTTGGCCGTGAAACTGAGGGTGATAAGTTGTTCTCATGTTCAATTGAGTGCCCTGTAATTTAAACAACTCTTGCCAAAATGTGCTGGTAAAAGTTGGGTCACGACTAGAGACACTAGAGGTTTGCATGGCATGTATCTTGAAAATATGATCAAGGAATAATTGTGCTACGAGTGCTAGTGTGAAAGGGTGAGGTAAGAGACAAAAATGAGCATACTTGGAGAGACAATCAACCACCAACATGATGACATACTTATTCTCGAATTTAGGAAGTCCCACTATAAAATCCATGGATATTTATTTGCACAGAGAATATGGAATGGGTAAGGGTTGTAGGATTCCTGGAGACTTGACCATTTCACCTTTATGATGTTGTCACACCTCACATTCTGTGAAAAATTGAAGTATATCCTTCTTCATTCCTGCCCCAAAAAAATAACAATGAGCACAATAATATGTCTTTTGGAAGGCCGAACGACCCACTATAACTGAGGAGTGAAACTCATTTAAGAGCCCGGGATTGAGTGCTTAGGATGGTGAGAGAACTAGGTTATCCTTATATCAGAGAATATTATCTTACCATGTGTATCCAGAGGGAGGATTAGGGTCCTCCTAAAGATGATGAATTAATTTGGAGGTAGTCTAGTGTGTTAGACACTCTTGGTGCACTTCTTCAATCCAATTAGGGATTGGTAAGGATAAATCAAAGAGGGAGCCATCCTCCTCATGTTGTATTGACAATGCATCTGTTACTATGTTATCTTTTCCCTTTTTTATATGATTTCATAATCAGAACCCAACATTTTTTTCAGCCACTTATTTTGTTCTGAGGATGATAGTTGTTGCTCCAAAAAATATTTCAAGCTATGGTGATATGTTTTAATATGAAAATGATGTCCCAAGAGATATGGTCACTAGGTGTGCACCCCATAGAGAATGGACATCATTTCTTTTTCATACATAGATCAACCCATATTGTGACCACTCAATGCTTGGCTAGTAAATGGCAAGGGTCGACCATCTTGGGTGAGCACTGTACCTATACCCATGTTAGAAGCATCTGATTCCACCAAAAAGGTTTTGTTGAATTCAAGAGATGCTAGGACAGGGGTGGTGCACATGGCCCTCTTTAAATTTGTGAAGGATTTCTCAACAAGAGGTATCCAATGAAATGCATTCTTCTTAAGGAGGTCAGTCAAGGGATTATCAATTTTTCCATAATGGTTGAAAAATTTCTTGTAATAGCCGGTAAGACCAAGAAAACCCCTTAGGCGCTTTAAGGTCCAATTTTACCCCATATCTACTAAAAATATGCCCCAAGTATTCCACTTCGTTGGCACCAAATGAACATTTGGTCTTTTTGAAAAACAATTTGTTTTCCTGCAGCAAGTGAAGGACTTTGTCCACATGAAGAAGATGGCTATGCCATGTGCGACTATAAATGAGGATGTCGTCAAAGAAAACCAAGAAAAACTTCCAAAGGTAAGGTTTCAATAGTTTATTCATGAGAATTTGGAAGGTGGATGGAGCATTGCAAAGGCCAAAAGGCATAAACAATAATTCATAATGTCCCTCATGAGTTCTAAAAGCAGTCTTTGAAATATATGCCTCCTTCATCCAGATTTGGTGATAACCAGAGCAAAGGTATAATTTGGTGAATACATAGGAACCTTGTAGTTCGTCTAGAAAATCATCAATTATAGGAATGGGAAATTTATCTTTGATAGTCAGTTTATTTAGGGCACAAAAATCAGGGCACATGTGCCAAGTACTTTCTTTCTTTAAAATCATGACCACTGGTGAAGAATTTAGGCTAGTACGAAGACGAATTACCCTCACCTCCAATAATTCCTGTACTATGTTTTCGATTTCATTTTTATGAGGAAAGGGATATCTGTAGGGATGTACATTGGGGGGTTGAATTCCCAGAAGGAGAGGGATGCTATGATCATGCTCACCCCTGTAAGGAGGTAAGGATGTAGGAATCTCAAAGATCTTGGGGTATTTATCCAAGATGAGTTGCAGGATATGAGGAACTACCTGAGAGGCCTGTTCAGTGACCTAGATGGCATTAAATTGAGCATTCACACCACGATGGCCTTTCTTCAAGATTTTTTCCATCCTGTGAGAGCTTATGATTTCAGGAGAGCCCGCCTGGACACCCCTGAGAGTATAGGGGTGAGATTCTTGGGTGAAGCTCATATAGAATTCTTGATAATCCATTGTGATCGACCCCAGAGTGCGAAGCCATTCCACACCTAATGCAATAAAATAACCACCCATGGAAATAGAGAACATGTCGGTTTTCAGATGGTAATCACCCATTTGGAGTTTGACATTCTCACAACGACCCCCACATTTCATAGTACCACTAATAGTGATGAGGATTTGAAAATTAGAAACAAGGTGGAAAAAGCAACGGATCTCATCAACGAGCTTGCAATGAATAAAATTATGGGTGCTACCACTATCAATCAACATCACAATCGACCTATGTTTAATGTATCCCTTGATCTTCAATGTCCGTGGGGATGAAATACCTGAGAGTGCATGAATCGAGATGACCAGGTCCATGGATTCAATCGACGTGACAATTGGATCTTCAATAAGATCACTTGGTTGAGCCACCTCTTGGTCTAAAACCTCATTTGATGGGATGTCATCATAGCAAGAGGAAGTTGTGGCATCAATATGGAAGAACTATTGTTCTCTACATTTATTCCTTGGTGCATACTTTTCATCACAATAGTAACAAAGGCCTTGCTTTCAATGTTCCGCCATTTTGGCAGGAGAGACCTTTTGGACCTTCAAAGTTTGGTTCAGAGCAGGGGTATCCCCTGGGCGAGGACAGGTGGTAAATGGAGCCTTCAAGGATGGATCCTACCGGAGGGTATATGCTTCCCTGGCTAATTGACATGCCTGCAACTATGTAGTAGGATGATACATGTTCACATGAGCCTTGATAGCTTCTTTTAGACCACTGATAAAACATTCAAGATAAAATTAATCAGTTAAACCCTCGGTACAGATAGACAATTGTTCAAATGCCTTGATGAAGTCAGTGAAAGATCTAGTTTGGCACAACTTAGTGAGTCAGCCCAAAAATTGTGATTCCCTATCAAAACGGGAACAAACTACTTTGGATAACATGTTCCAATTGGGAGGTCATGGATAACATTTCTTATTCCACTGCCACCACTACCAATGTTCTTGATCCAAGTACAAAACCATTACATGGAGTTTGGTATCATCATCTCGAATATCATGGAGGGAGAAGTATTTTTCCATTTGATAAACCCACCCGATTGGGTGGGAACCATCAAATTTATGCATGTCAACTTTGGGAACCTTATTCCAAGAAGGTGGAGAACCCCAAGGACAGCGGGAGGATTGAGTATGTTCATAATGAGAATATTGAAGTTCTTCTTGATTTGACTCAACATTCTTACCCCTAAAGAGTTGCACCAATTTGTTTACTTGTTGGTCAAGGCATGTGGTAAATTCATTGCAGAGGGAAGCCATGTTGTCTTCAATTTTTTGTTCCAGGTGGGACATTGTATCCTCCAAGGTTTCTTGGGACTGAGAATGAGTGGTAGGCATGGTGAATGCTTAGGTAGTAACGAAGGTGTTGGGATGGAAAAATGGGATTAAAAATTATAGATACCCAGTTGATCAAGACAAAGATAAGAATCTAATGGGATAGGTCTTAAGAAAGGTGTCCTAGAGGGGGTTGGGTCTGTAGAAAAAAAAAAAAAGAGGCTTAAAATTGAAGGGTACCACTACGATAAGAATGGAGAGAGGAATATTTTTTTACTCTTGCAGAGTTATACTTCGAACTGAATAATATTGCAGAGGCGAAATTCCCAAATTAACAGGATAAATGATGTAGTAATTTCGCAACCCCAGTGCAGACGACAAGGTTGCATTGCAATAGTCTCGTCTTTTCTTTCTCTATTCTATTCCCAAGGGTTAGGGTTTACAGGGAATCTAAAGTCAAGGGTTTGCCTTGTGCTATAACTCTCTTATATATGTGCTGGGTCCAACAGTAATACTAGACCCAATATCTTAGGGCACCAACTAAGGGGGATAGATTGTACCCTTAGTCATACTACTCGACTACCCAGGTACTAGAGAGTCACTTGTCGAGTGTTGTTCTCAGTGACACTATAAAAATCAGGCAACCGATCGGTTTATCTACGGAGGGATTCAGGATGCCTAGGACAATCTGTATACACGTGTTGTCTGATGCACTACACTAGAAGGGGTACCAACATGGGTTACAAGGGTGGCCAACAGATGTGCGATTAACAACCGCTTGTATTTTCTACGTGTATGACTCCCCGACTGTGGGTTTATGCGCATAATGACATATATTTGTAGCTTAAATACGTCAAAATATGTCTCTACCCTGAAATTTTTTAGCCCGCAAGTCTTGCCCTAGAAAGAGCTTTAATACCACTTGCAATATTCTTGATATAATATATTATGAAAAAAAAAAATATCTAGCAGGAAATGACAGAATAATAACGATATATCAAGAAAAATATCAAAAGAACACCAAAATAATCACCATGAAGAGAAACTTTATAATGATAACAATGTTCACTTGCCTCTTTGAGGGGGAAACCTCCAGCAAAGCAGAGCTCTATTACAATAATCTCCAAGACAAATTATCCAATGCCTCCTACTCTTATTTATACTAATTCTACCTTCTAAGGAAACTTCTAGAGGAAGATCTTTCTAGAAGCATAAGCTTATATTAGGTATTCTTACATTGACTTATTCTTCTTTATTTATTAGGCCTTATTAACTAATGCCAACTTTTATTAAATAGAAAACATATCCTACTAACTAATGACCCATGGAGAGGGGTTAGGATTGGATCCTAATAGTTGTGCATTCACTAGTTTATTTGTTAGCTTGGTTAACTATCACATTTCACATCAATTGGTATTGGACCATTTTCTCCTATCTTTCACAACCTCCTTCACAATCATGAAGCCACCCTACCACCATTGCATATATCTCCAAATTTTCCATCCTCCTCAAGTATCTAGCTTCAAAACCTTATTAGCACCATCCTCCTCATGCATCAAGTTCTAGCACCCTAGCAGAAAAATCTCATTCATCAAGGGCTTAAAATCATCTGATATCTACCCAATTATGTATGTTGTACACATAGAAATGCAATTATGATGGCATAATTGTTATCGGATGTGGTGTCATACCTCCCTTACTAGGTGCAGCCATAATCAGATGCATAAATTTTGTGTTGTTCTAATCTAGAAGAAACAAGATATATTGTCAAAAAAAATTCATATAGAGATTTTATGACAAGACATCCTAGCTATGTAAATAAATACAAATATTAGTACTTGTGTAATGTAAGTATGTAAATAAATAAAAATACTAATACTGATACTATATAATGTCATTATACTTTGGTGGGAACTCAAAGTTAAGGAACCATTTCAAGGATAAAATGAAACATTGTGAACGAATGATGATATGAAGGGTGCAAGATTTTGAGTCAAATAAAGGTCAAAAAAATCTAATTCCTTGTAGGATTAATTAAGAAGGATATTAATGACTTGAAAAGTGGGAATGTACCCAATTACCTATCATTATTGTAGCAAGCCAAGTACCTCATAAAGAAAGTATGACTTGAGGAAAGTGTACCACATTGTTCCTTATACTTACACCACACCCAAAAATCACCTACCTCTACTTATGACCACAAACCTCCTATTAATAATTGGCTTGAAAGGGACTATATTTATCTCACTACTACTAAGAAGAATGCTATCACAATTTTATGGTTATTGTTATCCTTAGTGTTTTCCTATGCAACAATATGCAATAATGAAGGTGTTGATATAGACAAAATGCTATTTTCAATAGCATGGGTTCTCCTTAGTGAGAAGTCCCAATTGGACTTCAAACTGTTTGGAATAGGAAACCCATCTATATTCTATTTTGGAAATTGTCATTGGGTTTTCTATCATATCTTTTCATTTCTTTAATGTAGAATGAAAACATAGGTATGAACTTAATATTTATGCAAAATGAAAATATATTCTATATTTCCTAGCTAGGAGAAAGTGACTAAAAGGAATGAACACATGACCAAGTACGCTTCTACTATTACCTCCAAAAAGAGAGTTGCTGAATGGATAAAAGCATAAATACAGATGACCATATATAAAATCAAGAAAATTATGTGATTAAATAGATAATTACAGTGCCATGTTCACAATTCAAACAAACATTTAAGAGAGAAACAAAAACAAGAATGCATTTGTTACACATGGAGATAGTCTACATTGTAAACAAACATATTTAGTACAACTCCAATGCTTAGCAAGGAAATATAAGAAATTCTACACACTCATAGTGTCATAATCAAAGTATTTCTCCAAAGCTTGGATAAAGATGGCTCCTCCTCACTAAATTTCTATAAAGAAGTTTTGCAAAAAGTGAAACAAGCAAAAGCCTTTCTTTGTTGATTCTCATCCTATATATAAGTATTCAAACAAGATTTAGTTGTCGAAGTTAAAAAAGTTCTTAAACAACTTAGAGTGTTGGGATATTTAATAATTGCTTAATTCTCTTGTACATAACTATTGATGTAATGTTCTCATGCTTCAAAAGTTCCATTAACAACACTAACATAAGGGAACATGTGTTGCTCTACTGGAACCCTACATGAGATGAGTTTTCGCTTAAGTTCTATAATGTTGTTTTTTTCCAATTTGCCAACAAGAATTTTAATTAATCCTATATACCTAGCTGGATTCTCCACATGTGCCTTGACTCTTGGGATGCTGAAATCAAAGATAGAAAGGATAACCTATTTCACAGCTTTGAAGTGATATTCTAACTTTTGTTGAACCTCTTGCAACCTTCTCTGCTCATCTTCATATTTTTTCTTCTTATGTCATGAATCTAAAATATATTGCCTTCCTTATGCTAATGCAGACAAATATCTCTATTAAAAATCAATTATAGTTTAACATTTTATAATGCAAAAAAATTAGAATACAATCCTTACATGTTTGAAGTGATTATGAAATAGATGCACTGTTATACTTGTATTTTTAATCATAGGTTGTGCAAGCATGTTATTAGATGTTATGAGGTTAAAATTACGTAACTGAGTAAAATTCTCATAATTATTTCACAAGGAAACAATTATTTTGTCACAATTTCATAATTATGAAATAATAATTATTTTATAATTGAGAATAAACTCATAATTGAAAATAAAGTTCATAGTGAGTTGGAAAAATATCATAATTGAGCATGGAACTTGAGCAAAAAGATCATACTAGAGAAAACGTTCATAATAGGTTGGCAAACACTCATAATTAAGCATGAAACTTGTGCATGACTTGTAATTGCTTAGTTCATATACCATCAAGCCTATCTATGACTTGTAATTTCTTAATTCACATGCTATCAAGCTATCCATGACTTGTATCCACCTAATTCACATGTCATGAAGCCTATCTCCATTCTCTTCTAAATCCTATAATAAGAGGCCAATTCAATGATATGGGGAGAAGAGTTTTTGAGAGTGGTTATGCTAGAAAAATAGAGAGAGAAGCTCAAGAGGCTAAGGAGGAGCATCGAGAAATTGGGACTAGGAGGAAGCATCAACATTCAAGGTATGAATTGATGTAATTTCTTCATGTTAATTAATAGATCATCAGTTCCCCCCCTGAACATGT
>ML786435.1:77544-90226 GCA_009831015.1 Picea engelmannii
TTAGGTCTTTGACCAGCCCACCATGAGGATTGAGCTCGGATTTGGTGTCAAATCGGCTTGGGAGCTGATCCATTAGTGGTTGGGAGGTCGACCAATTTCAATAAATGCGCCGTTTAGCAGGCGCGCAGGTTTTTCGCCCAACAACCGCGCCTTGTGCACATATGCGCGCTTTGTACGTTTCTGTTACGCGCATATGCGCGCGCACCCAGATGATGTAAATCGCCTTTCAAATTTTTGGTCATTTTGTATAGTTTTTTGACCCTTTTGCAATGCTGTGGAATTAATCCTGTGCCATGAATGACTTTTTTCCTGTTTTGATGATGTGGAGTTCTTGTCGCCATGTGCGGATGAAATTTCAGTGATAACAGATGCCCCCTGATGGATGAGGTTAGGAGAAAAACGTATAGCTGAAATCCATCAATGTTTCTTTGACTGAGAATGGTGTTATAAGGGAGAGCAAGAGTGGGACCGTGTAGAGAAATCCTTTGGAGAAGAAAGGAACCTGTAGAACCCGACCTTCTACAAGGTGCGTAACAATATACAACTATGTACAAACGAGGCGGGCATGCCCCATGCTCGTATGATGTAACTCTGAAAAAAGGTGACAGAAATGTTGATGTAGACCACTGTAGCGCCCTCGGGGGCGGAATGATAAAGGCAGAAGACAATTCTACAAAGGAACATACTCTGAACCATCAGTAATGGTCGCGGAAGTAAACAATGACGGTGATGTGGGAATTGGTGGCCCTACCAAGTTCAGAGGTCTTCGGCAACTGATAATAAAAACTACAACAGTCGCAAAGTAAGACCCACCGTAACATGAGAAAGTGTTGGCGTCGAATGTTATGGGGGTCAACGACATCAGGGAGCAATGGTGTTTCCCCCTGTGCCGTCCGAGATCTCTCATTAAATGGAAAATGAGAATCAAGATACTGTCGCCCTTCTGGAAAAGTGTGCTGATGTCGACAAAAGGAGGACACGACTCCCAGAAGAAAAGGGATTTGTGGAATCTACTATGGTGAGGAAGTGACAGAGGTACATGGACGAAGTCAAGAAGTGGGAAGACTCAAGACTGCCCTTGGTTGGAGAATGTATGATATAAGGCGTGGCCGCAACCGTGTGACAAGATCAAGTGTCAGGGGGACGACAAGATCAGGGATAAGTTGTGCCAGAGGCAGGGCAAGGTGAACAAATTCAAAGGATAAAGGTAAGTGACCTGGATAGTACTCTGAAGATATAGACGATGTCGGCTGGGGTAAATGAGAAGTAATGCTCCAACCAAGGGTGACATGGGTGGCGTGTGGCCAAAAGGAAAGTAGGTCGCCAACAGTGACGACAAAAAGCACAGAACCTGAAAATGCGTTTGTACAATAAATAATAAATAACTTGGGGAAAAATGTACAAATACAGAAACGGGGGCCCCAGTGTGAAATGAGTGCCCCAGGGAGGGCATAAATTTCTGGAAAACTGATGAAGGGTGGGGGCCCCATTGGCGAGTTTCTGTATGAGGTAGGTGAAATGAAGATAGGTTCGCAGATGGGAAAACTGAGGGTGGAGGAAATGGTGGGTTCATGATCCTGCGGAGGTGCAGGTAAAAAAGAACATAACCATAAAGCGACGAGTTGGGAGTCCATATGGGAAGCTAGCAAAATGAGGAGAAGAAGTATGTGGTTGATTCGCAACATGATGAAAGACTACTGGGACTCCCATCCCTAAGGGGTAATAAAGAGCAGCATGAGTGTCAAAAGTGCAAAAAGGTGCTATGAATGAGACGACTCATGTGGGTAAGAAAACTACCGGGTACCAGCACCAAAAATGCAAATGGAGGTGTGAGTACTGCAGAGCCGAAAATGGGTGTCCTAAAGGCCAATATCAGAGGGTGTGACTGGAAATGTAAATGCAATACAGCGGGAGAGACTACATGCCAGTGCTGAGTATGTACCTGAAGGAATGATGTGAAGTAATGATGATCAAGTACCTGCACACAGAACAACCAAATACCCAAAGTGAACAATATCTGAATATAATAACAAATATGAACATGTATTAGATAAATGTGACAATGCGCGTGTGTACTTGGCCATGATATGAGAAAAAGGTGCCCCGGGGGCTCAGGATGAAAAGTGGCCCAGGGACAGTCACGATGTAGGTGGCGAGATGCTGATCCCGTGGCTGAAGACGGTTCGAAAAATGGACGCCGTGGGCTCCTGGAATGGTGAGTGGAAGTTTGGCAAAAGGCTTATATATAGCTGTAGGGCCCACATTTCCACCTCATTTGTAGCTGCTGCTTCAGTGAGTTTTCGAGAAGATTCAGAGGAGATTGAGTGATTCTGGGAGCACGAGATATCTGATCGACGGTGTGTGAGTTTCAGGTTAGTGGTCTAATCATCCTGCATAGCGATAGGTTTCCAATTTTTGGGCAGGGTAGGTATGGGGGGCCGTACGGGGGTTTTGGGTTTTTTTTTGATAGGGTGTGGGCCCCAATGCGCAGGTGACTCAGTGGAAGGCGCGCATGCGTGCGTGCATGTACACTGAATAAGCACGCATTAATGCGCGTGATAGGAATTTAAGGCGCGCCCTAGGGGCGCGCCTGTGGGGTAGACAGGCGCGCATGAGTGCGCGCCTGTGGGGTGAACAGGAACGCTCACGAGCGCGCCTATGGGTATGACAGGCGCGCCCTAGCGTGCGCCTGTATTTTGAACAGGCGCGCTCACGAGCACGCCTGTGGAAAAAAAATGCGCGCACACATGCACGCCTGTATAGTGAACAGGTGCGCATGTGTGCGCGCTTGTGGGTGGTAAAACCGCACCTTTGAGGCAAGGTTTCAGGGTGAAAAATTAGCTTATTTGAGGTATTGGATGATTGCCGAAGCTAATATAGGACTCTGGGTTGTGTGCAGGTGGCGAGCAGTGATCATGGATGCGTGGTGGCATGAGAGAGACTGGTCACAGCTACGAGATGCTGTGGCCAATGCACAGCCTGCAATTCAAGCGGCTTTAGCAACCAGTGGGTTGCTAAAGTTCTTTGAGTGCCCGTTGATACGGGCACAGGAGTATCTGCTCCAGTTCCTGCTCCAGATGTGGAGCCCAGATCAAAACTGCTTCCTCGTGCGAGGAGAGCAGATCTCCTTCACTGCGGTGGAGGACATATACTTCTTGACGGGGCTCCCCTTCCGGGGAACACCATTGCCGGTAGATCCTGTGCTGCCGAGGGATAAGCATCTGTGGACGGTCGCCGAGCGATATTGCTCAGGCGAGCACTACATGACCGGGACGTCAGTGAGCATCAATGGGATAGATACCCTGCTGCATCGTTGCATAGCAATGATGATAGTTCGGGTGTATGGGTCTCGAGTGACCCACCGGATTAGTGGTGGCGAGCTGATTGTGATGGAGAGGATGGTGGTGGGCCGTGAGCGGTTCACCTGGGGTTTGACCCTGCATGCACAGATGATCGCGCAGCTAGACCGTTGTCGGTCGACAGGCACTGGGGAGTTTGCATTGGCTCCATCCTGGTGGCCTATTTCTTGGAGAGGGTGCCAATGTTGCGCCCGAGGGTGCTACTAGAGGCACCAGGGGTACGAGAGCCACGCCTGAGGCGGTGGTCTCATATTTTGGTTTGCCACGGTGGTGGCGAAGGTGGGCACTACTTTACTGCGCAGGCAGCGCAGATATGGCGGCAGATGCCGCAGTTTATACTCAAGTTCCCCTATGCTGGGGTGGACTTCCGGGGGGACCCGGACATGGTACTGCCTCCTGGGGAGGTGTTCGATCATAGAGGTATGTTGTGTACTTGTATGTTCTGATTTATGCTATGATTTTGATATATCAGGTTATATGTATGATGTATAGACACTGATATGATCTGTTTGTTGCTTGTTTTGTGTATGTACAGATTTGGCACCTCACGGGCGCGAGGTGGAGTTGTATAGACCGCCGGTGTAGCCAGAGGGGAGACCTCCACGTGGAGGGAGACGACCACAGGATGAGGCTGCGGGGGCACCAGCAGATCCCAGGAGACCGACGAGGAGACACCGTTTTGATGACCCTGGTGCGGGGCCATCACATGCTCCGTCGGTGGCGGCCGGAGGTGATGATGATGATATCCGTCGTTGTTTTGAGATGGTGTTGCGGGACGTGCCTAAGGGCATGTGGATTCGTATCTAGGATGAGGAGTTCCTGGAGCAGTGTATAGGGTTACCACCACCATGGTGGTCGATCATGCGACGAGCAGTTGTGCTCGCCACCATGACTAGTGGACGCCTGTCGCCGGGACAGGAGGGTCCTGTAGGTGCTCCACCACCACCACCTGGGGTAGGTAGGGGTGGGCCACCACCTCCTCCTGAGGGAGGGGCAGCTGGGGGTGCGATAGAGGCCCCCTGATTGTATGTATATATTTTGTACACTGTTTTTGATAGGCTGGTGAGCCGATTTTTTGTACCGAGATGTGGCACGGGCCTGAGGGCCGATGTATTTTTGTTGTATATAAACATTCGGATGGCCGGGGAGGCCTTGATATATATATGAGTATACACCTTTTTGATATCCAAATGTGTGATGTACATGTGTTTTTTGTGTTGATGTTGATGATGTTGATTCTATCTATATGCTGTGACAAGATATATGTGATGTTTATGTATGTGTAGCTTGATGTGATATATTCCTATCTAGCACCATGTTAGCTATTTCATCTGTTGTTTGATTCAATTCTCTTGGAATATGTGTAAATGTAATGGAATCAAAATGTCGAGATAATAATCTAACCTGCAGGTATTTGCGGAAGAGGCACGGATCACGTACACGGTACACATTGTTGAGTTGGAGAACGACCAGTTGAGAGTCGAGGAAAACGCTAAGGTGACGAATATGATGATGCTGGGTGTTGGTCAAGAGGCCAATGATAGCAGTGTATTCAACTTGGTTATTGGTTGCTGGTCCTAAACAGATGCCGCTGGAATGTATCATTTCATGTGAAGGGGTGTAGAGAGCCCAAGCAGCCAAAGCGAGATTTTGTGTCCAACGGCTGGCGCCGTCGGCGTAACCAATGTGGTAAGTTGGTGGAGGAGTCATCTGTCAATAGCACAAAGGATAGTTTAGATGCGGGAAAAAAGATTAAAAATGCTAGAAAAGAAAAGAACCTAAAGTAGCGTGACTACATTTAAGCATAAAATTTCTTGAGGTATAACCCATTGACGGGTTGTTTGAGCGAGAGGCCTTCGGGGGAGGCCAGGATGTATGCGCCTTTGGTGAGGCAATGTTGGATGATGTAAGGGCCATGCCACAGTGATTCGAATTTTCCGTGGCCAAAGGTATCATGGGCGATATCATAGGCTAGGACAAGGTCGCCTTCGCGAAATGACTGAAGGTTGACATGGCGATCAAAGGTAGCCTTAGATAATTTTTTAGCTGCCTCGTTGTTCTGCAATGAAGATCGATGATCCTCATCCAGAGACTCCAAGTTCAGCAAGCGCTGCTCCATTGGAGCAGTGTCAGGTAAAAGCTCGATTGCGGTGCGAAGGGTGGGGATTTCTCACTCGATGGGAAGAGTTGCCTCGACCCCATGGACTAAGTGAAATGGCGTGAAACCCATGGCGGTCTTCATGACTGTTCGATAAGCCCATAGCATGGAAAATAATATATGATGCCAATTGGTTTTATGTTTATTAACCGTGCGTTGTAACATGGTCGTGAGGACTTTGTTCACTGCCTCGACTTGTCCGTTTGACTGAGGGTAGTATGGTGAGGCAAACTCATGAGAGAAGCCTAACCGAGCTGAGAGTTCGACGAAGATCTCATTATCGAAGTGTTTCCCGTGGTCAGAAACGAGTTAGGGTGGTACTCCGAACCTGGATATGACGTGATTGAAGAAAAAACATGCTGCAGTGTCAGCGGTGTTGTTGAAAGTGGGCATAGCTTCAGCCCATTTGGTGAAGTAATCGATAGCGACAACAATGTATTTGTGACCATTGTTGGAGGGGGGATTACAAGTCATAAAGTCAATGCCCCATTTGCAAAAGGGGCCTGCAGTGATGACTGGGTGTAGAAGAGCGGGGGGAGCTTGGGATTTGTTGGCGTAGAGCTGACATTGCTCACATCGTTTCACGGCATGAATGCAATCATGAAACAGGGTAGGCCAAAAGTAACTGGCCCGGATAATCTTTTGAGCCTTGGCGATACCCAAAAGATGGCCCCCACATGCGCCATTGTGGCAGTCATTTAAGACTCTGTCAGCCTCATCAATAGTCAGGCAGCGACGAAGAATAGTGTCGACGCCCCGCTGATATAAGATGTCACCGATGAGGAGATAACGGGGTGCTTGATGGTGAATGCGCCGACGATCATCTCGTGATAGGTGATTACGAAACTTTTGAGTTCGTAGGTAGACGAGAAGGTTTCCATACCAAGGATCATCAGAAGCGATGTAAAAGAGATGTTTGTCAGGAAAGTCAGTATTGACGGGGGCACTAGGTGTGTCAGAGGGAAGGGCCGTGACAAGTTCAGTGAGAACAAGGGCCTTCTTACTCTTAGGTGTTGAGAACTCGAGGTCGTACTCTTGAAGGATAACGATCCATCGAGCAAACTTGCCGTTAACTTGGCGACGACTGAGCAAATATTGCATAGGGTTGGAATCTGCGACGACTTTGGTGGTGCGAAGAAGAATGTAATGGCGCAGTTTCTGAACTGCAAGAGCAAGTTTCTCTTCATGTTTGTACTTCAGGGGTGGTCCTGAGAGATTCTTACTGACGTACTAGATGACGTGTTCACGATTTTCATCTCCGAGCTGGACGAGGACGCCGACTACTGATACAGCTGATGCTGATACGTAGAGGATGTAGTCGCGATTATAGTCAGGTGCACTAATCAAAGGTGCATTGGAAAACACTGCTTTAAGATCGTCAAATGACTGTTGGGCATAGTCGTCCCAATGAAAAGGGATGTGATGATGCAGTAAGCGAAGGAAACCATGTGCACGTATAGCATAATCAGGAACAAAGCGCCTCAGAAAGTTGGCTTTGCCCTGGAGACTCTGTAGTTGGCACAAATTTCGAGGAGGTGGAATTTCAGTGATGGCTTGGACTTTGAGGGGGTCCACGGTGATACCACTTTGGGAAATGATAAAACCGAGGAGGCACCCTGCGGTGACGCAGAACACACACTTGAGAGGATTCAAGCGGATGTTGTACTGACGACACCGTTGAAAGATGACTCATCAATCATCGAGGTGTTGGGTGCGCTTCTTGGATTGAGCGGTGAGGTCGTCCAAGTAGGTGAGGATGATTGTAGCCAGATCATGAAAGATGTATGTCATGGCCCACTGGAAAATTGCACCAGCGTTTTTGAGGCCGAAGGGCATGACACGATATGAAAACGTAGCCCACGGGGTAATGAATGTGGTTTTGTACTGATCGGCTGGGTGGATTTGAATTTGGTTATAGCCAGAGAATCCGTCCATGAAGGAGAGGGCCTCATGGCTAACGCAGTCATCGATAATCTGATCGATGAAAGGCATTGGAAAGTTGTCTTTTGGACATGCATTATTGAGATCGCGAAAATCGGTGCAGACACGAATGGAGCCCTGTTTTTAGTCGACGGGTACAGGGTTGGAAACCCATGATGTATAAGCAATGGGGTAAATGAATCCGATCGTACGCAATTTTTCAATTTCAGCTTTGATAGCCGCAGCCATGGATGGGTGTAGCAGTTGCTGTTTCTGGCGAACTGGTGTGATGTCGGGCCAGGTGTCGATGCGATGTTCGACGATAGAGGGGTCGAGGCCAGGCATCTCTGTGTATGAGCAGGCGAAGATATCCCTAAATTCCTAGAAGAGGGCTTTATATGTGGTGATTTCCTGAGGAGTGCAAGCAGCTCCAATGATGATTTCTTCGACGATGCCCAGTTTAATGGAAATGTCGATTTTGATGGTGGGGGAAATGTTGGCCAAATTACCTTCTTCAAAAGCGTCGGGTGCAGGAATGGGATTGTTGAACCAATCGATAGTCCCTGATGGGATAAAATCTTTGGTTTCGACCGCGTAAATGGGATTGTGGCTAGGAGGTATGAGGGCTTCCTGCGGAAGGAAGAGTGCACGATGATGTAGTGTGTCCCATGGAGAGTCTGGGCGTTGTATCTCTTCCAGTATTTCTTCATCGCATTGGAAACGAAGGGAATATAATGGATCGTGAGGAGTGATCTCAGTGATAGGGTGATTTCCCCCTACTGAAGAAACAGAGGGGGTAATGCTAGGAGATGGTGAGGGTTCACTCGACATAAACCATATATTGAAGTACTGAGGGGTACCCGTAGTCGTGGGATGGAGAGTCTCTGGAAGGGAATGAGCAGGAGAGTTGGGTGGGTTACGGAGTAAATCCTCAGATACGTCATATAAGAACCATGGAGGCGTAGGGAGTGCCTCGGGCTCGGGAGAGATGATATGAAGATCTTCGAATGGTGAAGATATGTCAATGATCGCCTCTGTGGGTTGGTGAAGCAGGGATAACTGATGTCGTCGATATTCGATGATCATCGGACATTGGTATGTAAAATGAGCCAATGAATCGCAAAGAGAGCAAGGGCATCTCATGCATTCATTGACTGAAGTAGTGACATAGCGAATGTCAGTGATAGGTGTTGTGGAGGACGTAGCCGGGCGTGGGTTGTTCTGAAAGTCTCGGCTTACGATAGCTAATGCCTGCCAAAAACGAGGCAGTGCTGGACAATGATGGGTGTAATGGCCATACTCAGAACAGATGGCACACGCGAATTTGGTCTTCGACCCTTTACTACTGGAAGGTTGAGTGGTAGCAGTAGTAACGGATGGTGTAGGGCTTGGATTGGGGGGAATCAAATTCCGTAATTCTGGTAGTGATGGGCAATTGTTGGTTTGGTGACCCTCTTTGTCACACAATGCGCAAGGTGGTGGGATGCGCGAAGGAAGTGGAGTTGTGGGTTCCTTCTGCTTTCTTCTGCCCCCAACAGTAGTAGAGGGGGTAGGGAGTATGGGGGTAGTGGGGGTAGTGGGAGTGAGGACAAGAATCGTCATGGGGAGTCTTGCCTGTGGGCGAGGGACCATCTCAGGTGGATGTAAGTACCACACTGGGATTGCTAACACCATATTGGGTAGTGTGAGCATTGCAGCTACCTGGAAAGCTTCTATACTGGGTGGAGGGTAAAAGAAGGGAATTTGAGTGAGGGGTCAGGGAACTGTGTCCAAAATAGGACTAGGCCTTTGAGGGGGTGTGGATTCGTGGACCATAGGTGTCAATGAATGCGCAGGAGGCTCCTATGAGAGTGGTGTTGCGACTGTTGAGACGTCAGGAATGACTGAAGCCTCCTGAGTAGGATGAGCATCCTCCGGGTGAGTTCCGTCAGAGGATACAACGCATACTTGATTAGGGCGAAGGAGTGGGGGTGCTCCATGGTACGTCCCTAACAAGGATGGATCTTTGAAAATCCCGGGACCCATATCGATGAGTGGATATGCGTCCTTGTTGCTGTGAATGAGAGGAAGAATGTTATCGATATTGGCAGATGGATTAGGCTCGTAATGTGAGACTTGGTCAATGGTTACAATCTTCCCGTTGTGGGGGAACATGATTGTCCTAAAGACTGATGATGCCATTGCCTTCATAGCATACATGTAGCTACGTCCAAGCAAGATATTGTAATCGAGCTGAGCGTCGATAACTTCGATGTCAATAAGGATAGTTTTGCCTCCGAGTTCTACGGGGAAATTTTGGAAGAGCCCTTCAGGAGATGATGGTCGTCCGTCATAAGCTCGTAAGGTGATGGCGGAAGGTATCAATTTTGGGGAACCAAGTTTCTGCCATACTATTTTGGACATGATGCATGTAGATTCTCCTTCATTGATGATACATCGATGGACGGTGATTTTCCGTATTTTTACTGGTATTTGAATAGCAACTGCGGCGGGAAGACGCGGTTCGCAACTATCAAGGTCAAATGTGACAAGTCGAGTATCGGCAGGGTCGATTGCGCCCTGAGAAGAAAGTAGTGATTTCCGCTGAGTAGGACAAGTCTGGAGGAATTCCAAAACTGACATGGCGGCCGGGGATTGTGCTAAGTCATCTACCAAGCTGTAGTTATGAGCGGCCCTAGCCTATGGGTTGTGGACATTCCTGCGCAGTGGGATGCGAGGGATGCGTAATGGTGGTTCAGCGGACGGGAGAGGGATCACCAACGGAGGTCTCGTCGGTGTAGGGTTTGTTTCTAGAGATGTAGGAGTAGACTCAGCTGTTGCAGGATACTGACAATTGCGTGTTTGCAGAAGGATTTCTTCCTCACTGGTGAGGAGAATTGTTCGCTCTACTGGATTGTTGGGATTGTGGTATTGGCCCACCTGAGGTGGGGGGTCTTGTGTGTCCTATTGGGTGTTTATCACACCTTGATGTGGGATAGGATTTTGCAGCACGGCGGGAGGGTGTTGTTGCACATAGTTTTGTTGTGCCTGCTGCGGGGCAGGTTGCACAAGAGAAGGGGGAAGGCTCCCAGAGTCTTTCAATCTTTTGAAATCAACGATTTGTGGGCAATGGTGAGTGTAATGACCATATATGCCACAAAGAGCACAAGGGTGGATGGTTTTAATAGTATTTCTCCCTTGGCGTTTGTTGTTATTTCCCCCTTGGGGGTTTTGGTTCCCTGGGTTTTGATTGCCCCCAATGGGTTGATGCTGTGGGGGTTGATTCCCGCCTTGACCAGGATTGTTGTTATTCTTGTTCTGTCCTTTCCTCTTAGTGTTGTTTGAGGGATGAGTTGGATTGTCTGTGTTCAACTGTTCAAAATTCTGATATTGTTGAGCAGCAGAGGGTTGAACAAAATTTACCCCCGTATGAGGATGTGGGGGAGCCATAGGTTGTGGAGGACCCGGAAAGGGAAAGTAAGGGTTCTGTGGTGGTGCGGATCCATAAGGTACATAGGAAGGCATGGCGCTTTCACTAGTACTATAAGGTGATGTGGAGGGGGGACCACTGGTGTTTGGAAGAGGTGGATGTATGGGAGGTGCCGGTGGCGGTCCACTAATGGGTGGAGGTGTAGAAACAGGGTATGGCTGTTGGTAAGGGGGTGGGGGGTAATAAGAAGTGCCCCCATATGATGGTGGGTATTGAGGTGTCCCATACATCGGTGGTGGTTGGGGTTGTGGACTATGGTGCGTGGTGGCACCTATTAGTCCGTCTGCTAAGTGAGACATCCCAGGTTTGTCTTGACCAAATGGCATAGGTTTCGGAAGATCAGGAAGTATAGTGTATAAGTATCCTGATTGTGCGTAAATGAGGTCATATTGCTAGGCTTTACTGATGGCTTCCTCTTTTGATTGTGGGAAGGTGGAAGCTACATCCTTACCAAGGAGAGCGATAAGTGATCTAAGAAACCAGTCAAGACATTGCTGCTTGGTGGTTTCTGCTTTACACAAACTACGTTGCCTACGCCACTCATGAATATGGTCAGCAATGTGGGTGGCTGAGGACTGTTTGAAATTAGACAATAGTTCTAGACTGTTGTCATGGTGGATGGGTAATTGGAAGAAAGTTAAGAAGGCTTTGGCCAAGGATTCAAAGGTCGTGTGGGACCCTGATTTTTCTTCGACGTACCATTTGGCTGATGGGCCAGTGAGTGTGCATTGAAACAGTCACAATATGATGGAATCATCCATAATGCTATTGGAAGAACACCATAGATGAAAGGTCATGACGTGATTGACGGGGTCATCCCTTGCCTTCCCTTCAAACTTTGGTATGTCTAAAGGAAGTTTGGTTGGCATTGCAGGCCATGTGGCATCGTGAAATATAGGATCATTAGTGAGCTTGGTGAGATCCATAATGTTAAGAGAGGCCAAGTATGGCATCTGTAGTGGGGGTGGAGGGTTAGCTCCAGCCATGGTGTGTTGTGAACCTGACCCTTGATGGGGACTAGGTGGGTTGGTGCTCCCTCCTTGAGAGGAAGTGGGTCCCTCACTTTCGTGCAAAGGAGAGCGAGTGGACAGATGACCTTGGGAAGAAGACCCAAGTAAGGTAGAACCAAGCAAAGCTGATCCCAAGATGGTAGCACTCACATGAGTGTGTGAAGGAGGTACCGATGAGCGGGTACGACCAGATACTCCCCCTAAGTTAGGAGGAAGGTTGAGCAAACGTCATGAACGATGGGGGTTCTGTGGTTCCCCTATGATGTCAGACTAGTTGTGTGAAATGTGTGCAACAAGTGGTGAGAGAAAATATAGAAACAAGAGCCTTTTCTGTGATGGTCTTCACAATATATATATCGAAGTCACACTGTAATCATATGTGAATCATACATAAATGAAAAAGAATCATATATGTGGGTAAGAGGGATTTGTCCGCGTGGGGGAATCAAAAGAAAGCAAATGCTCTTGTCCTAGAAGACGTAACGTCCTTCCTCTCAAATAGCACTGGATCTTCCAATAGCTCTCAACAGTGGGGTCTGAAGTCACCGGAAGAGACACTAGTGAAGAATGAAATAACTGGTTATAATGAGGGGTAGAGGGGGCAATATTTCGAAAGAGCTGGTGATACTTCCCAATAGCCACACAAAATCCAATCAAGGTGCAATTGCAGCCCACAATTGCCACCTGGGTAGATGTCCTAAAATTGGTCACTAGGTACCTCGGTCCAAGCGCGACATTTAGATTTTCGGCCTAAGAAATGGGTCAC